>RAHM01000244.1:353195-811408 GCA_003713295.1 Parotia lawesii | reverse complement strand
TGCTCCTGCAGCCAGAGAACGCAGAGGAGTGTGTCTCCGTGTCCTTGAGAAACTGTTTTGAAAAGTTCATTTGTTTTTTTTTTTTTCCTCCAGCTCAGTTTAAAGGCACAGAGAGGGCACAATATTACTTTTTGGGCATAGAGCATGATAGGGGATACACATGATAGAGTCACCCCAAGAYGAGGCTTCACTGTGTTATGCTTCACTGTGGTCTCCCAGATCTCTGCTGCACAAAACTTTCTCTCCAGTGGGCTCCGGAACCACTGGAGTCTGTGTAACACTAGTACATCATTGGCTCATTGTGCTCAAGAGGCTTGTGCTTTATGTACAGCACTTGTGTCAACAGGAAACTTGCAAAGGGGCTCGCATCTTCTCAGAGAGAGTTATTTATGTGCCATGTGATTGAACTTAATTTAAATTAATGTCTTTTTGGTATCCCAGTGAATATAGCAGCCAATGTCTCCTCTTTTGTCATTCAGCTGCACTCTGGCATTTTTTTCTCACACATTGCTGGTGATAGTGATTGGTTTTTAGGCTCCTTTCTTTTCCGGTTCTTTCCATGGTTCCCATGAGGAGTCTGATTGCAAAGTTTTTTAAATAAATGGAAGACTTTTTATTTAAAGTCAAAATATTTGGGGGAAATTTTCATTTTCAGCTGAGGTGTTTTTAAGTTTAATCATGCCTCAATGACTGAGAAGCTGGCAGACCGTAGATATCCAGAAATTAAGACATTGCTTGGTAAGGTATCATCCAACAATACAACAAGCAGTTCTTTGGGGCTCCCAAAATCAGCGTTATAAGACAGGTCTGTGATTTAAATAGGGGTTGATTTGGAATTAACTAATTTTGGGTTCAAATGTGRTTGTTTGAAAGTGTCTCACATAGCTTCTTCCTGTCAGGATCTATGTTGGATTAGATACTGCCCATCACAAACAGTGCTCTATGATCATGTATTTACTTCTCATCTAGAGCAGAGCAGTGCTAGCATATTTGTCTGATGAAGCATAGATCTTTGTGACTGAGAATCTATGACATTAGAGACTCTTCTCAGTGGTACAATTCCCCCTCTTGTACCTTGAAATGCCTGGAAAGTTGTAGGAATGTAGGTGTTGCAAATCTCTTGGTGCACAGTAGTTCTTCATTCATGCTTGGTCTACAAATGACAAAGGTAAGGTTTCATTCCCACTGTTCCCTCTYGTTCGTGAGGACAGAATGCCAGGCAACAATGACTGTGTTTCTTCTCTAGCCCTTTTACAGTGCGCATGCAAACCAGAAGGTGAGTTTGGGAAAGTATAAGTGCTACTYGAATGATGCAGCAAGGTAAGTGATTTAGCCCTAAAAGGACAGCTCTCATTTTATCCTTTTTCCCAGCCTGCAGGTTCTGGGACGTCTATTGGGTGTGATATACAAGATGCATATTAGCTTTGAAAATAAAATGCTGGGATATAAATTACCATTTAAAAAAAAATATTTAATGACACATCTACCAATTAAAAGACTCAAAATTCTGCTCCTTGCTTAATATAAAATGGGGGAAATTACATGGARTATATGTAAATCTTTTTATGTTTTCTTTATATATAGTATCGTAATCCCTCGAATGAGAATTTGCTGCATTGTTCCATTGCCAAAGTGATGTCTACAAATGAGAGCTCAGGGAATTGCTGCAGGCTTTCTGATGAACTGAGCCAGCAAGCCACTGTGGACACAAGCCTGAGTTTTTGAATGAAGAAGAGGATTTACACATGCAAAGATATTTGTCTCTTTTCCCTTTCAGATTTCCAACAAACAGCTCCTCCTTTCATTTACTGGCAATAATTGGAAACAAAATGCAAAACCTAAAAGTACTTGTGTGCTCCAAGTCTTCTCCATCTTTTTCAACTATATAATTTGTTCTGTTAAAAGATGCAACTCTTCTTTACAGTTGTCACTGATGAGTTAATTAATGCAATAATTTTAAATTCATTATTTTAACCGTCTTCTAAACACTTCTGAAAATACTTAAATGCCATTTTGCAGACAAATTAGTTGTGAAACTATCTATCTATCAGGGAGACTTTCAGTTAAAAGTTTGTACAAATAAATATATTCTATATGTTATTCTTTTCAAAGAATGTTTGATCTAATAGCTTCTAAAGATGGAATTTTGTTTGATTTCCTCGTTGTTTAATACCTAAAAGAACAGTCTGAAAAAGACGAAAGATGCATTAGTTTGCTTAGCTACTTAGCATTAGAAGACTCAGTATTTTGTGAATTACAGAACAAGATTCAGTTTAAAGAATGAAATCTTTTTTTTTTCCCACCGATTCCTTCCCTGCTTGAAAATACTAAGTGGCCTTAAAGTGCCAAGGAGTTATAAGAAGTTTAAATTAACGTTAAATATCTTAAGCCTTTTTTCTATGGAAAAAAGGAATAAATTCAGTATACTCACACATTCAGTATAACCCCACGTATTTAATGATTTTTGTAACAGATCTTATATACCTTAGTGGTATATAATGACTTGAATTGTACATGAAACCAACCAAAAAAAAGAAAAATAGGACTGCCTTTGTCCCTGTACCCTTTGTATCTGTGCATGGCCTTCTCATGTGCTGGGATTTGAAGTATGTGACTCTGATGGCAACAACTCCATGAAGCTTTGCACCCCTTATCTTTCCTTGTGCATTTGGATAGTATATATTTAGATGGTCAGATTTCAATGCAGAGGAGAAAACTTTCCTGGATACATTTCTATAATCATTTGTATACAGAAGGCCATGGTATCTACAGATTTGGGGAAATTATTATTAAATGTTAAGACAAAGCAGCTAGTAATAACAGGGAACTTTCAAGGTCATGGCTGCTGAAATAATTTCTTGTGCACTAAGAACAGTATTCAGTCACTTCTGAAAGAACAATAGATAAAACACCTATTGCAGTTTTTCATCACTTTCATGAGTTTTCTTTTGAAAAGAAGTGCTACAGTCTAGACTCCTTCCAGTCAATCAGAATGCAGAAGACTTTTTCAGAAATTCTTATTCTATTCTACAAGAAAGCCATATTCCCTCAGAAATCATTTGTTAACGGCAGTTGAGCTTTGCTAGTCCACTGTCTGAGGTGAATCCAAGATCAGTTATGGTTTGAACATAATTGTGAAGTGTACAAATAACGGTTTTTAAAGGCAGTATTCTCACTCAAGTTTATATTCAAAGTTTTATAAATGAGGTAGTATAGTAAGAAAAGTTTGTAGTCAAAAATCTGCAATGGAAAATGTTCCCCAAGTCAGAAGGCAGGACCCACTCTATCAAGTTTATAATTAAGCAATAATCTCAAGAAACGCAGTCATTACCAGACTTTAATGACTACTTTGTTGGTTAACAGCTCAATGTGAAGTTGAGGATTGTTAACACTCTATCAAACTTCTTGTTAAGTGTGCTAAGTTTTTATTTAAACACACTTGGATCGCAGCTGGAAAGCTGTGGGGGGAATCGGACATTCCCAAGTGCCTAATGACCAATTTTTTTCCATCACTCAGAGCACAGGGCACATTCCTTTATGTTTATATAATAGCTGTTAACTACAGATGGCTGGTGCCACCCGATTTTGGTACTTTGTGTGACCTTAATCGTCTACTGTATCTGCAACCAGTTGATGTTCTTTTGCTGCTSAGCTTTTGTGGAATAACAGAAGTTTCTTAGAGCCTTTTGGAGAATCCAGCCAAGAAGACAAAATAATTACCACAGAAATCAATAGTAACACAAAAAAAGTTAAGTTCCTTTCCAAATGCTATGACAGCCTCTGCTGATTCAGATTTATTCTGGTGGGCCAGAAAAGGAACCATTTTGCCTTGTTGGTGAGGTGACTGGAGATTAATCTTACAAAGACTACTGAGCTAATTCAGCCTAGGAACATCAGCTGGAAAGCAAAGTCATACCTCTGAGTCAATGGCAATTTTTCTTCAGAGCTGCCTGTGACAAGCAGCCATTTTCCTTTGTTTCGTGCACTAGCAAAGATGCTGATGTTTTATGGTTTACGATACCTTTCTGGACAGGTAGCAGCATTTACACTGCAACTGAAGAACCCTTAAATTAGCAGCATGGGTCAGACTCGCTGAAAAGCAACAGGGAGAGAAGGTGACTGAAGTGATGTCATACATGGGTTTGTTGACTTTGTTGAAATACCCACAACAGTCATGGAGTCAGACAAATTCCGCCTAATCAACCCGATAACTTATTATCAAAAGGATCTATTTCTTTGTCACGTCTGTCAGGGTAATCCGGAATTCATTATCATATTAATGTCCTGACTGGGCTCCTCTGGACCTCTGAGTTTTGTTTGTTGAAGAGCTTCCTGGGGCGTTTGGAGAAACAAAGCGCACTCTCTGGAACATGAGGCATTCAGAGCCGCGTACAGATGGGCCCGGGCTCTTTGTTCCTCTCTGCCTGGGAGGCTGTTATGGGAAGCAGCCAACCTGCAGTCTGTCACAGTGAACATTGTCAAGTCATTGTGTACTTTTAATTGTTACTATGTACATGGAATCTGAAAGGTCGCTCTGGATATATAGTACAAGTGCACAGAGCCCTTTGCCAGACCAAACAGCTGTCCTGTGGTGTTCCCATATTCAGCTCCAGTCACCTTTCCCTCATTGAAGGATTCTTCTGACAGAGCAATTAAAACATACGATTTATTACTAAACAGTCAATAAGGAAATCTTAGAAGTGCACTCTTTCACCACTTCACTGTTTCCCATGTGGCTGTCTTAACAGGTCCTTTTATATTTAAGCAATTATTTCTGCCCCAACGATATTACAGACCCGGCAAGATTAATTAAAGGGCCGACAGCAAATTACAATAACAACCTCAAAATACAATCAGAGAGGTCAAACCGTATACCAAATTCTGTTTTTAGACACTCCTAGATAAAATAAAGCTCCCTAAGTTTGGCTGGCCTGCGAGAGATGAACTACATTCTTTTCTTTATTGAAGATACGTGAATATTTCTTCAGAAGACTTTGTATAGCTTCTCATTTTTATCTGCAGCATAAAAGATTCAGTCTTAAAGGAAAACGTAATTGTATATGGTGTGAATAATCCTTGGCTGTAGAAGCACTACTCACCAGGGAGTCTACAAGCCGTGTTAAGTCTAGATATGCTAATATTTGTTTTCCCATCATGCACCTCAGCTTTTGTTTAGAAAAATATGAATGCTTTCTAACTACAGCTGAACACTAATATGGTGGTGTTTCTAAATTTTTGTTAAATTAGGTTTATCAATATTGTTATGTATGCAAATACAATAATTAATAAATAATTAAAAATTATTAGGTTTAAGACACAAATGCACAGAGATTTCCAGTTCCTTCCCACTCTGCTTACCCCAGATGTGCACAATATGAAGAAACCATACAAAATGTGTTGTGAAGAACATTCTCAGACAATTGAGCTGTATTAAAACTTGATAATGAATAATTTCTGTGCTGCATATATTTAAAAATCAGTAAATATGTATATAAATTCATATTTATACATGTGAGTATGTGAGGAAAAATACTGTATTTAATGTTTTTAAAAACAAGATTTAACACACAAAAGTCAGGGATAAGAACATGAATAAACTGTAATCCAGCTTCTAGACTTTTAGATACAGAGCTCCTCATGATTAACAGTACAATGTGTAATCCTGAGGACCTTGAGCTTTTGAAAATGTACATCTAATTGTATACAGAACTGGGTATTCTTTAATTTGGTACTGATTCCCAACTCTTTGGGGTGGGGCGAGAGGGTGTCCTTTTTCTCTTTCTTTTCCCTGTTTTTTTTTCTTCTGGTGATTTTTCCTGTTTGTTTTCCCTGCTTTTTTTCCTACAGTATCAAAGAATAAGTAAGGTTGGAAGGGACCAGAATGGGTCATCTGGTCCAGCCTCCCTGTTCAAGCAAGAGTCAAGGGTCAATCTAGACCACATTGCACAGAAGTATCCTTACTCTTATCTGTAATTTAGCCTTTTTTTTTMCTTTTTTTTAGTCTTGACTATAGAACAAAAAAAAATCTGGTTTAGTATTGTAGCAACGTATGATAATGAAAATAACCTTCAGAATTTTCCAATACCCATTTCAGAAATCCATTTATGACAGTGAGATATATTTTATGATACTATTGTTGTCATTTTTGTTATTAGTATTATTGTTATTCTTCAGTGCCTCCTAATGATCCTGTTTATAGAAATGAAAACAGTGAGACTTATACAATTAAATTTGAGAAATTTATTATGATGAAAGCCTTTCCAGCTAACATTACTAACATCCATTTAGCTAACTGCATTTCTCAGTCACTCTTTGTTTACACGAATAGTTATATATATTTGTTGTCTGTTTAGGTATTAGTAACAACTCAGCTTCCTTCATCTCCTACATCTCTCAGATGAAGACAACTAGCAGATCACCTCAGCTTGCAAATCCTTTTCATTGCCCTGGAAAAGTCTGAAAACCCTTGCTTTTCTGACACTCTATTTAAACCAATTTTTCTGTTACTCAGATTGCTGTGGATAACTTAATAGTATCACAGAGAAAGAATTAAAAACACTTGTAGAAGCTCCAGCTCTAACTGCTATAATGATCACCTCAAACTGGAGTTTAGACATTAGTTTATAATAATTCTTACTCCAGTTTTGCTAAAAAATTCCTTCTGAATAATAAWAAAAAAAAAAAGTAATGTACTCCTCCAACTGGGATTGTGTCTGAGTACTCCAAGGAAATCACTAGGTGACCACAAAAAAACATATTGTGAGCTTTAGTTTAGAAGTTCTCAGTGCTGATCAAGGAACCTCGTCAGGCACAGAAATACACAAAGTACAAGGCAAAGCAGTGCAAAGCAGAACCCTATGTAATGGCTGAAAGAGTGGGTTTCAGTTATGCATTTYTGCTCAAGACACTTTTTACAGAATTTCACCTCAGAGTGTTTGCTTAACATTTTGCTTTTCCACAAAAGAGAAAGAGAGAGAAGTTCGGCAAAGAGCAAACACACATATAATGAGAAATTTTTCCGTATTGTGGGCTGGTTTATGTCACCTTAGCTATCCCCCAGAAAACTCCACGGAGTGAAAACTCAGCGAGTAAATCCATGCTGAGGTTGATGAACCTAGGSCTCAGTCCATAGGAGACCAATACTCAGTGGAAATAAGAAATTTCTCTTCTGTGAAAAGCTCCTCATACACTTAAATGATATTTGTCATTTTTTTGGAATATAATTTGTGTCAGTCTAGAACTGTTTCAAATAACTCATTTTGTTTTAGAGACTTGATAAAAAGCAATGATGAGTGTTTACAATGTCTAGGGTTACACCCAATACAATAGCTTGCTTATAGCTTACCATAGCCTTAAATTCTCACTGGGACTGCTCTGCTCTTGACAGTTCATAACTCTGGTGTTCTTCAACTTTTTTTTCTGGGAGGCTTTTTTTATTTTAAATAACTCTACAAATAGGGAACACTATAAGACAGGTACCAGGGGGTCAGCAGTGGCACTGCTGATGTGCTGTACTGCTTCCTGACAAGACATGGGTACAGAAGAGGGATCCTGGGGTGTGCTGCTGACCAGGGGCTATCCCAGGTGTCCTCCACTTCTCCCTTCTGCCTGGCCCAGGAGAAACTGGTGCTCACCCAGCCCTCCTCAGAGCCAGTCTAGAGGCCAGACAAGATGCCAAGAATGAAAGGAATATTTTTCTGTCAGTTTATTCCACCGAGCCATCCYTCTGGGGAGTTGGAAGAGTACCACTGCCAGGACAAGAGGGTAGGCAGACACACATAGCCAGGGCCAGGAGGAAAGGCAGGGAAGAGGGAAGATTGCTCTGTCTGGTGGCAGTTAGCTGTCAGATCAGATTAGCTGTATCATAAAACAGTGTGTTATGGCACAGCTCCAACATAAACCCAAGGCCGCAGCACTTGAGCGGGATGAGGAAGCTTATTTGTGTGCTCCCGCATTCGAGACATGATTCCACTGTGCAGTGGATTAGTGAGCTGATCTATGTAAAAAGAAATATAAAGCAAATGGAAAACAAAAGCCAGAAACCAACCAAACATACAAAAAGGATTATCATTTTGAACACCTTGGGGTTTTGATCTATTTTCCACCACTACCTGCAGTATCATCATGCCACAAGGGAAGAGAAAATGGGAATAGGGTTGTCTTCAACCAGTGCTGACACCTGAAATCCATTACTGTAAAATTAAGGCCAAGTACATCTGCCCTTATAACTAAACAGCAGTTAGGTTCCCTGATTAGGAGTGTCAATCATGTAAATGTGAGTTTATTTCTGTGGTGATTATTACACCTAGGAATAGTTAACTTTATCTAAAATTATACTACAATTGAAAAACAATCCATGAAATGGACTGAAATTTTTAAATTGAAAATCACTTCTAAAACTATTTCAGTTGAGGACAAACTATTTGTATGAACAGTGATGGATGCTGACTGAATTTCCTTAATTTGCCAACTAAATGATAGTTACCTGTACGRATATGCTATAACTCAATGGCACAGATATCATTCTGTAATTTATATTAATTTATATGATGTGAAAGACAATATTATGAGTTAACTAAAATAATTGCGTGAGATATTTTAAAATATCATCCAATATAACACCATTGTAAGAGTGTGCACAAAACTGGGATTTTTTCTTTCTCATTCTCACTCTGATTTTAATAAATAAGGTCCCAAATTAGTCTAAAATTAACCAATTTGAAAGTATACAAAAACATCATAAACAGTGCATTTGTCCTAAAAATGGAATAAGCATGTCTTAAAATAAATAAGCAATAAGCAGAGAATGTGTTGGAATATTTTTGTAATGCTAAGACACACAAGGATTAACAAAGAATTTAACGACCATTTTACTCTACTGATGTGGCTTTTGAGACACTAAGAAAAACCACCAGAAAATAGTCTTTCCCCAAACTTGTTACAAGTGCTTGGAACAGTGTTTAGAAGTTCTTAAGCTGCTATTTCTCGAGCATTCAAAATATATGGTTATTTTCTTTTCTGTTCATGCTCAATCATTCCACTTTGGAAAACACCCAGCCTCTCTTTCTATCAGTGCCATCACTTCAGTTYCACTGGTTTTCTCTCCATTATTGCAAATCTTCTGTGTCCCAAATCTTTACTTTCCCCTATTCATTCCCCCCATGAAGTAGTTTGATTTTCTTTCTCCTTTTGCAAATAGTACACATCAAGTGTTCATCCCTCTGTTTTAGCTATTCAGCTTCCCTCAGACATTGCTGGATGTCCTCTCACATGTGCGTCTGCTTAGCGTGGAATTGATGCTGTTCACACAGCAAGGCCAGGGAGGGTCAATAAGGTATTCTTGCCTGGAACCATGAGGAAAGACAGACAGAAACTGGGCTGAACATGAATTTCTGGGAAAAACTTCCCTTTCAAGGAATCAGGAGAGTGAGCTCTGTATTTTTCTGTCCAAAACAAGGGCAAAGGACCCATTTCTGACTAACTAAGAGTGAATGGCAAAGAGCAGACAATGTAAGGTTTATTTTCCATGTGAAGTATTTCTCATGTAGGTATTGAGGAGAGGTGGAAAACACCCAACTCGTGAACAGTGAGCTCTGAAACTCCTTTTCTGAATTTTTCTTTTGACAAATTAGTCTCTAGGACTTGTGTTTTTAAGAGTTCGTAATAAGGTATTGTCAATTTAGGAGGGAGGCTTTATGTAGTCAGCATATAGATGCTTCTATTTTTATTCTAAAGCATGTTTTCATTCTAAACCATGTTTTAGATCCACAGTGGTGTATATACATAAACATTTTCAGTTAAAGATCAACAGCTATACTTGATGCAAAAAAAACCCGAGGCCAATATATCGTATAGAAGTAGACCAATCAAATGTTTTAAGGCAAATTACATTTAAGACACATGTTGTGAACAAGTAGGAAAGATTCTGATACTCAAACCAGTTTCTGTTGAATATCATTGAATCATATTACTTTACAACTATTACTAGGATCGCAGAGTTAAAATGTATCGTGACCCCTTTCCAGAAGAYATTTTAAGCTATTGTATAATATAAAATATTGCACCGTCTTGAAAGTATAAATAAATAAACAAGATTTGTTATGCTAGTCACAATGCTAATGCAGAATGGTCCCCACTTTTCAATTTCCTGATTATTACTTTTCCAATTTATCTAATCTTTAAAATCAAAGGCGAATTCTTTGCTGAGCATCCACCCTCACATATTTTATTTAACTTCATCCTTGTTTCTGCTTTGTGTCTGCCAGCTAGTGTAGTTTCATTTCACTTCAATCCATTTTCTGTCTCAAAAAAAAAAAAAAAGAAGGAAAAGGTAGATAGATATAAAGACACAGAGAGAGAGAGAAAGAGTGGAGAGAAAAAAAAAGAGAGAGAAAACACTTGCAGTGGACAAAATATATCAATTAAAAAATAGGTTAAAAATAGTCTTTCATGTGCAGTGCATGTCCCTGAGCTAGATTAACATTGCTGTGAGCATGTTGCACTAGTCAGTTCATTGCCTGAGGAAAGTTTGCAGGCAAAATTCRTCTGCACAGCTAACACACTTGAAAGACTCAGGCACAGGGCTGTGTTCATGGTCTGGCAACAACAAAACACCTGCTTGAAGTTGAGACAGAATAGCAAGCTGGATGGAGTTCAAAAGAATTGAATSATAATCACACCCTGATTAACAGAAAAGTGAATTACTGTAGTCCTTTGTCAATAGCTGGCCTATTTGCATGCTATCTTGCAATGCCCAACAGGTTAGAACTTTTTAGTTACACATGGTCAAACATTAAAAAATGGAAGGAAAAAACTTTATGCCTGTGTAACTCAGACACATCGCATGCATATTGTGAGTGTTACATCTTCTTAATGCTATCTAGTCTGATGTTGGCAAGTGCACGGATAATTCCACCCCCTGTCTTTCCTCCTTTTCCCATTCCCCCACCTACCAAATACACCAGGCAAACAACAAACACAGCCTATAATTTTGTTTGGCACGAGTTTTTTAGTATATTTGACAGCAAACAACTGTATATTAAACCAATTTGTTTCAGCAGATGAAAGTGAGTAATTTTTGATTCAGTCCATTAGAGCTGCTCTTGGCTATGTGAGCTTTTTGAGGTTTATCAGCAAAAAAACCCCTGTAACAAACTACAATGCCAGAACATAAAACATGGAATGTACTACCTTAATTTCATACTGGATGCCTTTTGTTTCATAATTGAGTTTTCTGTGCATACCCCGGGTTTTATTTTAGATTAGTTTCAAAACTGAATGTTGTCATGATAAAATGAGCACTTCTGTATTCATATCTTTACATTGCTAATAAGGTAGCGAGGCATGTCAAAATGGAAATAGAAAACATAATAAAGCCAAATTAATACTGTTGCTTGTTTTCCTTTATATTATAAATTTAATCTTGCTTCATAGGTATTTATAGAAAAATATCTTCTTTTGCTGCAGCATAAGCAAAGTCCTGCTAGACCGCATCTCCTGTTTATTCAAAGAATAGGCAAAGCACAGATTTCCACTTTCCTTAGTAGCAAAAAGTATGAGAGGAAGTGATCTCATGGGATCATTCCCCTACTGTAGTTGAGATATCAAATATGTGATAGGAAATATGTCACTTGTCTAGCTTGTTTTTAAAAATATTCAAAGGTTAGGACTGTAGTCACAGAAAATATTTTTAAAAACCCCACCTACATCTCCATTTTTCCAATTTAAATGTAAGAATGCTCTCACTGCACCTGTGACTTCTTATGCTACTTATCTTGGTCAAGGAAGAGAGATGAATCAGTTTCTCACTGAGATAATCTTCCATTTATTGGAAAATGAGTGATTGGTATCCACTTTCTTCTGCAGCTTGATGAGGACTAGGAATTTCAGTCTTCCCGCATTAAAAATGCTTTCTAAGTCTCTAAATACCATGTTAGTTTCCTGCATATGACCTTCAGCTGGTCCTCTCAGGGTTTAGAAGTGACATAGCAGAAGGATGATTTTATGTGTTTTGTGGGTCTCCTCTTCCCTTTTCTTGTTTAGCAAGAATTCTGAATTTAGATTAATATTTGTCTTGTGACACTAAATTTCTTTCTGCAAAATTTTCTTATGCCCAATTTTCCCCCCATATTGATTTTAGAGTGGAGAACTATCGCCCTTGTTTGATAAATATGAATCTATTCCTTTTTTTTGAGGACAGTTTTTGTAATATTTTGTGACAATTTTGCATTGTCTTCCTGTTCTCTAAAGATTTTGTGGTTGTGTTGCTTCCCACCCACTTAATAAACATTCCATCATCTATGTCACAAAAGGAAATCTTGAACAAGACAACAACAGATGCTATGTTTGATTTTATCAGTAAACCATAATCTTTGCTATCCTTTCTTTGCTGATACTGTAGCATTTTTTTTCAAAAACATGTCTTTCTAACTGGCTTAGGAAAATGCCATGTGCACAATGTTAAAAGATTTCTATTTGAAAAATGCATGTTCTGCTTCTGCTTTGTCCATGGGGCCTACTACTCTATAATAGAAGGAAATAATTTGCTATTGACAACTACATGCTGGCTGATAGTCAGTTTTCCATTACCTGCCAGGTTGCAAATACTTTGTTGGATCATTTTTTTGGTTCAGTAATATTCTGAGCACTGAAATTAAGCTAGTGGATCTGTAATTCTCTTGTACCTCTTTTTAGAATGCCTGTCTCATTTTAGAGATGGGCAGTCCATCTGCACTGTTCCAGTCTTCAGTGCCATTCCCACACTTTGTGTTCTCAGAGATCGTTTCTAACAGCTCTTAAATCACTGTAGTACTTTCAGTAATTTAGGATGAGGTACATGGTCTTCACATGCTAAAGTATCTTCTGAACAACTTAAATGGCAGGCAAAGATGAGTATCACACTTGATGACTATTAAAATGCAGAGATTGCTCAGGCTTCATAATTTGAGAAGGTATGTTGTTAAGGAAAGCTTGTGAGGAAGAGATATTAACAAAGTGTTAGTGCCTCCTTTCCCAAGACCATTATTGTAGCACTGACATTATTTCACGACATTAAATGTCATTTGATCTGACGTCATTATTACAGTTTTAAATAATGGTTTGAGGGAGAATAAAGATGTGTCTACAAATCTGTGTTGCCTCAGTGACAAGTTGATCAAAGGGAAGGGTGCTTGGAAATACCTAGTAGACATGTCAGTGCTGTTGTATTGATTGTAGAGAACTGTGTTTTGAAAATGAGCATATGAAGTCATTTTAAAATCAATGGTGTTGCACTGTGACATGGACTTCCAGACCAGCTACATAGGCTCAGAAGAAATACCTGAGCCATACCATGCCGGCTCTCCAACAGGCAGCAGAACCACCAGATATCCAGCTATTGTCTTCATATTGGCATTCTAGATTGCGTTTATAAATGAAAATTTTATTACATTTCACATTTTGAGATGAACACATAAAAATAGTTCCTAAAAAGTTACGAAAGTTACACTTTTGCAGCCTTTGTGTAACTCTCCGTAGCTCTTGAGCTATGTTATTTCATTTTTAGGAACTCAAGTGAAAAATTTTGATCTTTTGGTGCCTTTTCCACGAGTTTTCTACAATTTTTGAAACAAAATAAAACAAAATGGGCTTTTAAGTAAGATGTGGCTTGAATGTCTATTCCTGATTAGCTCCAAAGCAAGATTTTTCTCCTCCCTTATCAATTCAGCTTATTAATATTACTTTCCTTATCCTTGTTTTGGAACTTATGGAACAATAGACTAAGCGGCAGTCACATGTGTCTAAAACTGGTTCTATTTATTGGTGACAATTTTATAATGAAATGCAGTACTGAAACACCTATGTGCAAAAACATRCCTCAGGTGAAGAGGAGCTTCTCTTTCTTTGGGAACTCTTTTGGGAGCTGAACTGCTGCTACAGCACACCCCTGTTGTCCCTCTAAGTTTTGTAACACAGCATTTTTACCCAATCCCTAGAAGTGTTCAAGGCAATGTTAGATAGGGCCCTGGGTAACATGATCCAGTGGGTGGCATCCCTGCACATGGCAGGGGGTTGGAGCTAGATGATCTTTAAGGTCCTTCCCAACCCAAGCCATTCTATGATTCTGTGATAACTACCGATAGCCCCACACAACCACGACAGCAGAAAATTCKGGGGCACACATGGCTACCGTGTGGCTTCTGAGTAATACTGCCATCACTATTGCAACAGGGGCTATTGCCAAGCATTGCAAGACCTAGAGAAAAAGAAGAAACCTGTCCACACCGTGGTATGCACTCTCTCTAGTAGTCATCTCACAGTATTGTTTCCAGATTGCTTCCCTGGCCTGATTTATTTCCAGTGAATATTAAGACTCAAGTATCCAGGTGCGATGGCTTGCTTTGCAACATCTATTATTGGATTTTACTTGGAGCTGTGGCTGTGTTTATTCAAATGGGTTGAAATTATCCTAATGGATGTGACCTCTACTACTGGCATTATCAGATTCCTGTGTACACTACTTTTCCATCACTTGAAGCAAGTAATCCTTGTTTCCCCTGCCTTAAAAAGGTTTTGATTTACAGCCAAGCAGGCTTTTGCAGACATGATGGGTTTGCAGTACAATATCTGGATAATGTAATTTTTTATTAAATGGCTTGGCTGAGAGCACAGTGGAATGATTCAAACAGGGCAAGCTGAAAATGAAGTTTTCAACAGATCAGCTTTTTCTTAGCTTCATAAAAGTCTCATATGTAGATATTTGGGTCATACAAAACATTACTTTGTCTCTGTTAATTAAAAACTGTTGCTGCCTATTCCAGATTTCACCTGTTCTCTGCTGTTTAACTTCTGCATTTGGCTTGTGGAGGGAGTGATAGTCTAGCCATGGAAACTCAGATGCTTAAGCCACTGGGCATGGACATTGTTCAGACGGCACAGCTGATATGTTCACTTCTGCATCTGAATGATATCTACTCTTAGACTCTGCTTTTAGACAGCCGAATTGTAAACTTCCTTCTTTTTCCTTGAATGGATGAATCGTTCCCCAGTGTAACAATATCTACAGTAAGAAGGGGACAGCTCTTCTGAAGACTTTGATTCAGCCTGAGTTTGTAGATATCTGTGCACTGCCTTGTCAAGACGAAGTTCAAGATCAATTTCATAGAGTTCGGAGTGAGTTTTGTCCACACTTTTCAAGAGCCAGACCCAAGGTCCTTGCCCAGAAACACAGATGCAGAGGCTTGTAAGGATAGTGGAATGTCAAGGAAATGGGAGTTATGAAGAGGCTGTTCTGGGAATGCAGGGTCTGACTGGGAAATGAAATTCTACTGTCTTCTGCATCATGCCAGAGGCCACAGCACAAGCCTCCTGCTGCCACAGCAAATATTCCACCATGCCAGCTATACATGGCTTACATGGGAAATATGGATTACTGTAGCCACATAAAAACAGAGCCCAAATTTCTCTGACATAGTGTAGACTACCTCATCGAAGTCCAGTCTGATAACTCATTTATTTAGTTCCCCAGCTGTGCTCCCTAACACAGAAAGACTTGAAATGATCTTATTCATTCTTTTGGAATAACACCAGGAGAGAATAAATAAATAGCTTCACTTTTGAGTGACCCATAGCTCTATATGAATACAGATTAATTTCTTAAAATATGATGCACAATCTTCTTCCTCAGCAGATATTCAATGTAACTAGTATTCAAATCCATATGTTGGACTCCTGTTGGTTCATTAACCAAAAATAAATGTATTTTGTTGCTATCTCAGTGTGCATAAAAGGATCAGAATTGTGATTGTGATATCTATGAAAATGCATAGAGGTGTTTAAAGCAACCTATAGCAGTTTGCATATTAATGGAGTGTAAGTGCATGTTAATTCAGCAGTATGTCTGAGCTGTAGCGTGGACATGAATCCAGTTTCATGTCAATCCATTCATTGCCTCTCTGAGTCCGAAAGCTTCCCCTTTTTGCCCTCCTGCATCYGCTTGTCTAGTTAAATAATCCCTACCGAGACTTCTGTAATTCAGAAGGGTGTCTGGAAAAATCAAATGCAAGTTTTGAGGAGATCTAGTTCAGCAAAGGTGGCGCTCAGGTTCTTCTAACCTGTTACAGATTTTTTTGATGAATTTTTTTATTAGAATTGTAAGCAAGGCATTTCCAGGTGTTTTAGAGCTAGTACCATATACTTTCTGGTCATAATACCCTTTTTGGAAACAGACTTATGCCTATAATGGAGAAATGCATGACAAATTTATATATTCATTGTAAATTGCCATGTGAATTCATTCATTCACATGAATGAAGCAGGTACACTAATTTTATTTATTCGGTTATATTCAAACTAAATTTACATTGTGAAGTTTCCTCTATGCCATGACTGAATTTTCACCTTTTCATGTGAAAACATTGTAGCAGCCCAAGTAACCATAGGAATTTCCTGTCATCGCATAGCAATAAAGTACAAATGGTACTGTGGAAATTTCTTCTTTCTTAGCATGATCACATTTACATGATTGCAAGAGTCCAAATTCTATCACTACTCATCCATACTAACTTTTTAATTATGTCTTGACACCTGAGCCAAGAATAAACACTTTTAACTAATCAATTAAAAAAAAAGCGCTGTCTTTTTTTTTTTTTCATTTTTTGGGGTTTTTTTTTGACTGAGGCAGCAAATAGGAGCTATGCAGATAGGTTGCTGTTCTAAGAGACTGCAGAGTGAGTTCATTCTTGACACTTGTTATTCTAGACATGCAAAAGCTCTTAACAACCAAAATGAATCAAGGTAGCATGACTGTAGTTGCTCACAGATGTAATATTTCATAAGGAAACTAATTATTTTTCATTCTAATTTCTGTAGAAGAAAATAGGCTTAAGAAATGCAGTTAGTAGCATCAGATGATCACAAAAAAAGAGTCAAGTGAAAAGGAAATTTTTCCTTCAGATCAATCCGTGCAATTGGCCACCCACGCAATAAACAAGAAAAACTGTAAAGAATGGGAATCACTCCTGCCAGGAAAAGTAGTGCTTTCACACTAGTTCCTTGCTGTTAGTCCTGCAGCAGAGGGAATTTTATATTAATTTGTTTCACAGTTTATATTCAGACAGTTGCAAAAAATGCCACTTGACCACCAGTACATATCTTTCACTTTTGAAAAAGCATTGAAAAGGAAAATTAATTAGTCACCTTTTTTCCTAAAGGTACTAAATTAAACAACAGCAGCAACAAAAATAGAAGTAAACTAACCTCGTTCTTCTGGGATTGATAGAAATAAATAATTAAACTTTTTTTTTCCCTTATGTTACCTACCTATTTTCTTAAGAGATTTGTGCATTCTATTTTCACTTTCATTTTATTTGACTTTAGGAAGCACTAACCAGACTAGGAAGAAAACCTTTTTAAAAAGATATTTATACTCAAACTTCRGAGGATAAAGACAATAGAAAGTGCAAAAATCAACTGAAATATTTTCAGCAATAATTTAATTCTCATGTCACTGCTGACTGACAGCTCTAATAAATTCCTACATTTTAAGCAGACTTACATTTCACATGCATTTGCTCTCCACTGCTGAGCAGAGTGGAACATCTATTGTCAAATGCATAAAATAACATTAGAAATGCAAACTTAATGTAGCCAATGGTAATGTGTTATTTAAAACTTATGAGCCTGAATAAGGGCTTATTTTCTCTAAATTGAAATTTATAGTTTCATTTTGAAGTGCTAACTTGAATATTGATGGGCTTCAGGCATGCTGTTATAAAATGGGAAAGAAAAACAAAGCAAGTAACTATGAGGCATAAAGCTGCTATTATGGTAATATATGGAAACTTATATAAAAAGTGGATCCTAGTTACCTGGACTAATGGCAAAAAACATACAGCAGAATTTGTGCAACTGGTATGGGGAAGTCATACTTCCCTGCAATATATGTCAAATCTAGGTTTAGAATCACAATATTTAAACACAGATGGCTAGAGAATAATTTTGAAATAGCACCATAAAGCAAGTGATAGTTTCATCTCTCCTTTTGAAGCCTATTTTTTGGCATTTTTTCTCCACTTCCACTCTGATCAGTGAAAATAAAGAACAAAGACAGTGTTTCTCAGTTGCTTTTTGGCACCAGATTTTCTTGACACTGAATGGTTATACTATACATGGCTACAGCAAAGCTAATTAAATTTACATTGAACACAAATCTTCTTCAATTTCAAACCAAAAAATACCTCTTTACCATATCTTGATTTTGCAGATATTCTTAATCGCTGAAGATTTTTTCTTCCTCATCTGTTCAAATATATTATTAAGCCATATATACATACTTCAGAAATTATGCAGTATAGTTCAGAGCTTACGAAAACACTAATTTGAAAGTCTATAGTACTTGTCATCTCTTGATGCAAATACTTTACAAGGTAGTAAATTGTTTATAAAATACCCCTGGAAGAAGTGTTTATGATTCAAAAAATTTATGATGACTAAGAAGATTATATTAGGCGTTACCTAATTTTTCTAAAAATCCTATGTATTGGTCAGTTGCTGAATTAAGAAAGGAATTGAGTCTCCCGAGTCAAATGTAGGCAATTCAGCCCTGCAGGTGGGATTCTTCACGTTAAAAATGCCAATCTCCATAGATTGAAATAGGTGGATTTCATTAAATACAGGTAAGGAGTCAGGAGAGAATCATATTTTTAAATAGCCCAGACCACACAAAACCAGTCATAGAGTGACAGAATCGTTTGGGTTGGAAGGGACCTCAGAGATCATCTAGATTCAATTCCCTTCCACTACCCCAGGCTGCTCAGACCCCATCCAACCTGGCCTTGAACACTTCCAAGGATGGGGCATCCACAGCTTTCTCTGGGCAATCTGTTCCAGTGCCTCTCCACCTTCACAGTGAAGAACTTATCCTTAAAAACAAGTTCATTCTTTAATTATGACTTGGGTGTAGCTGGACATCAGGACTACTGTGCCTGTATGCCTTCTCAGTTCTCTTGAATCATTAATCAGTCACATGTATAGTTGAGATAATATTTTTGGTTTTCTTGGGGTCTATTTGAAACTAGGTGGCAGGTGTAACATTTAYAATTAATTATTCTACTGTCACAGAAACCCAGGTGGTAATTTTTGGTCATTCTCAAAATTCTTCAAGGAAACAGCTCTCGCTGTTTCACTTCGGACTATTACCCTTAAATGTGTTGATTATAGGTGTGAATGTCCTAAATGTTGCTCTCTGTGATTTCTTCTGCAGAAGTGATCAAATTGTACACAGATAAGACATTAGAAACTAAGTCTTCAATGAAAGCTATTGTTATGTGAACAGCATCTACAACAGTCTTTTCCATGCAGTTAAGATATTTAACAGATGCTCTGTTATGAAGTTAAAACTATACGCAAACCTAGGATTGTAGACAGTTGAATAAAAATAATAATTTGAGACACTCTCCCGACACAGCTAAAGATGCTGCTGTAAGAACTCTTGTAATGGAGACTCCTTTTGCCACAGGACAGATATCAAACATCCTGTTTAGGAGATTTGGTTCGTTATATGAAAATTACCCTATACCAGGGCTTATCATCTACTACCTGTCATCTACTATTCTAGTAATACATATTAAGAAAGAAGGTATATTATTTTTTTTTAAATATTATACTTTATTGGTGCATAAAAATTCCTTAACAGTTGTAATTTAGAGAAARTAAGAGCTGCCATATATTTCCTTAGTGCACAGCATGGATTTGAGATCTTTTTCTGGTTTAGAATAAGATTTTGCCAAATGTGAACACACCTAAGTTTGCCTTATTGGTCAAATTTATTCCACATAATGGTAACATAAACTGTTCCTTACCATTAAACTATTTTTACAAGTGATTCTCAAATTATTTCAGAAGTGTTTTACTAAAGGTAAAGCTCTTGGGATAATTTTATGCCTGTGAAAATTCTGAAAATGCTTAATTTATAGACATATCCTTTATAACTCACCTAATCTAGGTGTCAAATCTATCAAGTTCTGCTCAAACTATATATTTGCCATCAGTGATCATTCCTAAAAAGAGGAAAATACAGGCAGAAGGGTACTCCAAGTAAAGACATCATGTTCAGGAAGATAGTGATGACTGACTATTATTTTCATGATTTTGACCTGCTCCAAAAATTGCAGACTACACCCAGTCTCCCGTCTCGTTTTCTGACCACTGCCAGCTCAACTGAGCACCTTACAGCAAGTTATCAGATAGTGGTTAAGGTAAGTTACTATATTAAGTTTTGGTCCTCCAAATCAATTAATTAGGTTCCTACGTGGAGGATACGGAAAATATTTGGGTTTGGTTTTTTTGTTTGGTTTGTTTGTTTTTTGGTGGGTTTTTTTTTTTATTTGGTGGGCTTTTTTGGTTCTGTTTTGAGAGTTTGTTTGGGTTTTTTGTTTGTTTGTTTTGGTTTGGTTTGAATCTTATTTTTATTTTCTGGAGAAGAGAGGGCTCCGGGAATACTTTATTGCTACAGTTCAAAATATAAAGTAGACATGCAAGATTGAGAGACACTTTCTACCAAAGCCTTCTTTCTACCAGGATCAAGAAAAAGGGCAACAGTTTTAAACTGAAAGAGTGTAGATTGGACTTAAGTAACAATTTTTCTTATGATAAAGGTGATAAGATACCGGAGCAGGCTGCCCAGACAAGTTGTGAATGCCTCATTGTTTGAGGTAATTGGATAGGGCTTTGAGTAACTTGGTCTAGTAGAAGATGTCCCATGGCAGGTGGCTTAGACTTGATGGCCATGAAAAGTTGTTCCAACCCAAACCATTCCATGATTCTATGATTTTTTGGTATGATTTTATAATTTCAAAAATTGCATGGAAATACCAGGTTCTCTATTAACAGACAGTGCATATACAAGTGCTGATCTCCTCTCTCACAGTTCTACAGAGTATTCACACATACAGGAGGTTCCAGAGCTCCAAGGGGCCAGTCTAGTAATCAGACAGAGCCTGGCTGTGTCAGGTTATTGGAAAAAAATACTTTCTGATAAGCATTTGCCAGAGTGCAGTAGGAAATAGTAGGAAATTGTTGAAAGGGTCTAAGAGTTGCATGGAATAATTAGAGTTTATTGTTACTTTTCGACTGAAGTGTTTTAATGCCATGATATGTCTAATTTTTGGCCTACTCTAACCTAAATTTGATAGCGAAAACAAGGTCATCACTTGGCTTCAGTTAGCATTGATCTGAGTGCTGTTGCTGGGAAAGTTTCATCACTCAAACTGTATCTGATAGAATCCAGTGGAAAATACCTTTCTAGAGTTTATTTTCAGATGAGACACCTAACATTTTTTGTTTCTCTCTACCCTTTCTAGATTTTTATCTTTTATTAGCACTCACGGGCACTGTCAGAAACTCTGAAATTTTGCAATGGTCTCCAGAAGCACAGGGAATTGTCTGCTGTCACCTTGGCTTGGTCCCTGCCTGCTGTGGTTTCAAAAACCAGGATTCAGTCTTGCATCAGAGCCCGTAGTTCTTCCATTTTTGATACAGAACATCTCTTAAACTACCACTAACAGTCTGATTCTGAGATCTTGAAGAGCATAGCTCACTTGTGCTGCAATATGTGAGAAATGTTTGGTTTTAATACACATAGAGAGATTCTAGAAATATGAGCAGATTTGAAGTAGGAATAAAAATCTCACTAAAGTTTGCAGCATTTCCAATTTTTAATGCTAGTTCATTTATAACTAAAGAAAAATTAAAGGAAAGAAAATCCGTTTGACAAAGCCTTTTGAAAAACGTGTTCTTTAAATAGCTAAAATGCATGTAATACATCATAACAATGAAATTTAAAGAAGTATTGGCTTATGCTAGGCCAATGGAAAAGCAAGCTAACTTCAATACATTGTAATCGTGATCTGTGTAGCTGGCTTCTTTCGTGACCTACTGAAATATTTATAGTGGACAGAGAAAAGAGGCAGTCACAACTGCAAATTCCTGCAGCTGGGGAGATCTCTGTCACTGTGGGCTTCACTGAGATAGCTCTGTCCTAATTTCATCTGACTTTGAATATGTGCAAATCAGAAGAAAATGTGAACTGACTACAGACTGAGAAAATCAGCAAAGACAGAAAACCATTTCAGAACACAGTGTTATCAATATTTTACTTAGTCAGGGTTAGATAACTTCTTCAGAAATTTGCAACCCTAATTTCAAGAAATTTATACAATTTCCTTAAAGCAGTGATGAATAAAGAAAAATCTATGTAGAAATTATGGATGCTGTTTGTTCATGTTAATTCACATGACACAAAAGAAAAAATTGTCTAAATTTATCATAGGTGGACAATATAAAGCTTTATTATGGATTGTTATAAATAATGTCTAAAAACATTTAGAATATGCTGTGCTTCCTATGTGCTGTATACTAATRTCTTCTGAAATCATACTTGGAATTCATTAACACTGACATGACTGTGACCTTGAATTCAATGATCAATGTCGTGATACCATTAAAGTCCTTCCTGATACCCAGAAGCAAAAGGGTATGCTTTGTTCCAGCCTCAATCATCTTCTAAAACCCCCATGGTGATGGCTTAAAAGTTTGGGCTCTTTTAATGTTTCTTTTAGTTTTAAAGGAAACAGGAAGTAGTTGGCAACCTTGACCTTTGTCAGCCTGAGCTCCTAATTTGATTAGCTCAAGGACAGATAAGGCCTCTTCGTATCAATATCTATTCTGGATATATTGCTCTGTAATAAATTTTCACTTAACTAGAGGAAAGCAAAATATCAAAAGCAAGCAAACAAAAATTATCAGTTACCCTTCATCTTAATGGGGTAGGGTAACTGGCTGAGTGCTAATCCATTGTGCTGGATCACTTTGATTGTGGATGTCAGCAATACCTGAGATGGCAGGGGTAATATGGGAAAATATGTTAAAGAAATGTCAAAAGGTTTTGATCAAATTAAAATGTCTAAGGCATACTCAAGGCAATCAGCTTCAACACAGAAGTTCAAAATACAGAAGAGGAACATGCTGGAGGGTGGATTTTCTGTTGTTTATTTTTTTCCTTTTTCTAAGAATGATTGCATACCTACTTAGCAAAAACTATCATTGTATATCTTGTCATCTCTGCACACGAGGCCTGCTGAATCTCCTAATATCATAAATTAATAGGGAATTTTGCCATCTTTCTTAGACATCTGTCAGTTTTTATGAATTTTTTATAAGAGGTTGCATAGTTTTTCCTCTCACAGGAATTTTTATTCTGTGGTAATATTAATCTTTTCAATATTCTCTGTAAAAAGGCCAAAGAAATCTAGCTGTATTTATCAAGGAGTAAGCTTGGGTTACAGCAAGGCTATGTATACATCTGAGTTACCTTTGTTCTTTCTGTGTCTTAGAAAAAATATTCTGTGAAAGGATACACAGAAATTTTTCTTAAAGAAAGCAATAGCTGTTTCCAGAAAACATTGCTGAGTTAAACCTTACATTAACTGAATGCAAAACTTTGATAAGTCAGAATTAATAGTTTCCAGTCAACTTTCAAAGAGATAGTACTACATAAGTCTTCCAATTAAAAAGAAAATTAATGCATACAGAAACCATTATAAATAGCATCAAATATAGCAAACCATATTTGGAATACTTTGATTAAATTTTAAACTGAATCTGTTGGTAGGAATTACTGATGATAATATGTCCCTCAAAGATCCTCTCTTCGTTGTGATCACATATATTCAAATAAAAAGAATTAACATGATATTTACATTGCCGTATTTTTAGTACATTACATTTAAACACATTCTCCTCTGATCTTGTCCAGGAGTTGAAGTCTTAGGCTTTGTGTACGGTAGATCACTATTCCTTTAGAAATTGAATCAAAATCCCCGCTGAAAAGCTCAAAAATCTCTCACCAAACAGCAGGGCAGCAGTCTCCACCACTCTCAGAGCTCTCAAGTTTGCCCTTCACTTGCAGGCAAAAGCCAAACATAACCAGAATTGGTACATAAGGGAAGCCCRGTGCTCACAACAGGCATCTCTTTTGGCCCCAAGTGGAGCCGCAGAGATCTACAGATCTATCCTTCACTGCTGTAATTAAAACCTCTCCTTCCTCAGAGTTGAGTAGTGACCAGGCAGGTCCTGTCAGATGTTTCATCTGCAATGAAATCTTATTTTACGATCTCAGAAGCAGCTACTGAGCCAGTCCAGTAACTCTCACAGAGCTATTTCTGGGTCTGCCTGGGCCCACAGAGCAGAGCAGAGCAGAGCAGGACAGGGCAGAGCAGAGCAGGGCAGCACTGCACACCACATGTGTGTAAAGACATAGAACATCCCAGCTGAGTGCTGTGTCTCTGCCCAGTGCTTCACACACTCTTTGGGCTTAGGCATATGGAGTACATTTCCATGCAGTACCTTTTTTGTAATAATGCTGCAAAACAAGTCACAATGTCAATGATGGGGGTTCCTTTTGAAATGCAAGGAGCAATCTTTAACCAACAGCATAAACCAATTTAAAAGCTCTCTCACTTCTTCCCTTTAAAGCAAACAAATAACAGAACAGATTCTTTCCACATCATTTTATTACCTTTTGAGACTAAGAAATCCAGCTTCCATCATCACCTGTTATTTTAATTTGTGACTTTGCTGTTTTTCAGGAAGACCCTTCTTTATGAGGATAAGAGCCAGAGATGACATGAAGAGATTTGGTGCAGGAATGTCAATTAACACAAGTATAATTATTAGTTCAGAGACATCACTGCAAACTTACTTGATACCCAGAAGCAAGAGGTACTGCAAATACTATATTCATCATAAATATTTCCATGTGTGGAACAGAGGAAAGGCAACCTAATCTCTGACTTGCCTCAGCAGCATACTATTTTTTTTCTCAAATCAGTGCTCCCTGTGGCATCCTCTCTGTATTCCATGTTGATTTGTTCAGCTTACACTGTTTGAATTTCCTAATAATGACTGAATAGTGGATGAGTGTTTTTGATGACTTGGTTGAGAGCTATCTTGCTGGTTAGAAGTGTTACAATCTTCTGAGCTGCCCAACTTCTGAGTTCTGCGCAAGATTTAGGATGATCATTGTGATGGTGACTATTTCTCAGCTAATCTTCAAAGCTTTCTTGAAAAAAAAATAGAAATAAAAAAATAAAATAAAAATAAATAAATAATTAAATGACTAGTGGGAGGGAGGTGGGAAAAATAACAGCAGTGTTCAGGCCTGTAATCACAGCAGTGGCTGCCCCTGTCCGTGTCTAATGTAAGGGTTATGGAATATCATAATCCCTTCTCTGAGCTCCTTTACAGCAGCAATGATGACTAAATTTCTTGTGTCTTATCACACTGTCACAGACTTGAACTAGGAGAAGGAACTCTGAAGAAAACACAGCATGAAAACTGGAGAGCAGATGATCAGATTAGCTGCTATTGGATTTGTTAGCAGGGCCACAATCTGACTGAAACAGGCTCGATTCCAAGGCCCATGGAGATTTAAACCATCAGCTCCCCCCCTTGCCCCTTATCCCTATCACACCATTATTTATTTTTTTTAATATATATCCCCCTTCTCCACAAAACACACATCCTTTTACCTATTTTAAGTCATCTCCCAAAAGGATGAGGTTAAGAGTTAACACTTCACAGGTTCCAGTGGTATCAGATGAGTTGATGGATTTTGAGTAAGAGGATCCATCAAAAATACCACACAAAAAAAATCCCCAAATAAGGCTGAAAAGCAGCATTCCTTTACTATTTAGTGAGATTTGCTCCATTTTACAAGGCTTCTGCAGTGGCACTTTACAGAGGTCTGCTATAATGTGTCCACTTGTGCTGCCTGCATGATCCTTAATGTAGATTACACACCACCCACAGTCATACAGTGGGAGGAACACAGTGAGTGTAGCCCAGTCATGACAAGCTGGATCCAGTCCTGGTGATAGTACGTACAAATCTCACTGCATTAGGTAAAAATTTATTTGGTGTGTGTGGTGGCAGTTTGGTGTGTGGCAGTTACCAGTTTATGAAAATCATTTGAATGCTATATTGCTTAAAAAAGCAGTCCTTTTGTTCATGATGCGTGGTAAATGTAGTACACATTCAACTTTATATATCAAGTCGAGTTGCAAAGTAAACCAACTAGAATATTGTACAGCATCCACTGTAACAGGGGAAATATGACATAAAAAGAAGAATTTAAGAAAATCTGATACAGGATGTACTTTCTTAAAAGGTATGAAAACTTGTATGGAAGAAGCTCAACTGCACAGCAAAGTGAAACTTTTGTGTACAACAACAACAAAAAGAAAGTAGAGCATTGAAATCTTGAATTCTGCAAAGAGATATTCATAATGCACAAAAATGGATACCTGCCTAAATGTTTGCACAGTTGGGGTTTTAGTTTTCMGTTTAAGATGCAAAGCATGCTTCTATTCTTACTAGTGCCAAATACAATATTTTCCAAATAAATCATCACAAAGAAACAAAAATATATTGAAGTCCAGCTCTGCAATTACCTTGATGAAATGCTGCATTTACTAGAGTGATAGTTAGATACATAAAAGAAATGCAGGGCCAGGATAATATTACGCTTGAGTGATAACTCCACTGTGTTTTAAATTTAGAATATTTGAGCACCTGTAACTCTGAGACCTGGATTTCACTCTCCTTCAAAAATCTACTTCCATGGTAGAATCTGTGGTTCCAATTTAAGGTCATTTCAGCGAGGCTTCTCAAGTTACAGTGATTCTGTAAACTTCACAAGATATTCATTTATATACATATGGATTTATTGCAAAGGCGTTTCAAGAGTTTTGTTCTTTGAAGCTATGATAGGTGTAGATCCTTCCTTTGCTTCCTGTCTTTTACCAAATATTCTTCCACCTAACACTCAAAAYACCAAAGAAATTTATATGCATAACCTACAGCATCCTTGCTATCTGTATTGATCCATGCAAAACTGCTTATTCTTTCATTCAAGACAATGCAATATTTTTATTTTTCAAGAGGACATCTTGATGTGCCAATAAGACCTCACCCAAAGTCATTGTTTTTGCCATGATCCATGAGATCCATGAGATTTGCCATGATCCTTGAGAATACAGACAACACCTCCAGATACTGTGCTCTAATCAGCCATTATTTACCCAATGACAAATAGGTAGGACAAAAAAAATTTAGATATCATAATGCTGAATATCCTAGCTGAAGTTCTTTTGAATAGATAGGTGCTATTGAGGAAAGCCACTTCACACTCACAGTTTTGCATTTCTTTAACAGCTGGTATAATTACTTGGAAATGTAAAATGTTTTRTTTTGGGTGTTTTTTTGAGATCAAGTAATATCCATGAGATGTTACACTGCAAGAAGGTTTGAGGAAATGGTTAGATCCAATTACTCAGAAGCTTTGCTGAAATATTACTCATCATATTTACTGAGACAAAAAGTTTGTTTTCTTCACAGATCTTTGTCTTATTCTGGTATATTCTTTAGCCAAGAAATAGTGTCAGCACAGTATCTGAAGGACTTGGGGTTTTGGGTTCTTTAGTTCTGTTTTGTTTGTTTGTTTGATTGATTTTTCATTTAGATCTTTTAAAAACCTATCATGCAATCTTTATGGAAGCAAACATTATACTTAGATGTAAATTATGTTTGTGAAAACTTCTTCCAAAGTCCATTTGAAAACTGAAGTAATGTGTTATACCAAAGTCCTCCGTGGCCCAAGGAACTTTATTTAYGGGTGGTTGCATCTCAGTAAAAACTGAGAGCTGTAGAAATTTTCAAGTCTGGTCACATTTTCATGTTTTAAAGCCTTATCTTGCCAGCAGGATTCTCCAAAATTTTGTGATTATACAAAAGAGCTCTCATGCATTTCAAAATTGAGTATTTTACATAGCTGTTAATTTTTATTTTACCCAGAATTACTTTCTTGTTTGCGATTGCCTCTACTACATTCAAAGAAAAAAAAAAGGAACTGAGAACTTGGATTTTAACAAGAATAATCAAACTTTTGGAGAAAGGCAAAAGAAAAACCTTTTTTTCAGCCTTTCCTGTTAGGCTATCAATTTAAAAATCCTAGGATTTTTCAGGTTTAATTCTATACCAAAACCAAAATTTAATTAATAGTTTTATTTACTATGTTAGTGTGAAATAATGTAAGGAAGAGTTGCTTGATTTCTGCAACTTCCTTTTTGCTTACATGATGAATGTAATGAAGAATATATAGTTGCCAAGAGGGGATATGAAATAAAAAGAGACCTTTAATACCTGATGATGAAGGGTCATCACCGAAGAATTTARAATCCTAAAGAGCTCTGAACACCACACAGTCCCATATTTTAATCTATAAGACCTTAAAACACATCCAATCCACTGATTGCTCAGAGAAAATAACATACTAAGATACTGCCTTTGTAATTAATCTACCAACCTCCTTTTACCCAGAATAAGATGAGGCTAAGTATAATAAGAAATTTTGACCTCATAGTGTCTGTCACTCTGATCAATAGATATGCAAAGAGAGGAAATGCATGTACAAGGTACTCTTATTCTAATATGGTAAAGTGTGTATGGTTTATATTAAGCTGTCTTCAATCAAAAGAGCAAATTTATTTGTCAGGGAAAAAATGGATGAAACAATTTTTAACTCTATCCAATTGTTCATCCAAACTACAGAAGCTTAATATTTTCACAATATACTGAAAAAATATTAAATATTACATATTAAAAAGCTGTCACATAATATCTTTTAAAAAGAAGTCATAGGAAATATCCACAGCTATTTTTCCTAACAGAAGCATAGTGAAATTAAGCCCATCTCAAGCCATCTTAAGCATAAAAAAAGAATTCTGTAACATAAAATTCAGAATGCATAAAGGTTTTTTGGTTTCTTTTGCATTACTCCAAGAGGGAAGAGTGTTACTATTATATCACATGTATCTTCCCTCTCATTAGGGAGTGGGCTGGAATTAGTTACAGGCCATAGAGCTATTTGGACTTGTATTACCATCTCCGATATCTGAAAAATAAGAATATCCTGACCACAGAGCTTCGTAGTCAACCTCTCTAAGGTTCACTTTCTCTTGAATAAGTAAATAATGTTTAATTACTTATAGAGAGTAGAGTGAATTATTTATAGAAATAATTTCTCTCACAACGGAAGTGAGAACCATCTCACATATCTTTCAGTGTAATGGAATGACTGGAGAAGTCATTACCTGCAGCATATCCAGTCACTCACAGTCAATAAGTTAATTCCACATTCAATTTCTTGGACCTCTCTGAGTACAGTCCTTCCTGGACCATTTTAGTTGTTTACTCTTTTTCAAGATGGGAGCATATAATTCCTCCTTTCTGGGCTACGTCCTGGATTTCAGACAAGAYATATCAGTCGGAGTTCACCTCACAAGGTTTGGCAGTCCTTTCCTGGGAGTAATGCCAGTGACAAGATGACTATGTAACAGTATTTTTTTCAGGTGAGGAGAAAAACTTTCTTAGAGRAAGCCAGCCTTTAAACAAAGGAAGAAACAGTATTCCTTTTTGGCTAGTGCCATACCAACATGTGTATTGGCCACTTGTCAGCAGCTGTTAAGGTGCTTTCAGGTGTCTTATCCTCATCATAAATTTTCTAAGAGCATTTTTCAGCTGATCAGCCTTTGCCTTTGATAAAGTAAAGCTTCTAGAAACTTACAGATGGAATAAAAGAGCCTGTAGCTAACAAGCTGGTCCACTGCTTTTTAAATATACTGACATTCTTCTTTCAGGATCCATCGCACTTTTTTCAAAATAGTTTCGATAGGTATTTTCAGAGAGAAAAGTCTTGTAGCCCACAGAAAGATAATTTTACAGTTAAAACACCCTTACTACTGTCTGTTACCATGGCAATGTCATAACATGAGTGTGTGCACAGAGTGAAAGCAAAAGCGCATCTCAGCACACACTGTCCTGTCCCAGCCAATGGCAATAAGTGGTTGGCTGAGGAGGAGCATGAAAACAAAATGAGTTTGTAAAGATGCATTGACAAGTACTCTGTCAGCCCTCAAAAGCTTGTGTTTCAGAGATTTCCTGAACCAGAAATGGTGTCCATGTTTTTACTAATCCTCAAGGGATTTCTAGTTTATTAATTTTTCCAGTGACCCCTTGCATTCCACTAAACTTCCAGCACCYGCAACATGTTGTATATTCTCAGAGGGCGTTACCTTTAGACTCTCATTGACACCAATATTGAAGGTAGTAGTTTAAATTCTCTTTATGATTTATACAGAGCGACTGTAAAGAACTGACTTAAAGGAATTCTAGACAACTCAGAGTCAAGGTCTATGCTGTGAACATCTAAGTTAGCTGAGATGAATGCCAACCTTTCTGCCAGCTACAGTTCTTCTGGGGCAGTGTCAGATACAGCAAAATTAATCAATCTTCACAACTGCTCCCAGTTCCCAATAAAATACAGACTAAACTTCTAGAAAAGTCAATATGGAATTTCAAAGGGAATCATATCTTTATAAATTCAATTGATTCAAAAACATTAAAGTCCTTCTTCTCTGAAATTATTGTCAGTACATWAAAGGATGGTATCAATGTTCACAAAATAAAATCTTCCTTACAAGAAAACCCTGGCTGAATGGTCGTAGCATTTGCCTAAAACCTTCACTAATTTCTCCTAGGTTTTTATTTCTTTATATAAAAACAACAGCCTCTTTTATTCTGTATTCAGTTCAAATGATCACAACCTTACAATACTTAACATTAGTTTACACACCAGAAGCTCTAATAGTACATTCCCAGTGTTTTGCTAGATTTCCAATATAAATATAGGGTTGATAATATCTGGTATCCATAAGTTTGATTTTATAAACATATCTCTTCTACGACTAAGAATTTTTGTTTTTCTTCTGTAATATTTATCTATGTTAAACAGTTTTAATCACAAATTCATTGTCTGGCAACCAATATGAAACCCATTCTTCACCCCAGCAAAGATACAGTTTCTGAATACCACAGAATAAATCTACTTTCTCCATTGTTAGACAAAGAGAGAGAGATCCAGCAAGGTCTGAAAAAGAAGTTTGTTTCTAAGTGGTGGACAGTGTCTATTTTTTCCAAGTTTTCAACTATAATTCAAGTTGAGCAGGTCATTTTTACTTACATATCTTTTGCTGGAAAATGCTCAAGTAAGTAAAAAATCACAGTACTATTGTCCTAGTTTCTTTGAAAAAATTTATTGGGAAGGACTTCTGCCTGGTGAGGGTACACGACACCCTGGTTATAATTGTCAGGGTCCTGTGGGCACCACCAGCCCTGTCTGTGCCCAGCCCCCCAGGCTCCCCTCACCCTGTCCATGGCCCTGTACCCCACATCAGCCCCCCAGAACTGCCAGCCCCTACTCTGCAGCAGAACCAGCCTCCCGCTGCCCACAGCCCTTCAGGTTGGTTTTTGCCTCCCTTTTTTTCCCTTACCATGCAGAAGCAGGTTCATGAAACTACACTGTGAAGGAGACAAAATACTGTAAAGGAAGTGTGGCAGGGGAGAGACAGAGAAAGAGCAAAAGAAAGAGAAAGACAAAGGGAGAAAGCAAAATAGAGAACAAGAKGGAGAGAGTAATTAGACAAAAGAGAGAAAAAGTAAGCCAGAAAAAAAGGTGAGAAAGAAAAAGCAAATGGGGTGTGGAGACAAAGAGTGGAGGAAACAGAGAAAGACAGAAAAAGAGAAAAAGAGTGATAAAGGGGCAAAAAGAGAGAAAAAAGAGCAAAAATAAGACAAATAGGTAATCAGGAGGCTATAGCAATAGTACCAAAAATTCAGGAAGGATACTGCAGGATATGAAAAAGTAGAAACTTATTGGAATAAGTCCAGAGCAGAGCCACTAATTTGATCAAAGAGCTAGACCACATCTCCTATGAAGATGTTGAGACAGTTTGGGCTGTTCAGCTTGGAGAAGAGAAGGCTCCAAGGAGAATTTGTGGCACCTACCAGTGCTTACACAAAGAAGAGCTCACATGAGGGCTGGAGAGGCACAAGGACGTGTAGTGATAGAACAAAGGGCAATTCCTGTAAGCTGAAAGCAGATATTTTAGAGAAGATATTCAGAAGAAATTCTTTATGATGAGCTTGGTGAGGCACTAGAACACCCAGRCCCAGAGAAGTTGTGGACTTTGTATTCCTGGAGGTGTTCAAGACCAGGCTGGATGGGGCTCTGAGTAACCTCATCTAATGGAAGGTGTTCCTTCCTGTACATGGCAGGAAGGCTTGAAGTAGGTGACATTTAAGGTGCCTTCCAACCCAAACTGTTCCATGATTCTGTGAGTCTATGAAGAAAATGTAATGAAGGCAATGTTAATTGAAAATATTTCTGAAAAATATGTAGGCCATATTTTCAATTTCTTTATCACTGTTCATCAACCCATATGTATTCCTCAAGTCCTTCAGAGAGACTTGCTTGCAAGGACTAAGTCCTGGCTAACYGTTTGAGAAAAACACCACCCATTGCTCTGCTCCAAATCGGGTCACTCAGGTTCTTTTTACCATGAGCACAAGACGGTTAGAGCCAGTGTCCATATTTTTTTCCCTCAACCTACTGAGTACAATATGGGGGTTTTAATTTTTCAGCACAAGATGTCTCTGAGAAGTTTGCATATATGATAAATTTTAAGCATTATAGTATTACTGTGGGCATCTGTCAATATTACAAGCTGATCTTTCAGGTCTCTGTTCCTTTTATCAWGTTATTATAAGTACGCTAACAAGAAAAACAGTAAATAATAAAAATTAACAAAGGTTAGAGCTGTTCAAGTTACTGGTAGCAAACTTGAGAGGCCGTAGAAAGAAAAATAATTGYCAGAGTTTAAAAACTAAGACACAGCATATTTAACACACTGACAAAAAATATTTCCTAAAGAAGGAACAACAGGACAAAGGGTTGCCCACAGGAAGTTTATAAATGGAAGTTCTTGCAACAAAGTCTTACTTTTCTCCTGAAATCTCATCCTGTCTTTTAGAATGAGTGCTCTCACTGCAGAAAAATTTCACTCTCATTTTTCTCATATGAACTTGTTTCTGTGAAAACTTTTACAGATAAGACTGTATGCAGTAAACTGAAATAAGCAAGCTGCACAGACTTCCCTTACTTGGACTTTCTTCTGCCCATCAGAATTAGTACCTCTCCACCTGAGAGGAGTATCCTGCAGAGCTTGTAGATTAGGCTATCCTGCAAAGAGTATGAAATTTCCTGTATGTCCAAAATACTAAAATCAGAGAGATAGAGAACACTTTAACCATCACCTGAAAGGATTCTCAGTCAGTTTTTTTACCTTACTAAACTCCATGAGTCTCTAAGTAAGCAATTTCTCATATTTTCTCCTTTTTAGCTGAACTTTGTGTCAGAACGTAAGGTCTTGACCACATGCAGTTCAAATACCAAATTATCTAAATGGGCTAGAAAGCAGCCTAACGAAAACTGTGATCCATGTTCACTCTTATTTCAGATTGCTAAGGAGAATCCACCAATTAGCTAAATTAATTTTGATGGATTCTCTGCCAGGATTTCACCCATTCTGAAAACAACCTTGAAAATGTGAATTAGCATAATTTGATCAAATCCTGTTTTACATTGTTTTCAGGCTAACTAAAATAATGGTTAAATGCCGTGTCCATTGAAGTAAGTTTCCAAAACTTCACCTGAAAGCTCTGGCACGGGCATCTCAATGCCTCATTCATCTATTCTAAAATTTACTGTAAAGATTTAACTCAAGTAGGAGAAATGATCAAATTTAGGTCAGATTTAGCTCTCATCCTAGCCAAGGCAAAAAGCACAACTATTTCACTTCTGATCGTTTTGACCACAACATTCATCTTAATTTCATATCCCACAGTTCTAAACCCCACTTTTTCTTTTTTTGGGAGGCAAGMTATCCAAAAGGAAACAACAAGAAAACAGGCCCCTTACTGATAATCTCTGAAACTAAATGGAATTATGGTTCAACATGCTACACTGAACAATGTCCAGTACATCTCTGGCTGCTTATTTATCAGGTTACAATTCCTCAGGTATATTCTTCTAAGAACAGAGGAAGTTACAAGTTGCTTTTAGATGTTTTTTTTCTGTACAGAGAAGTGCACCATGAATTCTGTCTGTTTTTCGTGCACCAGATATATATTCATGGACCATTTATTCTCAAAACTGCTTGAATTTGAGTGTGCTCTCACCCATTCTTCCATTTAGTGACCAAAAAGAAGACAGCTGCCGCCTGACTTGTGGTCTGTGGCTTTCCCAGCTCACACCTTATTGCTTCCTTGCTAGGTCCTCATGGCAAGGTGCAGCTAGGAACAGGGAACAAGGTTAGAAGAACAGCAAAAGCTTTATGGTTTTTCATCCTGTCTTGGGGTGACCGGCACACATCCCCATGGAAGMTGCACAGGCAAAATCGACACAACTTACAGTATCCTTATAACTCCTCAGCCTCAGACACGCAGGCCTGGGTTTGGGTCTTGCTGATTCTGGACTTCTAGAAATGGTTGCAGATACTGATCTATCATGGCCAGGATAGGGATCTTCAAATAAATACATATTTTAAAGGGAAATCAGAGTTCTGAGAAATACTGGCCATATTTTCCCCCATTTTACTGATATAGCTATATGAATATTCATGCAGTTAGATATGGCTGCTGTGGAAGCTTTTGGGGAGAACACATTATTTGTGAAAACCATATCCTGTACAAGTGCAGGTTGTATTGTTCAAAGCCACAGAAGGTCAGTTTTAGCTTACACGCCTGATTTTTTCACTTAGTCACATTTTTACTTCCATATAGTTGTTATATCTCCCGCATTTTACATGTTCTTTATCCCTTCAGCAGGGTGCATGGCCCTTTGTATCACCTGAGGTGAATGTYGTTTATGGGAATGTCATAATGTTATTTTTTGAAAATTACGATACAGCTGACTAAATTTCTGAGGACAAATAGTAATAATTTAAAGTTTGGTGCTCAGTAAATCAAAAAAAGAATAGGTATCTCAAGGATCTTAATGCAAAAGAGCACTCATTTCCTACTGTACTTCTATCAGAATCTAAAGAGATAACACACTGTTACTGCTAAATCGCTCTTCAGTGTCTTACAATTTGTCTTGCTGAAGCAGATTTGAAAGAGAGTGTCCAGGCTACAAGGGCCTGTCAGCCATGAATTGTGCCTTGTATGAGTTTAGAGTATATAACTCACCCGCAGCCTTGAAAAGTACTACTTTTGAAAGTGGTATCTGGACTCCCAAGACACGTTTTTTCACAGAGAGTAAATTCAATTCAAATGCTAGTTGCCTAAGAAACACAATTTATTGTTTTATTAATTGTATTTGTATTAATTTTAATACATTTTTTCATGAGGAAAACCATCAGATCCTGAATCTCTTCTTTGATAATAGTTTCTGTCAGTAATATCCTTACTCACTGCTATTGACAATGTGTCCCAAATTCTCACACATCTGTCCYGGTAACCCAGCCACCACTGTGCTACATCGTGCTTCTTTAACCCAGCAAACTAGTCCGTTCAGCCATTTCTTGACTGATCACTTTGAATATTAAAAAATATTTTGATGAGGTTAAAGCATTCCCCAAAGGTTAAGTATTAGGCACAGCTCTGTAATGAGTGCCATGTGCACATTAGGTGCCCCTGGGCTGTTCCATCTGGAAATTAGGGTTACAAGAACCAGTCCACTGATGCTCTATTCCTTCTTGCTTATCTGGAGCCTGCTGAACCTCCCAGCACAATATTTCTAAAAGTCATTGCACTTCCCTGCAGTTTTAGAAAGACATCATGAAGTCCGTACGAGACAGGGAAGAATCTTAGATCTAAATAATTTTGTTGAAAAAATCTTCATCTGTGAATTTTGCATAAGCCATTCATAACTACATGACATTTGTGCTACTTCAACTAGTTGACTATCTAAAAGACAGAGGTGATACAGTTTGCTTTTCTTTCTGCCTGAGTCAAGTTCCTATACAAATATTCAATTTTAGACCCTGAATATCCCTATGAAATTCTGTATCTATRAGCATACAGAGCAGTATTCCTATTTGATTCAGTATTTATGACAAAATTATATAAGGAGATCATGTGAAGACATGAAACATGCAGAATCACTATGAAATACTTGTGGAACTTTCCTTTTTCAGATTTCACCTGGCCTTAACCTCATCCTACCTTGATTATCACATTTTTTACCAACTATTTGATTRAATGTGGAATCAGCTACTTGTCATTAATTTCTAAATATATCTTACCTTTCCGCTCAAATTCTATCATTTAGTTCCTGGTTATTAGCCATTAACGTAAAGAGACTGGATATGCCATGTGCTCCCACAGCTATRTATTTTCTGCATGTTGTCTTTAGAGTGATTAGTTCTTCAGGGAGGCTTTAAAACATATAAAACTTTCCATCACTTTTTTTTTTTGCAGGTTTTCAAAGTTCTGAGATGGCAAGTCATTATTTTCGTGGGGCTTTTTTGGTTTTTTTCTTGCCCCAGGAAAGCCTCTGTGTACTGCTAAAGCAGTACCAAAGCTGCGTGAGCTCCAATTTACCCACTCATTGCCAAGAAGATATTTGTAGTGACCCACCATCATGAACTGAGAGACACCCTCTCTCAGCAAAACTACCACCTCAGCATAAGCAAGCTGATCAATAAGTTAATGGCATGAATCAATGAAAAAGATTTGGGAGAGATCTTAATTAAAGAAACAACTGCTGATACAAATTATGTTTCCAATGTATTGATGTAGCAGAGGGCATGAGGTTGAACGGAGATGAGTGCTGATCAATGCCTTGAACATTTGCATTTCTTTTCATCAGAACTCATCTCTCTTCATCCTTAGGCGTACAGGCACGCACACATGCAGACACACATCACTACCACCAGCACCTCAGAAGGGCTTTGGTTTCTTTGTCTTTATTGATTCCTACAGCACTTTTCTGGAGGCTATTGTGGTTGCCTCACTTTACAAGGTGAAATGAAGGTCTCCACAGACTAGATGATGCTCCTCCCTTTAGACCTTCCTGGATACTATCTCAATACCCTAAATCAGTAAGAAGTGCTTTGCCTCACCGTGAACATCAAGACCTACATGTTGTAATGTACAGATGTACTAAGGAGGCGCAAGTGTGACTTTGGCAAGCTATAGTTACACAGAAAATAATGACAATATTCCCTAATACAAAGGGACAAGCATGTGTGTGTGTGCATGTGCACGCACTCAAGAGAGACACAGACAAACAGACGGATAAAGGGAGAGACAGATAGTAAGAGAGCATTCTCCAGTGGCTGAAGAGCACAAACATCCAAAGTCAATAGCTGTTTTCCCCAAGTGATTAAATCTGAGACACAGTTTAAAGAGACATCAATCTGTGATGTCAGCAATGCTCAAAATATAGCTAATGGAGCTTCAAAACATCAATATTCAAACCTGACTTTTTTTTTCTGCTGGAAACTCACACCACTGTGACAYGTCCTGCAAGATGCAAAGCAGAATTAGTTTTAACTACTTTTATCACTGCTATTCATATTTCTGTTACATCAGATGTTGGTGTGTTTGGTTTTTTTTGTTTGTGTGGGTTTTTTTTTTTTTAATTTGGGAGGGGAGGAAGATTTACTTCCTAGGATGCAAAAAAGTAATTTAAACTTTGCTCAGCTGGTAGCCATGTAATCCATCTTATTTTCCTGTCAGGTTTTATAATGAAGTCAAAAGCAATCCTAAACTGGTGACATAATAATCTAATGCTGTGTAGTAATGATTATCCAAAAATATGTTTTCACTGCATACTAAAATTGAAGAAATAGAGCAATTTCAATTATCATCATCATAGTAGTATCCCAGGCAACAATAATAAAAATATCTGATAGGAGAAGAAAGAACTACATTTTTTAGCTACTTAAATTATAACCAAGACTCAGTGAAAAGGCTGAAAMAATTAATAGATTGAAAAGTATCTTTCAATAAAATACCGATTTCCTGTGGTTGAGTTGCTGGGTGTTTCATTAGTTGCATTTAAGAGGCCATAGGAAAAGCAGAGGAATCTAAAAGATTGAAGTCATTAGCAATACTAATATTATCACTGTTCTAAAATAACATCCTATCTAGAGCTAAACTGTAGCGTGCATCACATTTATTAGAGAATGATTCTATTGACACATTGCAGTATATACAAACTGGCTGAATACATAGTAAAATGATTTAAATATTAAGTGAGCTCACTCTTCCAAACGTTAGTTCAAAGACTGGTAGAATTGGAACCYCTCTCTAATCAGACTTTCCCATTTCTTTCTCCCACAAGAAATAAAAGAAAAACAAAACCAAGTCAAATTAAGTTGTTAAATGGTTTAAGGATTTGATATCTTTTGCTGTTAATTTAAAAGGCTGAGCTGCAGCTCATTTCTTTTCATCTTTATAGCAAAGCAGAGGGTGACCCCAAGGGTCAGTGAGGATTATCTCTGTGTCTTTCCATTCCATCTTACGTTATTAGTTTACGCTGCAAATGAGAAACTGATGTCAGAAATATGCCAAACATTATTTATAAATAGAGCAAAAGCCAGGGTGAAGTCTGATAGGTCTGTGGCTTAGCATRTAAAGGTCTCAACAGCAATTAGTTATTAAGATACGTCCACTGCAAGGTGGAAACTGTCATCGGAAGAGCAGAAAATATTTTGTTAGAATGTTGGCAATTTACATGAAGTAAAACTCTGAAATGTCAAACACTAAGCATGAAATGTATCACGAATCCTATAATTAAAAGAAAAAAAAAATTAGAACAGTGTCTTAAGGTAAAAAGAAGTACTGAAGTCATTACTAGTCTTCAGTTGACTCAACTTTATTAGGAAGTTACTTTACATTTTTCCATATACTTTGTTTGTTTTACCTTAAAATACTTCTTTTTTTCAGTTTTTGTAATTAAGAGTTTTAATTGTGCCAAAGTATTGTAAAAGGTGTTTGTAAAAGGTGTTTATAAAAGATGTGAACTTTCTCCATTAATGAACAGTCATACTAGTCTTACAAGGACTTTTAGTTAATTAGCATTAGGAAAAATGCCATATGATACAACATTGTATTTTTACGTTATCACAGAGTGAAAACTACTCATTATATTCATCACTGGGAGAAAAATTAAAAAATATCCAAGGCAGAATTTAAGATTCAAAATACTTCAAGTAGAAATTTACTGCCAAGAAAATGTGAGGSCAAAATAGTTAGTAGGCAATGATATTTGGGGAGAAGAAATTRCTCTGGCATAGTAAAATCCACTGTACTTTTACCAATGGTATTTAAAATCTTGTGCCTTGGTATCAGAGGCTTTATATAAAAGATATGCATTCTTTTTTTCATGCTCATCACAAGTTACTGGAAAGATGTGTTTGAGAAATACACTATGCTTAGATGATATTGCCCTATAACATATTGCACTAATAAATCAGAAAGCACGAAGGTCCCACATCTGAATAAAAGTGCTCCATTTGTAGCACGTCATGCTTTTTAACGCAGCCTCTAATGAAGTCAGAAGTTAATGAAGTGCTGTGACACCCAAAGGATGCATGTGTGCACACACACTCACATGGGCTGATCATTAAGGCAAATCAGCAAGTCAGAAATGTCATACACCCCACTTTTATTAAAGCAAGGAAACATGATGTTCTGACCCCTACCACCAGAAAATAATAAAAAAGGAAAAATTAAAGGAAGAAGCAGATATCTCCGGCCAATCAAGTGACCAGGTCATTTATCCAAATTTCATTCCAATGTGTTTTTCTCATCATCCCCATCTCTAGCCTAGATCAATCTGCACACAGAAAGAGCAACATAATTACTGTAGCAGAGCCTGTAGCATAATTGACTAGAAACCCTTGTTATGCTTTAAATCCTGTCTTGTAGAGCACTTAGTGTATCATGTGTACAGAAATAACATTTAATTTTGTAGATTTGTAAATTAATTTTGCTTTTACTTTGTTCTAATGATTCATTCTCTCCCCTTTCCCATCTCAGTATGTTATCTCTAGGTTCCTGCACTATAAACCAAGGAAAATCAAATATTCCAGGTTCCGAAGCTCCAGGGATAATAATGAGCAGCTGGGAACTGGGACAGAGAGAAACAGAATTTCTTCACTCGGTTAAGCTGCCAAAGCTAATGGCTCGTGGCATTGTTTCTCAAGTATTCCTAGGTGCTTAACTGCACATTGCTCTCTCCAGCAGGGTTACAGTTGTTCCTCTGAACTCTTARGATATTTTTATAAAATCTGGTAGTCCAGTTTTATTTGACAACACTAATACAGAGAAGTCAAGGAAGACATAAAGCACTGAAATTAAAAAAAAAGAAAAAACAAAAAAACCTCAAAAAACTAGTTTAGTTTTGGTTTTGTAATGAAAACATATGGGAACAGGTAAAAAGAGATAAAAAGACAAGTGTGTTCGAACACAAAAGATTCTGTGAAGTCYGCTAGGAATTCACTAGGTAATTTCAGTTGGCAAGTGTGACAATAAGTGAAGATGAATGCTATTCAAATTGCAAAATAGATTTTAACCTGAGATACTGTCGACTTAATTGGCAGAGGTGTAAGTGAGGGCTGGCAGAAGGAGGCAGTGGGTCATCAGTATCTCAGCATTTAACTTTCAGATGTCTCTTCACAAAGTTCCAAGTGTGCTTATCAAACTGTAAGGTCATATATACTGTCCAAAGGAAAATACGGTTGAAACATCCAGCATGAAATCTACTGCTGCACCAAAGTTCATTTTAGACATAGGGGATTTTTCCAAGTGGTGGTTATTTATTCAGGAATTTAGACACTTTTACTCAAATTATACATATTCCCAGGGTAACAGTTCAGAGAAATTGGACTTTGATGATCCTAACGGACACCTTTCAACTCTGGATATTCTACAATTCTATGAAAATTATGAAGAGAAAAGCAACAAGCTGCTGGAAATCAGTGGTGTTTAATGTAAATATCACTCTGAGGAACGCTTACGGTAAAAAGTGTCTTCAGTACACACCCAAATGTCTCTTAATGCTGCTTGAAAAAGAGCAAAGTGGAGTAGGCCTTTCTCCATCCCTCATCATTTAAGTGGGGTCATGAGAAGTAGGCGTTAGCAGTACATAGTGGAACATATTGGTAACAATAAAGTGAGACAAGAACAGCTGATCAGTGGTGTACAAATTGCCACCTTACAAGTGAGGCTGAAGAGCACTYCCAGATTAGATGATTTTTCAGATAACATCTTATTACCTGTTACTCACACTGGCTTATACAGCATGTTTCTTTAAATTCTTCGCGTCACCGTAGTGAAGACTTATCTCTTTACTCTGGCAAACTGTMCTAAAAGCCCATCAAAAGCATTGGTAGATTCACTGAGACTAAGCTGGAGGCTTAGTCTTTGTAGCTCTAGTACGTGTTGTCTTGGAGTCTTTGGAGCTCCTACTTCTTTGCAAAGCAGTTTATAAATCTTCCCCATAGTCAGAAAAAGAAGAGCTAGCAGAATCTTCAAGTGTGGTTCATTTGAGTCATCTCCTAGCCAAAGCAATCCCAAAAAGCTTGGAGGAGTGATTGATAAAGAATTTGCTGTTTATGTGAACACAAGCTTCTTGGCTCTTCAAGATGCCTGATAAGAATTACTGGACTTAATGTCTACAAGGAGATGGTGGCACAAGCAACTTGCTGTGACAGAAAACAAGTTTCATCCTAAGTTCAGGATATAAAGATGCACAGAATTAAAGCAGTTTCTGGAGGATCACATTTTGAATGGGCTATATTATGACTCAGCTATTATATCAAGGAAAATAATGAGGGGTCTTATGCTAGGCTACTAGTGCATCCAAATTTGTGGGAAGAACTTGGCTTCTTGCCTCATTCATTATGCYACAGAGAGTACCATAAGCACCTATGTCACCTCTGTGTGTCACAGTCTCTTTTATACGGCAAGAATATTTCTGGGAAAATTTTCTAAAAGCCTGTTTGAATTCAACTTAACAATGCAGTTTTTCTCTGTGTACTAATGTTTTAAGTAAAAAAAAAAGTTATTTAAAATGAAAAAATCACAGGACTACATTTCTAACTGATCAGCCTGCCATCTAATTAATCTAATGGATTTTTGAAATTTTTTAATCAGTTTAATTCTTGGCATCTGACCTAGATCTGCAAGTATTCGCTGCTGGTTGTAAAGCAGTTAGCTACCAACTAACATAAAACATGGCACTGTGGAGCAAGACTGAGAACAGCAAGTTTGAAACCATACATCACAGCTGCTCAACACACAGAACTATATTCACTTTTCTTTTCACTGCATGCCTATGCACTGCACAGAAAAGAGGGACTTGCAGATTGTCAGATTATATTCAGTTCCCCTTAGTCCTCAGAAAGTTTCTGAACTTATTTACCATGTTGTAAGGCTTTTCCTGTGTGAATCTGTTTGCAAGTTGTGAGCTGTGTGTATTGATGAATGCAATAAATTCAGATTAGATGCCATTGTGCTATTAAAACATTAAGCCTTAGTTGGACTTGAGTCCTTTCCAGACATCACTTAGACACACTTCAGAGGACTGAATAATTCAGAAAATGTTACCCAGATTCAGTATGAATGATGCTACTTTGTTTTTTTGAGATTATGAGACTTCAACCATATGGACATGAACTGTGCTGTGTCACATGCCCCTGGGGATCAGAGGACAGACACCCAATCTTTTTATTTACAAGCACCCAATAATTTTATTTACAAGCCCAGACACAGCCCTTTGGGACAGTACCAAATATAGAAATGAAAACAAAACATCATCCACTTCTAAGATGGGTAATCTGACTCATCTTCATTTTGCTCATTGGCAAGTGGTTGTTTCAGAATTCCTTTACTGCCAGTGAGGAAGYGACTGTTTGAGAAGCTGCCTAGTAGTCAGCAAGTAAGCCTTGTGTGCTTGCCTCTTTGTCTCTGCAATCCTCACTCTGTAAAATTGCTTCTCTTCTGGTCTAACATAGACCAAAGAAAAGCAACAATYCTAAATTTGCTTTTAATAAGAGATAGGTTCTTTTTTGAGTTCTTGATGAACTTGTTAGAGGATGCCCTATTTTTATGTCAGGGATGCTCCAGAAAATGATCTATGTAATATAATCCTATTTGTCAATAAAATGTAGAACATAAAGATGTATGTGGCTATTGCTTGTTTAATTACGTGCATAAGATACTGCATTATTTTTTCATTAGAACAGTGGTCTAAGGTGAAATTCTACTCAATTACATGCTCTAGTAAAATAGATTAACAACAGTAAAAGACAGCTTCTACTTAGATGCACCCAAACCAAAATCATACAGAACGGCAATAAAACAATGCTGATAGAAGACCAGTAGGTATTTTATTTAAAATTTTGAACCACAGAAGTTATATTTTTTTTTTCCCTGAACCTATTTAAATATTCTGAATGTCATAAACTTAAGTCCACATTTCTGCAATTAAATATATATCTAATCATATGTATTGTTTTCAGACAGCAGTTGAAACATTTTAGAGGTACCACACCATATCACATTACTGGAAGACTATGTGTCTTTTCATTCTTGGAACATGACATAATTTTATTTACAGAAATTACTTGCATGTGATCATAGAAAAAAAAGAGTATGAATACTGTTAAAATTAGTATCTCAAGTAATTGGATTTTGCTTTGGTTTTGAAAGATGTAACAGTTTTATTGAAAGAAGCAATCAGCTCCAAATAGCCTATCAGCTTATCAACCTTTCAAGGCACACAAAATACAGTTCTTACTGAAACTGCTAGAACTACAAAGCTGAGTGTCTTGAACATGACAAAGGTGCAACAGAGAATTTTAAGCACCTGTGTTTCCAATAATAATTCTCAAGGAAAAAGTTGTACTCCAACTCTGAGAGTCTTAGAAGCATTTAATTAAGATAAGTCCCTTCCTCCTGTTTGCCAGAGAATAACATGGATAAAGGGGCATGCAGAAGGTATACCTGGAGATATATAAAATAACTCTAGATTGTTGTTACTTCTCACTCCTCATTTCACACTGATATTTTTTACAATATAAAGAAAAAACAACATGATATACTACTCTATAGAATAAATACATTTCWCAAAATAGAGGAGTTGCTTTTAAACAACTTATATGTGCAGCCGTTATGACTCCTCAGATCTTTTCTTTCCTAAATTTCCTAAATTAGCATCTTTAGGGCCTGATTTTATTGGGAACAATCTGGGGACATTTTGCATGACAAACTTTATTAAACTCTGTGCCTTGAAAATGTTAGTATTTTTTGAAGTATGGGAAAAAAATATTCTCCTTCTCATAACTCTATACAGAAAGTCATCCATATTGATGATCTGAATGACTAAACAAAGTATATTCAGGGAATATGGATTTTGAAATATTATTCTCTATTATATTGGGGGCATTCTGTGACTTTCCATGTAATATTATTTATTCAGAGTATTAGAAAAAAAAATTACAAGGTAGTCTGTATTTTATCTTTTAGGCATTTAAAGTGTGTCGAGTTATYGGGAGAAAGCCTTATGGGTTTTATGATTTATCAGCCTCTGCATTTCAGTCACATGCCCACAAGACAACAGCCTGACTTCGAATTTGCACAAGTTGTCCATGTATTATGCTGCTGTGAATAGATTTATATTATAGTGAAGAATATACTCCTACTCACATTTAAAACAGAGACAAAACTCATACTGATTTCTCTGAGAAAYAAACTTAGATCAATGACTAAGATTTTCAAAACCTGAATTTAAGTTCCTAAAACCAATATTCAGTCATGTAAAGAAATGGCCTGATTTTCAGAACTACAGAGTACCCAAAAACTCTTGTTGAGATTAAAGGTTTTGTGAGCTCAATTTTTATTTTAATAAAACAGTTCATTTATTTGTGTATCTAGGAGTAGACTTTAAGGAACTAAATTTAGGCCTCTATTTTAAAAATTCTTGGCCTAGAAGTTTTGGAGATGTTTTGTTTCACACATTATTGACACAATGGTTCAGGAGGTGAGATGAATAATGCATCCTGCAATACGGCCCTGGTTCTCTACAATGGTGTTTTTCAATCATGTCTGCCAAATATATCTACTTGTGGCTGGCTTTAGTACAAGATATTCAGATCATAACTCTGCAATAAATTAGTAAAAATGATGGTGCTTTTCCATATTAAAAAAAAAAAAATCAAAACTATCCCTTCAACTATATCAGCTTTTATCCCTGTATATGTTCTGAAGAGTTTTGCTCCTCTAGTGTTCTCATAAGTGTATATCATTTCTCACAGATTACTTTCTTTACACATACACCTCGCTCTTCATATTTAAATGAATTTTAATATTAAAAGCTGTATTGGTACTGACRTACACACAGAAAATAGTAAGAATTTTATGGAAAATGTGTATTATTATTAAATAACATTATATTCTGTAGAAGGTGCTCCTTCCTGTCTTTCAGATGGAAAATCTTAAGGAATCAAGAAGTTGTAAAATGCTATACAAGTATAGATCAGAAATAGCTTAAAAATATAAAAGTGTAGGAACTGTAGTGAAAGCGTGTGCGTATTTGGACAAATCACAGAATCACAGAATCAGCTGACTTAGAAAGCACCCACAAGGATCATTGAGTCCAACTCCTGGCCCTGCACAGGACACCCCAAGAGTCACACCATGTGCCTGAGAGCAGTGTCCAAACGCGTCTTGAACTCTGTCAGGCTGGTGCTGTGACAACTCCCCTGGAGAACCTGTTCTAGTGCTCAACCACTCTCTGGGTGAAGAACATTTTCCTAATATCAAACYTAAACTTCCCCTGACACAACATCAGGCTATTCCCCCAGGTCCTGTCACTGGTCACTAGAGAGAAGAGATCAGTGCCTGCCCCTCCTCTTCCCATCATGAGAAAGCTGAAGACTGTGATGAGGTCTCTCTTCCAGACTGAACAGACCAAGTGACCTCGGCTGCTTCTCATTCATCTTCCCCTCAAGGCCCTTCACCATCTTCATTGCCCTCATTTGGACACTCTCTATTTCTTATATTGTGGAGTATTTCTTTGGAAATACTATTGGAATATTTCTTATATTGTGGAGTCCAAAACTGCGCACAGCACTCGAGGAGAGGCTGCACTACTGCAAAACTGAGCAGGACAATCCTGTCCCTTGACTAGCTGGTGATGTTGTGCCTGACACACCCCAGAATACACTGCTGACTCATATCCAACTTTCGGTCAACCAGGACCCCCAAGTTCTTTTCTGCAGCAAGGTTTTTATCATTAATTGTAGAAACCTGCAGTTATAAATATACAAATAAATGTGTTCCAGTTGCTGCCCTCAGTTTTTTAAATCTTTGCCTCCTGACTAGAAAATTTTCAAGCCAATTTCTATGTAGTGATGAGTTCAGCCATCTTTAAATGTGAAGAAGTGATTAGRGCAAGAATAAGAACATTGTAGTTCTGAACTACAATGAATGAGAACTGAGACACAACATTTTGGAAAAATAAAAAGGCTTTATTGTGAAGAACAGGGAAATGCGTAAATTAGTGCAGAATTTTATGCTTCATGATCCATCACATTTCATATTTTATTTGTAATAGCATTTTTAATGATGACACCTTTTTTGCAGAGAGACAGAGATTGCATGTGTAGTAAACTGGGTCTATTCATAAGAATGCATTGAATATTTGAAGCAAATACACAATTTTTTATGCGTATTGAGATGCGTGATTTTCTAATAGCAAATGGAGAATGTGTATACAATAAGAGAATATTCAAGAGAAGAATGTGGACTCCCTTAGCTGAGAAACATGTCGTACTTTGAGTATCTGTATCCCAAATTCAAGTTGAATTTCAACAATGATATTTCATGTGTGTCTTTTCATAGTYAGGTGGTAACTTTGCAATTCTCTTATGACAGAAGGATAGCTGAAGTTTCTTTTCACCAGAAATATTTAAAATCAGTGAAAAAGTGAGCTCTTCTGATTGCTCCATAAAATTGAAGTATAAGTGTTCAAATTGTAGACCACATCTACCAGAAACACTTAGGTCAGAAAATACTTTTTGATTTAAAAAAAGTTATTTAGAAAAATGTAATTAATGAAAAAAATTCATTATAAACTTGTAGTGGTTTTGATTTGAAAATATGGATTACTTACTGATTTCTTTTGTGTGAGATAAAAATTAGGAGAAAACAAAGCAGGCACAAAACTTACAGAATATAAAGAAGTTTATTAACAGACTTAAAAGAAAAGAGAAAAAAAAAGGAAAAAAAACCTGCTGTGGTTTAAAACATCTCTTCCATGAAAACTCACATTTTCGTTACACTGCAAGACATGGACCATTACATGGGGTTATTAATCTTTTTAAGGATGAATTATTTTGGCTTGAATGTAAAGGTTTTTCACCTCCAGTCTTTAAAAAACCCCCCTCTTTCTCTCAGCTTTTAAAAACTGGCACAGGCACTCTTCTCAACTTTTGCAAGCCACACGTGAACTGTCCATCCCCCCATTTACTTTAAATGGATTAAAGAGACAGTTATGATATTACAGTCTTTACCACGGCATTGCAAGAAGTATTTTAAGCTGCGTGCGGGAAGCGCGGCACCGCCCTCCGTCTTCTTCCGAAGCCATCTTTAGAGGCTCTGGAGCTTCATCCCACATGACCAACTTTCTCTTTCTCTCTCTCTGCCTCTGAAGTCGCTGTTACCGTTCAGAGTCCACGGTGAGGAGAGCCCCCTGCTCTCCCTGCGCCGCTAACTGCACGGTATTCGCTTCAGTTTGGCGTGAAGTATGCTGGCTGTTGGCTGGAAGCTCTCGACGGCTTCTTAAGAAAACCACGTCAGACGGCTTCATAGTTCCCCCTCCCAGTGACCCAGGGTCCGTGCTGCCGCGTTGGGAGTGGGGAAGGGCAGGAGAGGCAGGGGCGCCTGACCCAGCCCGGCCCGGCGGGGCCCTGGGCTCTGAAGACCCCCTTCCGTCCTGTCCTAGCACCAAGCTGGAATGGAAAAACCCCCAAATCCCGCCTTTCCACGTAGTTTAAATATGTGAAATTGAGAGAAGTGTAACTGGTCTAACAGGCTGTCTGTCAATTCAGGTCAACCCACTACGCAACTTATTGTTTGGTTTCAGCTGCTGAAAATTTGGATTCAGTCTTAAGGGTTGGACTGGTGAGTCACTGATGAGACTATGGAGCCTCCATCCACAGAATTTGGCTGGACACAGACCTGAGCCACCTGATCCATGTTGGCCCTTAGGCAACCTCCAGTGGTCTTTTGCAAACTAAATTTTTCTGTGATTCTGCAACTACTCTTTCTCTCTTCAGTACCAAAATGTAATATCCAACTAATTACAGAGAAATTTGCAAAATTTATGTATTTTCTGAATATGCTGTAGATTATGGATCCAGCTATTTCTTTGATGTCTTTGCTCCATATAACCAGAAAGGAAATAATATCTCTGGTAATGCTTTGAAGGTTTTTCTCTTCTGAAGAGAAACTGCTTTATGAGACTCTCTGGACAAGCTTCTCTGAGGAGAGCAGAGACTAAATGAACAGCCTAAAGCAGCAATCAACTGAATCAACAGACTAATGGCAGCAATCAGTTCCCATAAGAGCGTTTCTTCTATAGCACAAAGGATACTTAGATATGTAAAGCTAATGAAAAGGAGGAATCATCATTTAGCACAGACTCCTGAGTAATACTTTCACTGAAAAACAGCAGAGTCATTGCCATAAGATAATGGTTTACACTCACTAAATATATTTAAAATTCCTACACTGATAGCAGTATTTCATATTCCTCTTCCTGTTTTCTACATCTCTGAAGCAAGACAAGAATATCAGCTGACCCAGAGAGCTGGAAGTGTAGTTGCTCAGATACTATGCCATGCTTGGGACTCCAGCACAAAGATTCATTAACACAGCTCAGCCAAACTTATGTATGACAGCTGACCTTTGGGAACCCTGTATGTAATCCTAGACCACCAAAAATGTGAGACCTAACAATTTCATGTGGGTTTCTTTCAATGGTTTTTTAGCTAATGGGTTTCATCTTATATTTGCYACAGGTTGGTTGGGTATGACAACCATTACTGTGGTCACAGTTATTATGTATCCATTTATTAAACTCATAGATATATCTGAATTCTTAGAGCAGAGAACAAACGATGACTCTAGGACTCAAGCAGGAGCCAGGCATAACCTTGGGTTCAGTGTTTTGCAAAAATCACTTTGTTCTTACTTTATTTCTGTAACTTGAAGTTGTGGCTAGTAGGACACCATTTTTTCCTGCCATTTGCAAATTTCAACAGATGGTGCATTCACTCACTTTGTGAACTGTCTGGAAGTTGGGTTTGTTTATAGCTACCTTTTTATGATTTGAGCAGAGCAGCATTTCCCGTTTAGGCTTTGAGGAATGTTGGCTTTATCCACCGTCATGTGCGTCTCCCTACGCAGTAAATGCTTCCATCCTGGTGGAGAGAATTTCCATACATTCATGTTTGGAAAAAAAAAATCAAATGGAACCTATGCTAGTATTGCAGAAGTGTTTTCACATGTAGTCTAACCCACTCAATTACTTTTCAGTCAGTGAGTAAGTAAATCACCAGATGTATCACTAGGCTACCAGGTATTGATTTGCTTGCTAACTTARCTCATGGTAAATGAAGGCTGGCCTTGAGCTGGAGATCAGGGACTATTTTTTTCTGTACTTCTCTAGAGTCACAGTCCATTCTTCAGCCATTAAAATGTAAGTGTGAAATAAGCTAGTATATAGTAAGAAAAGATAAAATAAGTAAATACATAAATGTAATGGAAGCATATGAAGGGCAACAATGTGGCAACCCAAAATTTGCARCCCCATAGGAGGCTTTGGATACTTGTATTCTCTTTGTGCCTAGCATTGCAGTATTTGCTGATGGAAAACTCCCATCAACATTAGATCAAGCCTTATAATGGCACCATATTCAAAGTACTTAATTTGAGAGTCCTCTGGAGTCCCAATTCAGAGGTCACCCCTGCCATTTCAAAGGAGAATGCTACAGGGACATCAATAGAGAATCCATTCTCAGCAACAAATATTTAATGTATTCTACTAGCACGTGTTTAACGTGTAGCTGTAGCCTACAGAATTTTAAAATACAACAAAACCATACGTTACACTTTTAGAAACAGAAAGTTATTCATGGTCTTTTCCCTGTAATTTTTCTGGTCTTCAGATGTTGGCAGCTGAGAAACATATACTGTTCCTTTCAGCTGCATAACTATCCTTCYAGCGATTAATTACTTAGATACTTCTGAATAAATAGGATGTAAAGAAATACCTAACAAAAGCCTAATGCATCTCCAGTGATAGAACCCTGTGCTATGCCTGAGATGAATATCCTTTTCAATTTTTTTTTGAAAGACAAGCAGATTATTCAAAATTATGGCAATCAGATACTGGCAGAAAAGAAAAATAGCGATATGCTGAACAGAAACCACTTAAATGCTGCGAGTCTTGATAATATAATATTTCCACAACTGTTTCTGTTTAAAACTAATAAAAATAAACATAAAACATTCCTTTCTCCTCCTATCAAATTCATTACTTTGAGCGACAAAATGACAAAATGATTAGCTGTTAATAAGGCCCTGGTTTAAAAGATTGACTGACATTGCATTACTCATTTAATTTCCGTTTCTCCTAGGTTTTTTTTTTCCTTCCTCCAAGCACAGAGGGAATTAATATTATCACATCAAAGGCCTCCCTTTAAATGGGGGAGAAAAATCATTTAAAAGGACAGAGGCTGTGATTATTCAAACTAGGTTATTTGCACCTTGTATATATAACGATATCATGGTACAACTTCATTTTGTTCAAATTGCTGTCAGTCACTAATAGAAGAAATTTGCTTCCGTTTTATCAGTGCTATTGTGTTCAGTCAGATTCGTGGGTGTAGGACGGGGAGTTCAGGCTGGGCATTAAACATGAAATCTGATAAGAAGGATATGAGGAACAGGGAGTAAGGAAGGTACAGAGCAAAGGAAGACTGATTGTGAATCCAACATTCACAATGCAAATGCCTCCCCACCCCATCTTCCTTCATGATTTTCTTCCTTCTGTGTGTGTTGTTTTTATTTAAAGACACAGAGACAACCACACACTAAAGTGCAAGTGTGAGCCTCTGTGGAATATGAGATTTAGCAACACAACTCTGTGCTCTGGTGATTTTATTTCCTTTCACTTTGATTCCTGACAGACAAATTATTCTAGGGATGATTTAACACCTAAAGATGTATGTCACATTCCATAAAATAGTTGTATCAGTGGGAAAAATTATGAGTGGCACAACCCCTGGCCTAGCAACATCCAATGATCTATCAGCATTTAACTCTTGGCAGATTGAATTATTCCCCTCCCTAACTGTAACTGTGTTAGGGCTTGCATGACAAACAGTCCACTTGTCAAATATTTATCCTTCCTCCAAAAAAAAAAAGAAAAAAAAGGGGCRGAGGGGGGGAAGAGGGAGAGGGAAAATAAAAAAAAGATTGACCAGGATAAGGAGGGGGAATATAAGTGGTAAAAGACCAACCACAGCATGAAATATGAAACATAAATCACTGGGGTCAGGGAGAGCAGGGGAACTTGGTTACTAAGGCTCCAGATGGATTAAATAATGCACGTCCTGAGGGAGGGTGGGAAGGCGAGCACTAAAATAATAACAGAACAGAATGCTCCTATGTCAAAAGGTTTGAAGACAAGCCTTGTTAATTCAGAAAACAGCAGAGTTAAATTAGCCCAGGTCCCTGTGAAAAGTAGTGTTACATATTGTGCAGAGAGATAAATTTTCACTCGCTCTCTCCTATAAACTGGCCACTGACAGGTGACTGCTGTGAGTAGTTCATTAAAATGTCCAATTCACGAGAGACTTTCAAAATTTATAATGCTTCCTATAGACAACAGGGTCAAGTTCAATGAGGAAGGAAGAGAGAAAAGTAACTAAAGGAATTATTCACTAATTACCTTTTAAACACATTTGCAATTTTTTTTCAACAAGTATTAACTTACTTTTAATGCCTCTGGGTTTACGGCTTTAAATCAGAGAGGGAGATCAGAGTTCAGCACACATCCCTGTTTTCATTGTCCTCTGAATGGAAGATTTTTGAACATGTAAGACCATGTGCTAAAGCCCTCAGAGTAAATGATTTTAGAAGATATAGGATCAGACGTTTAGCAGGGAATGTAACAGTGATGGCAATTTTAATTAGCTTTCATTTACCTGTAAGCCAAGAATATACACTGAAGTACAGTAATTACAARTGGGGTGGATAGTACTGCATATTATGAAAAATAACTGGACACCTATGAAAAAAGCATTRCGTGTAAATAACTTTATTGAGTTATCAGAGATGAAATATCTTTCCCTAATGGGAAAAGTAAAGTTGAATTTCTTTGCAAATTTCAGCCATAATCATTATGCTCTTGCATTCTAAAATTTGAATGTGTTTTAGACAAGAAAATGTATATCCTATAAGACTTGCAGGAAGGAGAATGGCAGGAAAATAGTGCATGGCATTTGTTTCCTTTCGAAAATTTTCCCAGATTTATTTTTAYCCTGGTGAAAAACACACTTCTCCATGGTAATCTGGGCATGCTCAAGTATGCCAATGGATGAGTAGGACTTTTCCTGAGATTGTAACTTTAGGCTGCTGCAAACCGTGCCAGGTTTGCCATCTGCAAAGCCTTCTAGCATAGAGTTTAGTCTCAGTCTTAGTCCACACATAGGTGACAATTATTGCTGCCAGTTTCCCCATTAGCTCMTCTTTGAATCCCAAGAAGACACAAAACCCAGAAAGCTTTTGTTTCTAATTGTCACTTCAAGAGGAATATAGCCTGGGACAGTTTTGACTATGTCTGTCTTTGGACTGTCTTCTGAACCAAAGTAGTGGTGGACTGTTAGAACATGAGAACTGACAGGGTGACATGAAGAAGGGGACAACCAATTGATTCAAGTGGGTGGGAGAGTCCTTTTAGTCAAAAGAACAGGGAAATGTTATGAATTGAAAATTATTAGGAATAAGAAAGAAGCACAAATGAGTCAAAGGAAGATTGGAGAAGGATCCCAATGGAAAACTGAAAGGCATTCACAGAAAATCTCAGAAAGACAAAGACAAAATGTGGCTAGGTCTTTATAAAGGCTAAATTTAGCTAAGGACAAAGAGGTTAAATGGGAATTGCTGCCAGCATCAAGCAAAAGATTTCCAGGCATTTCAAGGGAAAAGTGGGCTACATTAACAGTCGTYATGTTGTTTTCTAATGACCTAAGCTTTGTTAATTAACATAATATCATGTTCAGAAATCTACCTTAGGRATAGAAAAGCATCTTTTATTGTAGAAGTTAGAAGATATGTAGAGAAAGTGAAGGAAGGGAAGTTAAGGGAAGAAAGAATCAGAACAATCTCGTGGTTAGGACTATGCAAGAAAACTGGAGTGGATTTCAATTTCCAGATTAAGACAGATAAATGTAGGTGTCTACACRTGCACTAGGTGCTGCAGCTCCCCTTGTACCCAGCTAAATACAACATACTGAAGGGCTATGCAGATGAGGATGTATGGGTATTACCTTCAGGGTGAACTGATTAACTTAAAACTCCATTGAATCACACAGGCTGACACTATCAGGATTCAAATCCTGACCAGAGACTGTGACTATGCTGTGGAGGTTCTTTGTGTTCCTGGGCAAGAAAAGATTTTTTCATGAGATTACTCTCTGTGTGTTCTTCAGGTTCTTGGTTGGATGATTAGAGGCCCAAGAACTTATTTGGCATAAACAATGAGAATTCACAGCTACAAGTGCAGCAAATAAAAATAATCCTTTCCCCCACAAAACGCTACCTAATTAAAGTTTCTTTGGAAAAAAAATATAATTCAGAAAACAGGCCTCTAAAATTCAGCATCTATCTTGGAAGTACCATTGACATGAATCTCTTTCCAACCCAGTAGTTTTTGCAGGGGCATAAATTCCCTTGTTTCTTAAGTATAAGAGAATGACCAACACTATAGGTAAGCCATGAAGGGTGTTCATCGCTGCATCTTCAGAATAGCCTTGAATAAATATATGTGTCCCAGAGATCACACACTGAATGATGATGAGAAAAAAGGATAGTAAACAGCTATTTGTAAGAAAACGTTATCCATTTTAYGAGGCAAAGGTCCTGTAGAAAAAAAAAAAGGAGAAAAAGGAACGTGGTCATATTATTAACATCTTTATAATAATGCAYCCACTGACAGAGTAAATTAAGGTTGCATGAGCAATTTTAATTCTGGGTTTTTCGAATTTCTGAATGCTTGACTTTGCAACCTTAATAGCATCTCTTAATATATTTTATGTGCAATTATATAAAGTGCAGTGTTTTTTGATTTATTGCAAATGAATATTCTTTGTTTGCTAGAGTCATTATTACATCATTAGTTCAAGTAGAAGAGCAGCACTTGGATTATATGTGTTTAGAGTGTCATGCTATGGCTTTCTAAGGCATATCTGATCATGTTAGAAAGCTCGTGAAAACACAGGGTGAGAAGAAAAAGATGGATGTGATTTAAACCACTATCTTTCTGGATATAACTGTAAATTTTTTCGTAACTCTTCAGAACACTGTYTTTAGAAATGAATTGCCATAAAAAATACCGTTAATTTTTTATTTTATAAAAATATTAAACAAATTTTAAACCAGTTTCTGGAGGGCTTTTTTTCCTCTAGGAACATTAGAAGAACATTAGAAAAACTGGCCCAGTATAATGTTCAGTTACCTAAATAACATATATAGTCTCATTAACTTTATAATGAGAAACGAACTTATTAGGTCTTTAGTGAAACAAGACATTTGATAATTGTTTAAAAATAACCTTTTCGAGATAAATCCCTGTATACAATGCCCCAGACCTTTTCATATGTGGTTTCCCAGACAGCAAGAAAAGAAAAAAAAATTTAAGTGTCAGTGTTTAATTTATCCCTCMATTTACTGAATATTACTKAGAGCTTCTTATGGTTTTTTACATAATTACTCCACTTGGGYATGGTATTGTTCCTTGTGCCATCTGCATCATGTTATCCTCATCAGGCTCAGCAGCATCCGTCCTCATAGGGGGAAATTTTGCTTCAGAAAATGCTTAGTCATGGCACTACTCCTCAGTGGCATATCCTCTTCTTTGCTTATCAGGGGAATTCCTGTGCTGCCACRGGCAGAATCTCAGGAAAGGGAATATAGCCTGAAACTGTGCCATTTCTTGTTCTGTGTGTGCCAAATGAAGACAGAGGTAATGAATACCCCCCCCATCACAGCCACTACTCCAGTCCACTCTGTGTAAGGCAYGGTTTTATGATCTAAAGGGCAGTCTTTTTCACAGCTAATGAAAATAATTCCATCCAGCAAAGGGCAGGGGTTTGGGAACAGGACAATTCTTATTCATCCTCCATAGCTACTTCACTTCAGCAAGACCACTTTGAATTAATACAATGAGGTAGGATTTTACCTGAGAAGAAATGACATTTACCTAGATGAACAAACATAAAAACCTTTTTTTTTTTTCAGATTTTACGTAATTTTAGAACTTAATTGATTTGCAATATTTTGAGGGGCTTCATTCCAAATGGAACAAAAATGTGGCATTCCAAAGATTTTTGCATAATAATAACTATCTCAAAACTCTAATTGGAAACATTGAAATATCTCCTTTGAAAAAGTTTTCTGTTTCATGTGAATTTTAAATATATAGACTAAATGTACATATAAAATATACACAGATAAATATCAATACATACATTTTATAATATTAAAATAAATGTAAAAATCTATGCAGTTCAGAAAAACAGAGCAAAATCTTTAAAAAGTGTTCACTTTATCTCATTGAACGTCAAGAGAAAAAAAACCCATTTTTTTATATTCTATGTAAAAGCTGTGAAATTGACATATTTCCATCAAATATTTCATTTTAATAAATATACGTCTTTTGCTAAAAACCTGTCCAAACACTGTGCTGGCTCCGGTAATCCCTTTCTTACCCTCAGAGAGACTACAACATGTTTTCATGTTGACGTGGTTTTCACAGATTCTGTAAAAGAGAGATTCTCTTTTAAATGACAGAAACTGAGAGACACTCAGAAAGCAAGAAAATTCTGAGAAGAACTTCCACAGGGAGGTCAAGAGACCGTGTGCTAATTTCACGCTTTTTCAGGTGAGCAACACTGCACATAGTTTTCACAACTCTTTATCTAAAATACAGAAAAACCTACTAAGACCCATTATTGAGCACCACACAACTTTGGTGACTGCCTACAGAAAGAGAGAAATTAAATACTCTTTTTTTTTTTATTTTGTTGATTCATTTCTAATATATGAATAATTGGTATAGGTACAAAGTTCGAGAAACTAGGAGTCTTCCGATTTTTCTACAGCTATCTCAGTGTGGTGTGGTTTTATGCATTGTCTCTGGTGCCAAGCAGTCTTAAAAATGCTCAGAGATGAATACATATATATTTACTTTTGGTTGAATGCCATTTGTTTATTATCACACCAATTTTAAGACCAACCCATTTTTTTTCATAAGTAAACAAAACTCTCTAGGTTCACACATGTGTTTCTTGTGTACATCTGGAAACATTTCTATTTGTAGTGGAAATAAAAATTTCTTTTGACAGTTCAAAAGTAGCCAAATGAGAGAAAGATCCCAGCAGATCATATCATGATGTTAACATCACTAAAGTTGTTGCTTTGAATTATACAATTTTTTCTATTAAGTAAAATTAAAATAATTAAAAAACCCTCAAGTTTTTGGGTTTTGTTGTTCTTGTTGATACAATATCTGCAGCAGCAAATATCAAAATAACAGAAAGTAATAGAGACAAAAGATTGCTACCACTTATTCATGTTCTTCAGTGACATCATGCTGATCACTTCATAAATCAGAGAAGAAAGACATAAAGAATCTATACTGTGACAGCTTTTTAGATTGTACAATTACAGTGCTATCATTCATATATTCTTCTCTGAAACCACACAGAAAGGCTCTGATATCTGTGATATTCACTTGACAGGTGGTGTCCCTCCACATTTTCCCCATCCAGCAGTGGCTTGTATGGCTGTGGAACTTTTCAGTGTTGCAAGCAACAAATTGTCACAGGCAAAGGAAGCGGGTAGTGTCAAATACAACAGGCTTTGTGTTTCGTGGAGATAAAGTTCTGGAGTCTACTTGGTACTTCTCTTAAAAGAGTCACTTTTGGCATCCCTTGAATGAGCTCACCTCATCCCACTGCTCACCTGTCTCCTAATTCCACTCCCTATAATTGTAAGGTTCACTCAGAGTTAGTGCTAGACAGAGTGGGAATGGGTTTTTGTTTTGTGGGCCCTCTTCTCCATCCTGAGGATCTCTCTGATCACAGTGTGATGTATTTATGAAAGTAGAAGGGAGGTGAGAGATTAGTCTTGTCTGCCACACGTTGCTATTCTTCAAAGAAAACTGTTTTCTTGAGTGTTGCAGGATTTATCCCTAAAAGGAAGACACAATTTCTGGAATTTCTTCCATCCTTCCAGCCACTGCACAAAAGGAGGAATTTCGGTAATGTAAAAATGGTGAGAGACCCCTTATACCTTTTCTCTTCCATAAATGCAAGTTAGAGAAAGAAATGAGAAACAATTATGGTGTTTCACAATAAGAGCTCAGATTCTATCACGTCTTTTGAAGTCTGTAGCTTGCTGATGAAGCATGATCCATTTTAGAAGAATGCAATTCTGTTGGACGGTCCAAGCTATTATTGGAAGACTTGCACACTCCGCCAAATTCAGAATTCTCTTGGCCTGTTTTCTATATAATTAACATAAATTTATATCAATTCTTGTTTGTCTGAGCTTTATGGAGTAATAACAGATTGCTGCATCTTACRTCTGCCTTGAAAGTACTCTAATCAGAAATTTGCTGAAGCACAACCTGCAGCAACTTTTGTTAAAATGAAATATTTAGAAAACAAAGGYTACTATATAGGTAATTTTATGCACACTTAAATTGGTGAAGGAAATGCTTATCCCAGGCATGTTCTTTTCAAGTATAATTTCACAAATMTCATTTTTTTAAATACATAAAATAAAAATTCCTCAAAAAATAATATCTACATTGGAAAATTAATTTGCAGATCACCTTAGAGCAATCCAGTTTCCTTAATCCCTTTCTTTTAAATAATTGAAATCAGCAGTTTTTTCTGCCCATGAAACTAACAAATAGCTGGTTTATRTATGGCTTTTGCTTCTGTCAAAAGAAATGCATGTATGCACTGAAAATAAGAAATGGGAATTTTTATGCAAAAAGATAATTAATAAAAGGAATGACATTTGTATAAAAATGCTGTTTAGTTTGGTAGTGCATCCTCAGTCAATTCCTCAATATCTTTCATCCAACATTATAAAACCACTTATGTTCAATACCGATAAATGTGCTACTTTGTAAGGCTACAGCTGAAATAGCGTTTCAAAGCTGCACTTGGCAAAACAATAATAAATGCATTTTGATAAAATCTCAATTCTATTTTTTGAGGATTTATTTCTAAACTGTTGGTACACTCTCCACCTTATAAAAAAATTAAATGTGTTCTGGCAGCATTGTCATCTGAACAGCAGCTTGAAGGGTGTTTGAAGTACTGCTGCTGTGTCTGAAAGACTCTGATCAGGACCTTGTTTGTCAGACTGCATGTTTGTCAACATTGATATATCAAAGAGGTCAGGTCAATAGAGCTTCAGTATAAAGTGAGCAGGACAGGGTCAAATGGAAGCCCTGAGTCTTGTACCAAGATCAGATGGGAAAAATGTGAAGTACATTTAAAAGGAGGCAATTGTTTTTCTCTCTTCACTGAATGCAGATGGATGTTTGTTGACCTGGATGGTGCTTTTTTAAATTACGAAAACAAGGTACCTCTCAACAGTGTTAAAACAGGAAAACATCTGGAGCAGAAGCAGAACATTTCRAAGTTTGAAAATCCTCTTCAGATCTTAAAACCTCATAAGAGAGTATGGAAATTGAGTCAGGTTGGAAGGAACAGGAGTGGAGGCCAAAATCACACTTCCTTSGAGCATAAAATATATGCAGCCTGAACAGTGTCCCCAAACACACTCATGAGCAAGTCTAGATGTCATATGCATCCCTCATTCCGGCATTAGCACTGCTGACTCTTTGCCTCACTAAGTGTCTTTTCAAAATATGTCCTCATTTTAGACTGCGAGTACACACACCAGTCAGAGATGGTGCCTTTGATCAGTTATCATCTGCTTTTACAGATGGAGGCAATGTGATTTGCCAAAGGCTGCAGAGCAAATCAGAAGCAGAGTCAGAAACAAAATCTGGATCTAGATTTAAAATAGATCTGCTACCAGTAGACCAGCCGAGCAATAGATTTTGCATATTTATGCCATTTCAGCCAAACACTGAAAACAGTATTTAATTTTCCAGCCCGAGAAATGTAATTACAACAATATGTTATTGATTTGCATGGTGCATTTTGATGTTGATACTAAACACTTTAGTGGAGAATGGGTAATGATATGACTGGGTAGATGGACAGTTGCCATAAACCAAAAGGATGTGATGACATTTCTGCAAGAAAAACATCCCAGTGGATCAGAGCTGATGTTCAGCAGTTTAAGCAGAAAGTCAAATGTTAGGACACTGAACTTGAAAGYCCCCACCTAGTACACTGTCACTCTGCCATCTGTCAGAGCGAGTTGGGCTAACACCAAAACAAACATTTGCAGCTAAACTCTACTGAAGGTTTTAAAAATTATTCCAAGCAGTTATTCAGCTAAAATCCAAGGACAGATCTTCATTACCACCAAATTAAGAGTCATTTTACCAGTGAGATCGAGATGGTTTTAGTTGGCTCTGCTGAAAAAGGACTCCTCAGAGCACTATAATCTGTGCTGGCTYTCTGAGTGAAAAACAAAGTGAATGAAAGCCAGAGAAAGAATTTCTTTTGAAAACAGACGTATACGTGTGCTGGGGACTGACACACTTTTATCACCATTAAGAGAGCTGTCCTCAGACCAGCATTGCTTGGTCAGGAAAAGAAATCTGACAATGTACAGCATGCATCTGTTTATATTTAGCGTCCCTTAACAGAAAGTTGACAAGGTCTGCCCAGGAGGTTCACAATCTTGTGCTTACCACCCCCACCATTTTTTTCCCCTTCTCTCTCTACATAAGGAACATTCTTTCTGTTTTGAGATATAAAATGGCAACCTTGGGGCTTGGTTGCTTTTTTCCTTTCCCCTTAGGTTTTTCTGTTAAGGTCAACACTGCTTCAGAGTCCACCTATCACTTCTAATCCAGTTGTTTCCAGTATTCATTATATCAATTCCTAGCACAAAAAATATCACCTTGGTTGACTCTATCTGTGAGTTCTACTGCTCGTCATGAAGAAATTCAGAGCTGTTGAATGATGATAGGTTAGAGTGAATAAAAAAGTGCCTGCAACAACARCAAAATAATAAAGAAAGGGGGAAAAAAAAGAAGTGGAGAAGAAGGTTTCTGAAGAATGTGGGAAAGATAAATAGGACTGATACTTTGTTTCATTGTCAGTAGCACTCTGGGGTTATTTGAAGCACTTATTTATGCACTGTAAGCAGAACAATACCGAAGAAGAAATGATTAAATACCAGCTCTCTGAGCAATAGACATCTCATTGTGGCAGGCCTAGACTCACCACTGGGTGGTTTTGATAAAGGCAATATGAGTTGATAACTGATACAGTTTGCCAGGGAGTCATCTGGGGATGCTGACAGCTACTATGCTTTAATAAAATCATTAGAATGTAAATGTTTTTATTGCGAAATAAAGAGCCTCCAGCAAAGTTGACACTATCGCTGCTCCCTCCACTGAATGAAAGCACCGATTAGCATTCAAATGATATAATGATAGTCTGGTTATCTTTATTAAAATTTTTCAAATCGAGTCTTCATTTTGCGTGATTGAGTTTTAAACAAATGCAATATTCAGTAGGCTGGTGAGCCAGTCTGAACACTCTTGAAATAATTAAAGTGTGCCTTTTATTTTTTTAAACATGTGTTTCATAAGCAATGAATTGGATTTGCTATTTTAATATGACAATATCTAGTTAGCTTTGCATAAAATAGGGATGTTATGGCATAATTATTGAAAGAGTACAACTTTTAAACATATGTTTCATAAAGCTGAATTCAATTTTCTGAAATGTGACAATGCCAGTCAGCTACTGAAATAATATCAAACGATGACTTGATTGTTTAGGTTAATTTCTTGGACAATCTTTGCTATACCATAATTGATGGTAAATGGTATGCTTTGTGGTATTTTCAAAGGAAACACAGAACTCATTTCCCACAATGCTCATCAATTCACAGTTCAGACTCTATAACTGCAAGAAAATGAAGGAAATTCTAAGCAAGTGATTCAGACCCTGAATTTCTGCAACATATGATTTAATGTAAACTAGCAGAGGTTTTGAACCATCCAAGAAGAGCCTCAGGAAAACTGAAGAATAAATTAACCCATCTAAGTCCATTAAACAGTTCTCTACATAGAATCAATCAATCATTAATAAATATTTAGAAATCCTATAGGATCTGATCTCTTTTTCATGACTTTCAGTCTTGTCAACTTAGGCTAACCTTCCTCCTGGATTAACCAACCCTATAAAGAATACTGTACTACAGATATCGATAAATACACAGTATTGTAAGCAAATATGTTTTGGCTCATTCCTGGTTATAAAGAATCAAGACAATCAATGATGACATAAATGTTCCTTTAAAAATGTGTGCTTGAAATAGCTGTAGTATTGACTCCAGCCAGATACAGCTTCAGAGCTGAACTGTAAAAAAAAAAAAAAAAAAATTGGAATACCTGACAAAGTCTTGTACCCACTGTTTGAGGAAGAAATGGATAGTGTAGGAGCATTCTTAGTTCCTAACTAGTTGTTTATTACAATGACTTTCTGAAGTTGTCCTGGATGTTTTAGAAGATTCTAAAGAATCAGACATTTCACTATTTACATTTCACTGAAGATGTGCCAGGGACTATCATCAAAAGAAGGAATATAAATATCCCTCTGGTAATAAAGCTAACATGTGAGAAAACAGGAATGTTAAAAAAATATCCTTTTAACTCTTGTGCAGAAGGAAATACTGGCACAAAAAGCTGTGTTATAGAAAAAAGACAGCAAACAATTGAGACGGTTTGGTGTGGGATTTTGGCTTTTTTTAATATATGAGTAAGAGAAAAAAACTTAACAGAAAAATTAGAATTTGACACACCTTTCAACACCAATTTATTACACCAATTTGACTAAATGGGACTAGAACATCTTTAGCTGCAACACCTAAGAGAGGACTACTGAGAGCTGCAGTAGCTGCTGTTAAGGAAAATACATTCCTTTTTCTACCCAAAAGATGTTATTACCATCTAAAGGACACAGGCCAGAGCATTCCTTTCTCTCTGCATCAGATTTCAGAACAGTCTGTAGAGCAGCCTGCATCATCCTAAGTGCCTTGTGCCTGGGGATTAATCCCTCCTAGAGAGAGAGAGAGAGAACATCTCTCCTGTCTACTGCCAGTGCAGTCAGTCTGGTCCAAATGAGGGATATTGCAACAGTCTTTGGAACTAAGCTTCAACAAATGCTTTATAGTATTATTTAGAATACTATGTCATTACTGACCAGGAAGAAGAAAAGCTTTCCAATTTATAAATAAGTTGTCTTTTAATGACAACTTGCAAAAGTGAGAGCAAGACAGTAGCAAATCTATGTAAAAGCCATTTCAATACAGATTTTGTAAGGCACCAGAATGACCATGGCAAGTCTTCCCGCTATCACCCACAAAATATTGCTATATGGGAATCTTCTTGTGGGGTTACATACCGTAACCACACAATCACTTATGTTAGAACTGGGCATATAACATTTCTTTTCACTTCTTTCAAATTTTTTCTAAAATAAACCRTATTTTTTTTTTAAGGCAGAAATTTTCACAGAGAAATTCAACTGCAAGCCTGATACTTTCACACATCATTCCTTTGAGACAGGTATTGTTCCAAACGTCTAATTTAGTTGTCACATGGAGTTTCATAAAACAGATCTAATCARTGTGTCTGGTTATACTCAGAGTCTGATGGGAGAAAAAGGGAAAAGAAAAAGGTGACATTCCATTTTTTGTTTTCCAGCCCAGGTATTGCATTATCGATTCAGGGAGGAAATGTGCTGAGCAAGTGGCCCTGGGTGGAACTAAAAGAAACCCTTGGGACCATTTATGAGATAGAATTTGAGCTCAGTTAAAGAGCTATAGCACATGCTGTTCTTCTTATTGACAGGGAAGGAGTTTGCTTTTTTTTTAGAACAATCAACACAGTAACACGCGCTTTAGAGACTTAGGAAAGACTACAATCTCTGTGTACGTAAAAGCTGGACAGAAATGACTGAAGTCCAAAGTAAACAAAGAGTAGAAAGGTAGACATGGTTTTGGGTGGACATAGGCCTATACCAGGTAGAAAATAGAGAAACAGAAAAAAAAATAAAAGGAAGGAAAACCATTGGATATGTCAACTGAGGGCTAACTCTACTCTAACTGAGTAAGAAAGTCTTTGGGAACTGTGCCTKCCAGGATGCACTTTTGTTTGTGATTCACTCCTGGGCAGTGCACTTTTAAGTGGATACTGGGGCTTTTTCAGATTGTGTTTGTTTCAAAGATGAAGTGTCAGAAAAACTGCTGCCTTTTGAATGTAGGAGAGATTTTGTAGGCATGCAGGCCTAAGCAGAAGAAAATTAAGMAGGTTAAATTAGTAAGAGGAAAAGAGAGAGAAAGGAAAAGAATGGTAAAAAAAAAGGATGGAGAGAGAGAAAACCCAGAGAGAGGATTTCCAGAGAGAAGAATAAGTAGAGAAAGATGGAGAGTAAAATACTGTACAGTGCAAAAAACCCATGAAATTGCAAGAATAGTATAGAAATATGGGGATACATTATGGCAAATAATAAAAGAAAATTAAGATTCAGTTATAGCGTTAGAAAGGGATTGATTCATTGCTACATTTCTTAGTATTATCAGTAGCACTATGACATGACTTGCATCCTGAATTTTCAGTCTTTCATAATAGATGGTATCAACCTCATGGGGGACAACACACAAAACTGTGTATGTTTTTCAGATGCTAACACACTCTGGACAAAGTTCAACAGCTGTTCTCACAAGTTCATGTTGAAAATGTGACTGAACTGCTGGTGTAGAGATCCAAGTGTCTTGAAAACAACTGCAGTATAGTTTTACTTGCCATCCTCTGCCTCCTCCCCATAATCTTCCTTCTGGCTCACAGAAGGCTGTCAGGCACATGAAATCCTCCGGACTTTAACTAACAGAATAAAATATCTAATATAAATTACCTTTGACTGCTGAAAGTCTTTATTTACAGCTGCTCAGAGCTGCATCTGGAGAGTTTAGGTAGGGACTACAAGTGCCAGATGGTGGCCAGACTTACCCAATTAGCAATCTCTCTCATCCTGTGCCTGGGTTTGCAGAGTGACTCCTTACATTACAGTTGCCTGACTCAAGCCAGTACCTCTRTGGTCTAAAATAGTAAATACTAAAATAGTAACAATGTTGTCAGGTGAGCCAACACAGAGCTCTGTAGGCTTGGCTCAGTCGGAAGGTGCTCTTTGCTATGTTTTTCTGGCTGTTGAAATTAACGATGTAGCTCTTGAACAGTTCAGCTTGTTGACAGGTACGGCCCAACCCTGGGCTGCTTTTTAAGGTGGTGTTATGTTTAAAAGAATAATGAGGGCTGGCCTGAGTGGACAAAAAAGTGACAAATCAGTGAGAATGAGATAAAAGAAGGTTGACATTATCAAGTACAGCTATTTGTGTTAAGAAAAAAAACAATCAACAATGAAGATCATCAATGCATATTCAAGTCCAAAAAGATCATCTGCTGAAATCTACATGACATATCGAATGATTGAAAAATTTTCGTGTATAGTTGTAGCTGTGCTAAAGTACATCACCTAGACTGATGTGATTAGACTGCTATGTATAGTTGGAAAAACAAATAAAAATCACAGGCTTTTCCAGTGCACAATTTAGGAAAGGCAGAGATATGCAGACAGATTAAAAGTACAGACCCTCATGAGACTTTTGGAAAACATTCCCTATCTTACTTGAAGGAAGGATTAGTCTCATCCAAAAAGTCTAATTAAAACAGTTATGTTACTCTGCTTATGCTTCTCCAGGTGATTAGGAAGACAGGGTCTTGTATTACAGCCTGAAGGTGGAAAGAGGTTGATGTTTGCATTTTGTTAGATAGAGTTTCTTTTGCCTTTCTGACCTGCCCTTGGCACAGAACAGGGATTGGGGGAATGTCAGCTTTAAGCCACTCGACACTCAGAGACCCTGAGAACACCTGAGAATCATTAAAGACTCCTCTGCATCACGATGTCAACTCCTCTCAGGAAGGGGAAGGGGAAGAGGAAGGAGAATAGGGATGGAAAGGGTTTTTTATGAATATATATATAACCTGGGAAAGGCAAAGTGCAGAACTTTATTACAAGTACTGCAAATCTCATGAGAGATATCCAACATGCTATAGGAGTCAGGTTTCCAACTGTGTTGTGCTGCAAGAGTAATTAAAAATGACTACTGATGAGGACTGAAGGTATTTGCCTTCCACTTAAAAGCTTGCCACAATACCAGCCCATTATTATGCTCATATGAAAACCATATTCCTTCCTCCACACCACCTTTATGGCTGCTTCAATTACAGYTTTATGGACTCTGGGCCTATAACTTTGCTTTGACCCTGAAAGATAAATAAATGCAAAACAAATCAATGTGAAACTCGGAGCATGCCAGCATGTTCCATCACACCTCTTTGGAAAAYTCACCAAGTTTCAGCAGGTGTATACAGTATACAACTGCACTACTTCAGTTATAAAATTATGACTAATTACACTGTTAGCTTTGWTTTCTGATTGTTTTGTATGGATAGTATTTTAAGGATTCAATGAGTAAATTTAAATGGGTCATCCAATGAAACAGCACAAGTCACATAGCAGAGAGGCTAAATGAGTGTTTCATTCACTCCTTAGTTTTATTCTACTTCTAGCTGCATTCCATCCTTTTCCTGAAGACTGGGTATTCCCTATTTTTTTCTGCTCTTCTCTTAATTGTTATTTGTCAGACATTAGATTTACTATTTTTCTTCCTTTGTGTGTAGAAGCAGTCTAGTAGCAGCTAWTTTTTTTTTAAATATAAATTATATTTGTAGAAATTGTGACCCAGAGAGACAAAATTAGAATTCAAAAGTTCAGAAAACATAAACATCTATAAAACTTGATCTGAACCTGATTCAAACAAAAAATRTGGGTGGGTTTAAAAACACTTCAAAGTCAAGGTTTTAACCTCTGTAACAAATTTGGCTGTAGCTTAACATGAAATTGCTTGCTAAGAGCAAACACAATTATTCACTGGCATCATATTATTGATATCTAATGCAGGGAAGAGGTGGGAATTAGATACCCTTCTGAGGTCTACTTCTATTCCTGATTCTGTTCTGTTTTGATGCATAGATTTTTGCTGTAGCCCAAATTTGCTACATGATATTGTGTTGATCTGCATGTTATGTGTAGTCACTCGCTCAAATTGTTCCCTGACTCGTTTCTCCTTGCTACCCATTTTCCTGGCCTGTGGGTAAGGGAATTACAACTTACTCCAATGCCCTGCAACCTGAGATTTAAGTATTATGACTGCTGACATAAAAAGGGATCTCATTCTCTTTTATTCCTCCCAGCACATGACCTCAATCTCTATCCTTTAGATAGCTGATTATCCAGATCCTCTGACTCTCTTTTAATCCCTTCTCCTTCATTTCACTGAGACTGCTCATGGAGTAAACCAGGATTTTCTTTAAGTGAGGTGGAATTATCTAGCTTTCTCAAATCACCAATGTATATTTAGCAAGACACTGGGCTGATGAAAACATAATTGTAATAAGCTGTGTTAAGGGTTCTGAATCTAGATGTTTGTTTATACAATTTGTGTTATAAATAAGAGCTTGGGTATTTTTCTTTTTTTAATGAGGGATATTTGAGGTTACTCATACACAGCCCTAAAAAGACACATGAAAAATTAGCAAGGGATTTATTTTGAGTAACTAGATCAAGGGTAGAATTTGTTCTTCACAAGGGAAAGAAATAACACAGCTTGCAGGAAATTGATCAATGCCTCCAGACCYATATTGTGAATTTCTCTTCTTTCATCTTTACACACAGAAATAAAGGGACCTATCTGCTTCAACTGGAGTTTTATAGGTATGTTTTACCTGCAGTGACTGAGTTTTCTTTCTCCTTGTTGGCAAGGAGGTGGATAATTCCCTATCTGAAAGTGTTGCACTTTTACAATGAGCTTTTTTTGGCAAACATCAGAAGTGACCACAATCTCAAAACACAAGGAAGAACACAAATTGGAAGAAAAACACAGCATAATAGACCTTCTCATATTGTGCTCAAGGGGACTCCAGGGACCAGCCAATCCATACAAGAAGAATAGTGTGAGCTAGATGGGACCCAGTATGATTAATCACCTGAGCAATGCAGATTTAGCGCATTAGGTGAAAAGATAAATGTGTAAAACGCTGTGTCAGAACCCATGGAGTGGCCCACACGGTAATTCAGGGTCAGTAATTGAACTTCACTCTAATTATCCTGGGGAGATAATATTAACTTATAGTTGAGTGTGAAAGAGAGAGTCCATAATTCATCACTCGATGGGGCTGCTCATTGCATTGTGTTATTGAAATATGATGGCTCCATTTTTATCCTGTCATAATGACAACTGATGTGCTTATTTTCTTTCTCTGTGCCTCCAGGGGATGATGAAATAGTAAGCAAACATTCTTTCTGGTGAAAGAACAGCACTTTATCACACTGGCTTCAGCTCTAAAAAAGCACTTGCAATCTCAGAAACAATTTCTAGAATGAAGGCCAGGCATTTCCCCTTGCATTCTAGTTGTAGTCAGCTAACCTAAATAAAAGCCACTGCCTTTTTCTCTTTATGACATATAATTTTTCCTTTCTCAGTTATCAGTTTCAGTTTCTTAATTTTTTTCAGAAGTTTTCTTTCCTTTTCTGATTTTCCCAGGATACATTTGGCTTTCATTCTGTTCCTCTCAAAAATATAAGTTTTCATCAGCAAAGATTTTAAAATCAGGCCCTAATTCATTTTGACTTTGTTCAGCATCTTAAAAGTCTTCAAATTTTTTTTTAAGATAGGAACTTCCTATCTTATGCAAACTTTTTCTTCGAGTAACATAGATTCATAGACCCATAGAATGGTTTGTGTTGGAAGGGACCTTAAAAATCATCTAGTTCCAACCCCCTTGCCGTGAACAGGGACACCTTCCACTAGACCAAACTGCTCAAAGCTCCATTCAACATGGTCTTGAACACTTCCAATGATGAGACATCCACAACTTCTCTGGGCAGCCTGTGCCAGTGTCTCACCACTCCCACAATTAACAATTTCTTCCCGATGTCCAATCTAAACCTATTCTTATTTTAAAGGCATTCCTCCTTGTCCTATCACTACATGCTCTCGCAAAAAGTCCCTCTCCAGTTACCTTATAGGCCCCCTTTAAGTACTGGAAAGTCTCCCTGGAGCCTTCTCTTCTCCATGCTGAACAACCTCAATTTTCCGTGCCTGTTTTCATAGGAGACGTTCTCCCTTGGTCATCTTTGTGGCCTCATTTGGACTCGCTCAAACAGGTCCATGCTCTTCTTCTGTTGAGAACCCCACGGCTGGATGCAGCACTCCAGGGGGGTCTTACCASAGCAGACTAGAAGGGAAGAATCCCCTCCCTTAACCTTCTGGCCGCACTTCTTTTGATGCAGCCCAGGACATGTTTGGCTTTCTGGGCTGCAAGTGCACATTGCCTGCTCACATCAATCTTCCCATGAACCAACACCCCCAAATCATTCTCCTCAGGGTTGCTTTCAATCCATTCCCCATCCAGCTTGCATTTGGGGTTGCCCTGACCCAGATGCAGAACTTTGCACTTGGACTTGTGGAACTTCATAAGGTTCACATGGGTCCAGCTCTCCAGCTGTTCAAGATCTCTCTGGSTAGTATCTCTTCCATGTCAACTGTACTACACAGCTTGGTGACATTGGCAAACTTGCTGAGGGTACACTCAGTGCCACTGTCCACATCACTAGCAAAGATGTTAAAAAACACCAGTCCCAATACCAGCCCTGAGGAAATCACTCGTCACTGGTCTACACTCAGACGTCCAACCATTGACCAGATMTCTTTGAGTGCAACCACCCAGCCTATTCCTTTTCCACTGAGTAGTCCATCTGTCAAATCCATGTCTGTCCAGTTTARTGACAAGGATGTCATGAGGGACTGTGTCAAGTGCTTTGCACAAGTCCAGATAGATGATGTCATTTGCTCTTCACTTATCCACCAACTCTGTAACCCTGACATAGAAAGCCAACAAATTTTTCAGGCACAATTTGCCCTTAGTGAAGTCATGCTGGCTTTCAAAAATCACCTCCTTATTTCCCATGTGCCTTAGGATAGTTTCCAGGAGCACCTGCTCTGTGATCTTGCTGAGCACAGAGATGTGACTGACCTGTAGTTGCCCAGGTCTTGTTTTTTCCCATTTTTAAAATTGAGGGTTACGTTTCCCCCTCTTTCCAGTCAGTAGGAACCTCACTGGACTGCCACAATGTCTCAAATATGATGGATAGTGGCTTAGCCACTTCATCTGTCTATTGCCTCAGTACCCATGGATGCATCTCATCAGATCCAGAGGAGYTGTGGATGCCCCGTTACAGCAAATGTTCAAGACCAAGTTGGATGGGGCTTTGATCAAACTGATCCAGTGAAAAACATGGCAGGGGAGTTGGAGCAAGATGATCTTTAAGGTTCCTTCCAACCCATGCCATCTGATGATTCTATGACTTGTACACCTTCAGGTTCCTTAATGGACTCAAACCTGATCTTTTCCTGCAGTGGGCGGTTCTCATTCTCCCGATCCTTACCTTTGCCTTCTGTGACTTGGGCAGTGTGGCTGAAGCACTTGTCTTTTATAGAAAGGAAAATTCTTGTTACTAAACACGGAGTGACAAGTGCTGTGAACGTTGCTCAGGTGATTTACAGTGCACAGATGATGATGATAAGAGATTGCACTTGTCAGAATACAGACTCTTCATATTTTCAGTACTGTAATATCATTTCTAGTTGATCATAAGTGGGAGATGCTTGACATAAACAAAATTCAGATTGAATTCATGAGGCAAATTGCAGCTTCGCACATAGATGTAGAAACATAGATTTTTATGAAGTATGTTTTTTTCTTGTGTTCCAACAATACAATCTATGTCTTTGGATCACACTAGAGTGGTGAAGRTCACTATTTTTTCCTTAAAAATTTTCAATGTAGGTTTATACTCCCCAGGAAAGGCATTGAAGCTCTTCATATTGCTTTGGCTAGCAAAAGTTAGAAAGATAAGAAAAACAGCTYGGCATTGCTCGAACTTAACATTTCTGGACAGACAAGACTGATGTATGAGTAAGGACAGCTTGAGCGACAGGTTGCCACAAGCTATCATAATAGTGAAGAAGGAGAAAACTGATTTTCCTTTGGTTCTATACAGCTCAATCCTGAAACAACTGCGCTACAGSAAGAGTCACTTGAAATGTATGCTGGTGGCTACGTGCTGGGAGATGGTCAACTGTGGGGCAAATGGCACATAAAAAGTAAAGAAACAATCCTGAATAGTATAAGACTTCGGAAAAAATCATCTGGCTTTTTTGGAAGTTTAAAAAACTGAAAGGAAGAAAGGGGTAATGTATTTACACATTGACAGCTACATTCACATTAACAGTCCAACTAGGAAGAGGTATGGGCTTGAGGGATATCCTGACGTGGACCAGGCATTCGATTCTTGGCATGTTTCTTGCTATGATTTTGACACAGGTCAGATAGCTTTCCCTCAAAAACTGTCCAAGCACCATTCCAGGATGAGCCAGGGAGAGCAGTACCCTCACAGTCAGCATGGACAACTCATAGATTTTTTGGTGATAGCAGAGTAGGAGCAAGGCAATGAGGGGCTTCAGTCTCATAGATCTGAGCCGTGGAGAATTTCTGAGTGCTTTTAGCTATTTTGGAGTACAGACTTTAATAAAAATGAGGAGGAAATGAGTAAAAGGTCTTTTCAAATTAAAAAAAACCAAAATCCTGATATTTGTGACTCCCAAATGTCTTACCAGTGCTAAGTTCAATTGTGTAAAGTGGAGAATGAGACAGGATGCAGTTCAACTCCCATTTTTGTTATGTATGGATAAATGGTTCTAGAATTCAGGGTTTGGGATTCATTCCTGTTATTTTGGATATTATTGTTATTATTTTAAGCTGACTGGGGCAAAGTGTCAACAGGATGCTTGCTGTGCAATCTTCAGTAACCAACTGAAATTTTAACACATAAAATCAATGGCAGTTTTCAGTTCTGAGCTGTGATAAAAAGAGGTTGGGATAAATAACATTAAGGAGGACGTTGCTTTTTATGCCAGGTACTACTATGTTTTTTCATGTGTAACCTTTTTAATTTGGTATTTTTTTGTCTTACACCAATTATCATCTGAGCTCTAATTTTAGCTTWTTGCCTTGCTCAGGCCTGGAGCAGTTATTCCTTTAAAGACACTTTTCAATATAAACACTGATTTTTGATCATCAAATCCATACTATACAAACAAACTAGAAGGGACAGTCACTGTAAAACATAAGAAAAGAGAACTGGCCTATACTTATCAAAATGCTAATGCTGTGTCCCACTGGCAGGAAACATAACCATTACGGCAAAGGTGAAAATTTAGAAAGTGATTTTTCAATATTTAATACACCATGTGGACTCAGATTGCAATTAATGTTTCCTCTGCATAAAACTAGAAAAAAAATTGTTTTAYTGACCAAGGAAATTAATTTCTCTAGATCAGATTTAATTCCTAGATGCATATACTTTTCTTGTAATATTCATAGATAAACATATTACACTTGACTGTGCAAATGTGACTCTCAGCACTTTTGAGGTATTTCCTTCTTTTTTTAAACAGAAAAGTATCTTGTACATAAACTGTACCTTTTTCATTTCTCATATATTTTAATATCAAACTATTTTGGAAAAAATTTCTTTGGGCAATGTTTTCTGATATGTTATATCTTATGATATGTTTAGAATTCTTTATTTTATGGATGTGCAAAATTTAAACCTGTACAATGACGATGGAAAAACCTACAAGTATATGTAAAAGAACATCTTAATTCTYGCAATACATTTTTTCTACTGTTAAACTATCTGATTTCAGATCAAATCTTCTGAAGAAAAAGCACTAAGAGTAAGTTTCCTTAAAGCTTTCCGAAGAATTCATATTAGCTTACACATCCAGATATAAAGGAACCTTTCTAAAGCATGAAATAACGTCATGAAACCTTATGTTAAATAAAAATGGTTAGAGAATTGAGTTAATTAAGCCACTGATCTCTAACAGCAGCTATGTTCATCAACTTAGGTTCCTGTTGTCTTTCAGAATAAGTGGGTTTTTGTGTGTATCATCTAGCTCTGGTACTTTAGAAGTTCCATAATCAACACAAAAAGTGAAAATAAAAGGTACAGCAATATTTTCCATTAGTCTCACAACTTAATCTAGTTTACCTTTTTAAATAAATGGCTATGTTTATATTTACTGACTTGTATACAAGTCATAATGTCAAGAAATCCATTTGTTCTTTAATAAAACTTATCCTAACGTCTGAAGGTTTGATTTATGGACAAGTCTGTTTTCACCTTGACTGCCTGAACCCTTTCATTTGCTGCAAGAGTTCCAAAACAGGTCGTGATATTTACACTAGGTCAGAATAATAATGTCACCAGGATCACGGTTCCTGAAAATAGTCTATTTGTCTCATTTAAATAATGAACATCATTGGTGAAAATTGGACTGAAACCATAACACACAAAGCACAGTAACATACAACTGTGCRGGATATGAAGAACCAATACCGACACAAAACATGATCTAACTGTTCTAGTTTGCTAGCCATCTATTTTTTTTTTTTCAAAGCGATCTCCAGAAGTAGACAGATGATCAAGAAATAAAATAAAAATATTTTTGTTGTGCTAATTCTCCAAATCGAGCATTCGTTCTAATGAGTATGAAGGTCAATCTGGCACTACCTTTCTCATGGTGTAGTAAATGTCATGGCAAACATTTACAGGATAAACTTTTCAGATATATCAGAAATAATTTATAGGAGTTGTTTTCTGATTGACAGAAAGCAGAAAACCAAGTCTTTTCAAGCCCTTAAAAAGTGCTTCCTGATCTACTTCAGGTATTCAGATCCAAGGTATTTCATATCACTGTAAAATTTAAATTGTATAAGCACAACCAGATACCCTTGTGTACAATATAAGGACTGGAATAAATTATCACCATGCCAAAACTTATTTTGGACAAAGAACACAAACGACACCTACCTGTTGGTGTCCAATTCATGAAATTCAGTACTCAAAGTAGAAGCCTATTTTCCATCCACAAGAAATGGTACAAGGCAGGCACCTAAGACTGCAGATTTGAAGGCTGCGTGGGGAGTAGGCAGAGGGTAAAAACATATAATAAAAAGCAGACTTAACGTACCCCCTGTACTGAGGTCAAAAGTCCTGCTTGCAACACCTGCCTTGTGTACACCCATGTGTAGATGCCTTTCTGCACCCACCTGCTGCTGTGAGCTTGGGGTTCCTGCAGCAGGGTTTGGTGCTGCAGGCCTTTCACAGAGTGCCCTTAGCTGATGCATTCAGCCTAAGATCACCAGTGCTGTCCCATGCTGTGCACACACACGGTGCTGCATTACCAGCAATACCTGTGGTGCGACCTTTCCACACATGGCCATCTCTCCGTTTTCCCCAGAGTGTGCTATGTGTGTCTCATAGATGCCACATAACAAAGTGATCTGGAAACAATGATGAGAGGAATGCTGCACACTGCCCAGAGCTCAGCAATTACACATGGTCCTGAGATGCATGCCTCCAGAAACTGGGATTTATGATTCAAAGGCTCTGCTTGACACAGGCATGTAAATTTTTCCTTGTGTGCAGATAATTGTATTTGTATTTTCTTGCTGAACATAGGTGGATGAGCAGCTGGTGATAATTTGAGAGGGTTGAAACTCCCAGTCCTCAGAACAGAGAGTTTTAACCTATCAAGGTTAAGGAATGAAATTTTCCAAAGCAGAATTGGGGTAAAAGCAGAAAGCAGGAAAATTTACCAAGTGCTCTAAACATCCTATGCAAACTGGGCCACATTGCATCAAGAACACAGCAAGCATGATACTGGAAATAATTTGTCAGATTATGCTTATAATAGGAAGCATTATAATGTTTTTCAGTAAACTACTTAAACTGATGTGGACCGAGCATGGTACCTAAGACATATGCAAGTCTTCTGAAAATTAATGCATAAAGTATTCAAACATTGTAATAAGATTACCGTTCTCATTACAAAAGTGACACTGCCTGTTAAAGCAGCTACTATTAAAGTGTTGCATTGTGTAAGTAAAATTAGTATCCTGAGATTTTGAATGAATGGTTATACTACCACATAAAATGAAACCTAACAAAAGAGTTCTAACATCAATTTCAAAGTAATAAATTTGTCTGCAAATTTTCTCCAGAGATATATTGCTTCCTAGGGCAGAAAAAGACCTCCTCAACCTAAAAATATGCATCAAAGAAATCACACATTTACTATCCAGATGTAAGGTTTTATCCTCATTCCTACCTTACTCACTGAATTTGCACTGTAGAGAATGAAAGATAGAGTTCTTGCCAAATGTACTTTTCTCAAAATATTTTGTTTAATTAGAGCTTTTTTGATTTAGTACTTTCTAGTGGGATAATTTCTGTCTTCCAGTGTTCTCTAATGGTAGAGAAAGAAGGAGAGAAATTGAATCCAAGAAATATTGTTGATTTTGCTCCAAGGAGCACTGTTTTATTACAGTTCTGTCTTGGGATGGCATGCAACAGTTTGGTCCAATGTGGATAAAACACAAATTTGAAGTCTCAGATAGATCTGTGAAATAGAAGTCTCTGAATGGACAATTCCAAGCAATCATAAAATGGTATGTGGGGACCCTTCCATCCACCTTACAACTGTGTAAATCAAGATGACACATCCATAACATGCTACTTCTCATTTTCCTTGTTTTCTTTTTGAATAAAAGGGTAATTTTCACAGCATTTATTGAAATAGTGGATATTTCAAACCCACATTACATTTTTAACCAGCTATAAGTAGTTCCTTTATATAATAAGTCAGTAATTCCTTCAGAAATCAATGGGAATGCTCAGAGCTATTATTATCTTGACAGCATATTGCAAGATTAGTAGAACAATTTCACTATGTTTATAACTACCTCATGCTGGCATTTGATTCCCATTTGTCTTTAAAATGAAAACAAAGAAAAGTAGTTGCACAATCACTCAATCTCTGTCTCTCAGGCACCAACCATTCTATCAACCACACTATTATTTTCTTCAAAGCAATGAAAAAGTTCCTGGTGAGGAAATTTTAAAGTTCAAATGGATTTTAGGTAAATGTCATTAAAAAAATGTATGCGACTAAAAGAGTGATTCATTTAGCACCATACTTACGAAAAAAATAGGGGATTAACAATATAGGTCTATATCATAACCTATTTTTAATGGCACTCAGAAAGGTCAAAAAGCACAACAAATTCCTGACCTACAAATTTGTCAGCCTTTCATTAAAAACCCAAATATACATATATATATATATATATATTTATATTTATACACACACAATTATAGTTCTCTATTCTTTACATGTCTATGTTGGCTGCTATTTCTCTCTTTCTGGTCTTTCAGATGTTTAGAGATGGTTTCATTAGTTGCTTATGTGCTTTTTGATTTTTGGGGGTTTTTCTTGTTTGTTTGTTTGTTTGTTTTTGTTTTTTGACAAGGATTATATATAATTAACATGTCCATCTTGTTTCCCTTCTTTTTTTTTTTTAAATAAATGAATCATTCTCACATTTTTCAGTCTTGAAAATATCTGTTTAATTTTTGCGACTTCATTTGAACAGTATCGGAACCAAATGAGTTGAAAACATCTGTCCTGTTTAAGTACTCCCATTTCTTATTCCGTTGTTCTAGATTGGAAACTTCTTTTTTTTTGTTTTTTGCATCAATTTTGCTAATAGCAAATGGTGGCTTATAACTTTAATGTCTTATGAAGATCCATAAGCCATTAAAATATTTGGCCTTCTAGGCATCATTTGCCAACACCTTTCCTTCTCCGTGAAAAAGCTGACCGATGATATTCTTAGTTTTCCTTTTCTTATAAATATATTTTTTCTGCACTATCCATGCCATTTCTTCTAAGTTCCACCTCATTTGGTGTCTAGACATTTAGGATTTTGTCCCTGTGTGTTTGCTCTGTGCTTTTCAACTTATTTTTAGTAAGCTAACATAGTTTTTGCTTCCTGCACAATTTCTCCACGCATCTGAGATCTATAAAAAACTCACAATTCAGAGAAGTTTCCCAGCTGCCTATCTTGGCTTTAGTTATTTTGTGTTTGTGTTCACAAGAAAAGGCCACTTATGATTTATATCACTTTTTCTTACATTCACCTGCAATACTTGTCAACCCTCTGAGTACATGTCTTCCTGAGAGTCTGACTTTTTAATATTTTTTCCATGTCATTTTGCTTCTTAGCTCTACCAGATCTTGAATACCATTGGTTTATTTTTATTCACATTAAGATGGCCTTTCACCTTCACATTCTTATCCAATACCTCCATGTTGGCTGGAATTAGCTCTGCTTTTCTGTATCATTTCCCTAATTCCCTCATTCCTTTTGAAGGCCAATTCTTTGTGCTGAATATTTTTGCTATTTCTTCACAGAAAGCCTTATCCTGAACAACTTTACATTTTGGACTCTAGTAGATTTTAATCAGATAGCTCCATTGTTGTCTTCCCCTTCCTTTCTGCTCAGAGATTTTCAACAAGCTTCTCTCTTTCATTTTCTATCTTGGCAAGAAAATGCATCCTTCATCTTCAAAGCAATTCTCCTCCTTTTTTCATTACCTGCCTTTCTTGTACCAGCTATTCTTATTTTATATTAACATTCCAGTAATAGAAATTATCCTATCATGTATTTACTACGCTAATTTATTCTCAAACTTGACCAACTGGTAAGAGTCTCAGCACTTTTTTCTTTCCCATGTTTCTTCCCTTAATATACCTATAGCAGGGTATTTTGCAGACTGTCATACACTGCTGATGTCCTAATCACCAAGAAGCCTCGGTTCCCTTTCCCCAGTTATAGAGATTTGTGTGCATTACTGTTTCTTATTGTTGGCTGGCTGTTGGCATTCTTCAGCTACCACTTCTTGTTCTGTCAATCTTTATTTAAAGCCCTTTTCACGACATGGTTGCAAAGCCAGGTTTGTAAAACAACAGGGTTTTATTCAAAACAAATTATCAGTTGAAGCGATCCATTATTCCAGAGATCATATCTGGATTTTTGGGGAGCCTATATATTTATTTTGCTCTGAGGTGAGTACTCCCTTCTCTCATCCTGTTATGTACAATATTTGGAAAGAAATTCTGGACCAAGTGTTCAACAGCTTCTTCACCAGGGAAAGAGGAGAGGCAGGCATTGATTTCTTCTCTCTGGTGATCAGTGACCCGAGAGAACAGCCTGAAGTTGCGTCAGGGGAGGTGTAGGTTGGATAAAAGGAGATAATGGGTTCTTCACCCAGAAGGTGGTTGAGCACTAGAATGGACTCCCCAGGGAAATCACCACAGCCCCAAGCCTGACAGCATTCAATAAGTGTTGGGACAATGCTCTCAGGCACATGGTGTGACTCTTGGGGYGGTCCTGTGCAGGAGCAGGAGTTGGACTTTGATGATCTTTGTGGGTTGCTGCCAACTCAAGACTTCCTATAATTCTATGATTTTATGCTTAAGTGCCTCCAGACTGCTTAAAATTTCATTCTGCATTTAACCTTAATTTCTTGCTTTTTGATTACTGAGTTAGAGTCTCTTTGGGAAATTAGCTCTCCACATGTAACATATAACATTATTTCCAAAGAGGACTGTGATGAAGTGAGGAATTTCTTCTTTCAAGGTTATAAAAGAAACAGTTCTCAGTGACACAGCTGCATGTGCATAAAGAGAAGTGCTATGCTAATTAAATTTGAATTATTACATATTCATTAAATTATTTATCTAATGCATAATGTTATGTCCATAAAAATATAAATTGAGATAGACTGTTACATAATATTTTTATGCTATAAATATGTTTATGCTATAAATCAGAATTAAAACTAGCAAGTATTTTTAAATTTTTTTTCATTGCTGTTTCTTTGACACCACATTTCCTTTGTGCAAACATATAAACAGAAAAATATTAACAGGTTTTTGGGTTTTTTTTTAATATATAATCAATTGCTTGTGAAATGCCTTTACCATACCCATTTTCCACTTACCCAAAATAATATTTCAACAGTGGTGTATCGATACACAGCTGTCTAAAAACACTGCAAAAAATATTTTAAAAGTAAAGTGGATAGGATCACCCAGGTTTAGACTTTTAATAAACTTAACTTTGTTTCCAGACATAAAATTAAAACTTTAAGTAGACTCTTTGTGGAGATTAATAGGGATTACATATGTTTTATATAGGCACTAGCCATGTAATCATCTGTAAAAAAAATATGTGAAAGAAGATAACAGATAGTGCAAATAAATTTGTAACTTTAGGACACCTGTTTCAGTTTTGCTTATTCTTTTTCCTTTGAGTTCAATTAAAGTCCTTCTTTTATCCTTTTGTGTTGTTAAAGAACCAAACTAAACTTGGGGTAAGCTATCATAGACCTTCAGGATGAAACAAACTGAAACTACATGCTCTATGTTTCATAGGGTTTATAATATTAGTGACCTCTTTAGTAAAGGTAGTAACAGATAGAGCTTGAAAACCAAACTTCTGCAGGAAAACCAGAAGCGACATGACAAAGGGCTGACATAATGTCCGAGATACTGATTTTTAGTGTATTTGATGTCTGTTCAGACATGTTTGACATGTCTGTTTTCACACCTCTTCTCCTCTAATAGCGGCTGTGCTCTGATGAGATATAATGTCTTCAATTTCCAGCCTTTTTTTTTATTCTTCTTGTCAAAGTGAAAAGAATTCTCTCAACATAAAAGTAACCTTCTCATCCACTTGAACTAAGACTCCAAATTTCAGTTTTGACCTAAACTTCTAACAAAGTAATTAATGCTAAAGTAAACAGGTATCAAGAATGTCTGTGTATGAAAGGGATGCTCCAATTCAGCCTTTTATTTACTTTACACTCGTGTCTACTTAACCTTCTCTAACCTAGCCATCTATCAAGAAACTATATGGCTTTGCATGGTTACTAGGCTTTTGTCTAATAGAATAATTTAACCTCAGGAAAAATGAAATTTATATAACTGGCATTATGTGCTCATAAAATTTATAACTCAGTGAACGATGGCACAGCTTTAACTGATGCACTGTTGTAAGAATCTGTTGTCAATTAGGGGTGTTAGTGGTAAGTAAAATACCTGGTCATGCTGTCAGAACTTCCCAAATTGATTACTTGATCCAATTAAATCTTCCTGCACATTATCTTGCTATGTAAAATTCTTTGCATAAAGAAATTAAACAGGATTTTCTGGTGTTGCGTTCTATGCAGGAAAAAAGCCATAGTAAAGGGAAGAATCAAACAAAATTCATTGATGTCTTGAAAGACTTGGGTGCTTTCCTCCAGGTTGTATGGTATTAGGAAAGTTTTGGTTGGCTGGTTGGTTGGTGTGAGACGTTGCCCACTAAGGATCAAACACTGTCAAAATGCAAAATAAAGCCAGTTTACTTCATTTTGCATGGAGCTTTTAAAGTTGTGGTCTAGGGAATGTTTTATTAGCTTATAACCACCTGTCACTTCAAATTATATAAACCATTTGCTAGAGAGCAATTAAGCCAAAAATTCTCAAAGGATCATTTTAAGATATTAATTAAAAACAACAAGGGAAAGAAAGTTGATATAGACAAATATTATTTATGTTGCAATCAAACCCACCTTATTACAGTTCTTAAAACTGAAATTCTTTCAGATTTTACAGTTGTGATTAGATACACATATTTTTATTCAGAAATTATTCTGCACAGTACACAAGTAGATTTATAGACATGCTTTTGTTACTTGAAAGAAAGTGGTTATGTATTTCCAGTTGTTTTTCTTTTCCATTTCTGTTGGCCTTTTACTTTGAAACAAGACAGGTCAAACAGAAAAATGATGAATAATTCAAAATGTTGAAAGCAGAAGACATTGAAAAGCCTAGAAAGGTCTGTTTCAGACAATTCAGGGTATTAGCTCTTTCCTCTCCTTTGGTAATTTGCAATTTTTTTCCCTGGAAAGAGGCAGAATCTTATGTGCCTTCCCACTCTAGGATGACAGTTACAAAAGTATGACTTGATGAAAAAAAATACTATGAAGATTTTTATGCTGATGTTTTCCTGTTAATCGAGATTAAGAAAGATGAAGAACAATTTACATTAGTATGGTTATGTGGTGACATTTCCTCATATAACTAACACAACTGTTTTACATAGTTTGCTGTTTTGAGTGACAAAAATAATTTTATCCTTAGATGATTTTGTTACTGTGTTCACTGATATGTTTAAGTCTTATAGCAAAGCAATCATTCCTAAATAAATTTAAGATATCACCTTAATAATTTTATTTAATTAGAAGAATTCCTTAGTTTGTTGGAATTCAATACAGTGTTTGTTGAATAGACAAATGAAAAGAAGTAAATCGCTTGTCAATAAAACAGTCTTCCCAAGACCATCATGAATATACACGTTTAAACAAAATACTTAATGTTCTCTTGATGTTTAATTCCTTGGTTTTATAAAGACGAGAAAGTTTTCACGTTACAGTTAAATGTTCTCCTACTCTTCAGATCCAGTCAGATTTGTTTTGTTTCCTCCAATGGTGAAAATATCTAATGAAATAATTTTGTAGCATAATTTCGTTATTTTCATTGTTTTCAAGCTGCATCATTTCAGTTAATACTCTGTTTCAGTGAACATAGTGTTGATGGGTCATGCTATAGTTTAAACAAATTTCTTCCCTTATTTACGATTCCCAGCCTAGCCTTAGCTGTTGTAAACAGAGGCAGAGCAATTTGGTGAATATCAATCAGTCTTACCAGGTTGGATTTCCCCTCTCCTATCAATAAGTTTAGTCCTTCAGGCATGACAACTCACATCAAGGGGTTTTGTAGAGTGCTTAAGCTCCTTAGGTCATTTAGATGTTCTTTCTACTAGATCATCTTTTGACATGTGCCTAGGGATAACTTCTTTCCCTCACATCCCACTATTCAAGTGAGTATGGTTCACATCCAGCTTCTCCCCATGCTGTTCTTAGAGGGATACTGGGTTGCATGTTTGGAAGAGGCCTAACTTCTACCATGCCTCTAAAAATGCTGGAGATGACAGATAAGTAGATCTTTATGGCCCCTGTGGCAAGCAGGTCAGCCTCTTCTTGGCAAAATATCCTGGACTTCTATAATTACAGAATTCTTTGTCTCACCAAAAACCTTGTCACTATTAGCTTAGTTAGATAATGTGTACAGGAAAAACAGATATCCCGGGTGGAAAGTTTCAAAAATACCCATCTAAGCACTTGAGGCTAAGGCAAAACAGAGGTCAGAAATTGTTATATTGCAGCACAGAACACAAAGACTGGAAGTAACTTCACAGAAATTGCAATTTAAAAATAAAGTTGAAAAGAATACTCTTTTTTGTTTTTAACTAAAAGGGTGGGTTTTATCAAACTGCATTGTATTCAAGCCAACAGTCATTTTTATCAGGCAGCATGCCTGAGCAAAAAGGAAGAGTCACGTACCGGTGAAATTCCAGTCTTTCTTCTGTGCTCCATGTGGTTCTGTTCCATGGCAAAACTCTCTTTGTTTACTGTGTTTTCATGGACAGGAAATTTGGAGAGGGGTTGTAACACCAAAAACTGAAAAAACTATCAGTTATATGCTTGCAGATTTCAAAAAATAGAGTATATATGTTTAGCAACCTGTAGAGAAATATAATATTACTACTGTTACTACTACTACTACAACTACCTATAATAGTAGAGTTAACTATTGAAGGCTCACAAATAGCATAAGATACTGTTTATTATTTGATTTGATTATTTACACACCCATTAATTTAGACAATAATAAAAATAATAACAATAATTTGTTCAGGGTGTCTCCAACAATACCCCATTCCCTTCAAGGCAGAAGAAAAATTAGAAAAAAAAAGACAGCTGTTTGATGTTTTTATACATGTATAGTTTTAAAAGACCACATAGAGATTCAAGTGGACAGAAGAATGGCAAAGTTTCCAAAGCTAYGTGGTAATTGCACTCGTTAACAATACCCCAGTTTGGTTGCACACTGGATAGTGGTCAACATGAAAAAATACAGACAAATATCTTTCAATCTCTATATAGTCAGTATTAATCAGTTCTGGGAGTAAGATGGGACTGAGCAATGACCAGGACACCAGCAGCAGTATCTTAGGACATTCTGTATGGAAGGGCAATGTAATTTGTGCAAACTGTCAGACTATGGAAATTGAACTATCATTCCAATAATTTCCATTCTAAAATTATGCCATGTGTGTAGAAATTCAGCCAGATATGTCTGACAGTAAAAACAGAAATTAAGCTCTTCAGGTTCTATCTGCTTTATGTATAGGATGAGGTTAAAAATTTTGCAAATAGAATTTTCTAATTTGAGTGTTGTTATAGCGTATACCATGATTCCTCCCTGCAATTGTAGACACGCAAAAAGATAAATGTAACTGAAAAACCACCACCATATCAATTTGCCATAGCTTTGTGACTAAAAAAATGTGTATTTTTATAGTCTGGTAACAAAGCATAATAATTTAAAGTGCGTTTATTCCAATGTGGTTAGATTCTTAGAATGTGGATGTGTAGGTAGGTGTGTTTGCATGCCTACATGCTTATGTACATGTGTGTGTGAAAATATATTTACAAAGGGAGTTCTTCTTATAATATGCTCTCTTAATTATCATTTGGAACAGAAGTGAAGGCATTTTCCAGGATTTTTGGACTGTACTGGAGTAATCTGGAAGTCAAATTTTTAGTAGTATCTGTGTACAGAAATCCCTGGTTCACACTGTGAGCAAAATAAAAAAAAAAAAGAAAGAAAGACAACTCCTAGCTCTGATCAGTTGTGCCATATTTTCTAAAAGCCCATGAACCAGAACAGTGGGTTAAAAGGAAGTTGACCTGACACATCCAGGTAGACTGATAAACTGAGCTGAAAACATTTCATCTTGCAGCTGATGCTAAGTGAAGCATATATGACAAATTGTAATGGCTGCAGGGTAATGGATCACCTGTAAGGGCTCAGCGTTCGCTCACTAACTTGCTCTCGCTCTCTCTCCTGCTTTCTCCCACACACGGCAAGATATTTTCCTTTCACAAATCCTAGGGCTGCAGGGAAAAATCACAACCTTGGGCAAGTCATGCGGCACCCCCTACAAAGCAAGAGCACCGTCTTTACACAGACACCTTTGCAGGAGGACAGGCTGCGYGCTCAGAGTTACAGCTGGTCTCCCATAAATTCTCACTTTGGGACAGTGCCTACCTGCCTGGCACTGCTGATCAGACCTTTAAAGAAGGCAGTAACTGCAGTGTTGTTAGGACCAAAGAAACATTTCTACCACCATCAGCTTTCATTAGTTATCRTAGGTGTGTTTCCCTATAAATGAGGGAGTCCTAACAAAAACTACGTATTCCTAAAATATTGTGTTGTTTGATTAGACTGTCCCACCAGAGCTACACTCAGCTGGGGTTCCAGCTCAAGGCTGAAGAGCTCATACTCTTTAGCATATAAACAGATAAGCCAGACAGCAATACAAATAGCACACTGTCTTGTTTCYGGCTCCCTGTCTGTCAAACTGCCTGCCTCGCAACCCAGCTCCCTTTGGGTGCAAGCTGTTGAGTCTGCCAGAGGAATGTCTGACATGGGGCACCAACCACAGAAAAGAAGAACATCATATACATGCAACTCAGAAATACTGGATAGGGTTTGCTTAGAGGCCCCCGAACTCTCTGTCATTCCCACTTTAAATGTACAGCTAACCTCTGTCTCTTGTCATACCAAAGAACATAACCTTGAGTGCTGCAGTTTGCTGCATTTCCCCATAATGGAAAGTACAGGTTTTCTGCACCCAAACCCGCAAAATTTAACTCATATTTTATAGCAATTTAGTTAAACTGGAGTAGTTTAGCAGGTAGACATGCCAAACAAGGCATCAGGCTTGTCCTACACAACTATTTTCATATGATGGTGTTTTAGAATAACAGATGCATGTGAAATCAAGGCAAGCAAAGATTAAAAACAGCAGCAGTAGCCACACACAACTTTATCTCGTTTTTTTCTAAGTTAAGAAAGCAAAAATATGTAAGAAAAAGAAAAGGTTTTAAGATATTTATATTGTTTCCTCTAAATGAGCTATCTTTAACACCAGTAATATTTTCTGGTTTCTGTTCTTTTGAAATCTTGGCTCCAAGTTTGCATGAGAGTTGCCCATGGAAACATTTCTCAGACAAAATGGGTTACAAACTATGTATTTTCTTTTATTTGTAAAGACAGGTCCTTTACAYATAAGCAAAATATCTGTGAGTATCTCACATAGATGTTCTAATACATTCCAGAAATATTCTCCATTTTCCCCTCACTTTCTTTCTAGACCTGGATTCTAAGTGGCTATTGTGTGGATTATATCTTACCTCTTATTTCCTCTAAACAGGGGTCAAACAAATATAATTTCTATTTATAAAGCATCACAGACTAAATTCACTTTGTTAAAAATTGTAAAWGTGGCCGTTTGTAGAGCTGGTACGTTGAATGCAGTGTTAGTCACCATGAAACTAAATGACACGAGACATCCTCTGTTGATTTTCCCCACCTAGAAGCTTTTAATGTGGCACAGCACATGCCTTGCCTCTCAGTTCTACCTATTCAGAAAATCCATCAAAATTAGTGGCATTACTGTGCTATAAAAGTGGTTTCAGTGAGACAAAATTATTCCCAGAATTTATAGTGAATAAGTGAGGAAGAAAATTATTTTTCCAACAAAATGATTTTGTACCAGCTGAAAATGAATGCACAGTAGCAACTGGAGATTCAGAAGAAGGATTCAGGTTATCACTCATTGCGACTACCCTCTTTATCATCTCATACAGCCAAGCTGGAAAAAGATCTACTTCTCCACTTCTGGTCTTTTCACATTATATATTGCAAATTTCCATGTTAATTGCATCTGCAAAGAAAGGAAGAAGCAAAACCCATCCAAGACAGAGTCAGGGACAAGACATATTTTCAATAGTCACATTTCTTTCAGTTTGGACATTATTGGACTTCAACTCATAGTGAATCATTAATCTAGATAGTCAAAACTGACATAAGTAGGAGAAAATTAAATTGATATTTGGATAATTAAAATAGCATAATTGAAATAAATCAAAATATATAGGTTGGGTTTTGGTAACCAGAGGATTAACAAGAAAATTAACAAATTTTGGCTGTGGTTTAAGTTGATGCTGATTCATAGGGTTACCACTAGAACAACTACTTTATTTTACTTTGGACCTTAAGATCATGCGGACAGTCTATAGCAACTTCTGCAGGATTTGAAGTGACAGTGAAGAGCTGAAATGTTTATCTTGCCTAACTGCTCACCACTGACAGCATCAGCACCAGCATCTGTGTGTACCAGCCTGACTCAAAGCAATGTTTTGTGTTCCGAGGGTTTCCATCCTTTGACTTTGAGGAAGAGAATAGCCATCCTTACTTAGACATCATGCACCACTGTGTGGTGTGTAAGGTATTGATACTCCTGTCAGACTGCTTTCAGGACATGGGCACAGGCAGGGAGAAGGCTTTGTGGTATTCTGCAGAACTGTACTCTAGACTCCAGGAAGACTGGCAGAATACCTTTGTTTTAAGATGAAAAAGCTTTTGCTGTGAAAAACAATGTGAGGATGCTCTAATAAATTCCTATGTCAAATTATCTTTATTGCTTGGTGGAAGCAAGGTTGTTCGTGAAATATTTTGTTAAAATATGTACATATTTTGTCAGCATGTAGAATTTCTGATGTCTTTCCTAGGTGTTCCCTTCTTATTCTGTCTTCTTTAGACCCTTTCTTTCTTCTTCAAACTTTCTTTCATAAGTTGTCTTCATAATTTTTCACTGAATCAGTTTCTTCTTCCTATTAATTGATCAATATTTGCTTTTTAGATGGTGATGAAAGGTAATGTCATTTCTACAACTCCAGTTTACAATGTGGTGTTGTGGTGGGTTGACCTTGGCTGGCTGGCAGAGGCCCATCAAGCAACTCTCTCAAATCCTGCCCTTAGCAGGACAGGATGAGGAAGTATGATGAAAAACTCACATGTTAAAGACAGGGAGATCACTCATGAATTATCATCACAGGAAAACAGATTCAGCTGGGGGAAAAATAATTTAACTTACTGCCAATTAGTAATTGAGTAAGTGAGATGGTGACAAATAGGTACAAAACTAAAACTATCTTCACTCCACTCCCTCTCTGCTCAGACACATCTTCCTTCCTGACTGTTCAGCCTCCCTCCTTTCCTGCCCCAAGAAGTGCAGAGTAGATGAAGAATGGGTGCTGTGGTCAGTCTTTACTGCTCCTTCTCTCACTGTTTCTCTACCGGTGTGGGGTCTCTCCCATGGGATACAGTCCTTCACAGACTTCTCCATCATGGGCCCTTCCCACAGGCTGCAGCTCTTCAAGAACTGCTCCACTGTGAATTCTTTTTGTGGAGTTTAGCCCTTTAGTCACAGACTGCTCCTGCATGGGATCCCTTTCATGGACCATAGTTCCTTCTAGGACCCTGCATAAGCCCTCCATGACCTGAGCCTTCTCCAGGGCTTATTGACTACTCTGGTGCGGGATCCTCCACAGACTGTAGTGCCAATAACTGCTCTGGTGTTGTTGTTGCCATAGGTAGCAGGGTGGCACCATGCTTCACCATGGTCTTTTCCAGGGGAATATTGAGCGTATCCTCAGTCAGTTTGCAGACGACATTGAGTTGGGTGGGAGAGTTGATCAGCTGGAGGGTTGGAAGACCCTACAGAGGAATCCGGACAGGCTGGATAGAGGGGCCGAGGCCGATTGTATGAAGTTCAATAATATCAACTACTAAGACCTGCCCTTGGGTCACTACAACCCTGTGCATCTCTACAGGCTGGGGACAGAGTGGCTGGAAAAAGGCTTGTCAGAAAAGGACCTGAGGGTGCTGATTGACAGTCAGCTGAACATGAGCCAGAGTGTGCCCAGGTGGCCAAGAAGGCCAAAGGCATCCTGGCCTATATCAGAAATATTGTGGCCAGCAGGACCAGGACTTTGGCAACAAGAACTGCTGAGTTAGCAACACTGGTAACATGAGTAGAACAAAGAAAGATTAAAACTATYCTTAGGTAGAAAACAGGCAGATGAGCTGATAACTCGGATCTCAGAGACTAAGGTGTTTCATAGGCATCCTTAAAAATTCCTTTGCCTTTAACAGTAGCCAAATAAGGCTTATATTTTCTGGCCAATCAAAGGATTTGTTCATACAACAAAGTGCTAAAGAAATGGCAAAAGTACTCATTTCTTATTAAAGTACTAATTGGAAGAAGTTTCAAGGACCAGGGATGAAATGAACATTCTTTCTTGAAAAAATTTTTCCAGCTAACTGAAGCCCTTATTATTGTATTAATGAATCAAATAATTTAGTGAAAATCTAAAGGGAAAATGTGATCTATTACACATAATTTCTAGAAAACACAAGCAAGAAATCTGCAGGTAAGTAGTAATGGGTATGGTGGAAGTAGGAGCAACCAGCACATTTTATCAGAGCGTTATTTGAAATCAGGATTAACATTCTTCATATCGCAGTCACACCACATGCACATGACATTTAATATGTGCTGTTAGCAGTTAGATAACCTCACAAGTGGGAGTTGAAGAGCTCATCTATGTTTAGGCTTTCTCACATAGTATGAATTTAAATTGAGGTTCCTGCTGTACATGGTTACTCTGTCTCACTCTCTCAGAGAAAAATGGATAGCCAGTGTTTCATAACATGACTGTTCTGTCAGATACAACTGATAAACTTTCTTTTTTCTCCAAAATGAAAACTAAAAATCAACAGTAATGTCTTCAGCACCATTTGGCAGCTGATTCAATAGTCCCAAAGTCCAGCTAAACACGTGTTCCTCATTAATGGAATAAATCTATGGAGACCAATAAAAATGGTGTTGAAGACCTAGATCTTCTCACATACCCAACACATGCTTCCTGTACAAAAGTCAGGGGACTAAAGATGGAAGTTCTTGGTTTGTCATAGCTTTTTTCTATGGCACATATCCTAGAAATTGGCATACTATCAGTTGGATATTCTGTAGCAGTTCTAAGGTCCAGTCACTGGTTAGAAAAATTTGAAGCATTTTTAAAAGCATGATCAGCAGACATCAATAGCTTAGCAATATTCTTCCTAACATTTTAAAACTTTTTTTTCTTCCTGTTAATGAGAAGTGATGTATCCAGATATGTTAATGGACCTTAATGTATTCAGAACTGTTGATTACAACTGTCTTTGATTTTGGATAAAATATAAACTAGAACAAATCTGCAGGACAGAATTATTCTTGTTTTACAGCCTAACACGATGAGAGTTGTTTCATTCTGATTCATGTGGTTTTGTGGGCAGCATTACTATTATATAATAATAACAATAATAATAATCATCATCATCATCATCATTCGTGGCCTTTGATACATGTATTTTTTTAGTACCTCTTTCATTTTCTCTGCCATGAAGGAGGAAATAGCAGGATACCAGGAGAAACATCTCACGTTATCATCAGGCTAAAATTGCTGGGAGGTGTATATTTGGGTCCATAAAAGAAAAATAAAGTGGATACCAAACAGTACTTAATTTTATGCCATAACTAAAAGCATATCTTAATTTCAGCATGAGATTGCTGCCAATTTCCTAATAGTGAACTTAGAATGTCTGCATATCTCTACATGTATCTACATGTATTATTACAGGTTTTATTTCTTGGGGAACACTTTATTTATTTTACTTAAYGCTTAAACCACTGGTTAACTGCTTTAGTAAAACCTTAGTCTAAGGCAAGATTTTTTTCCTGATTTGTATTTCTTCTTATTTTGCTACCCTCATTTATTTTTTGTCCTTATATGCCTGCTCTTGTTCAGGCACAAGAGGGACAATTAGCTGATTGAGTCATAGCAAGACATATCATGACACTATAATTCAAAGTGTCTGGAGAATTTCTGTGATTTTTCCATCCACTGGGATTTCACTACACCTGTGAATAACCTTGCTGCTATAGAATGATGACAAACATTTCTGATGCAATTTGTCCAAAGCATTACCTTAGATTATACATTGTAATACAATACAATACAATGCTATACAATGATTTTTTCCTATGAACAAAGCACTACTGTTCAAGGTTCATGGAAGTCTAGCTGCAATTTCTCTTAATTGGCCAAGAAAATCCYCCTTTTTTTCCTGAACGACTGTTTTCCATTATTATGTGAAGTCAAGTGCTAACCTCACATGGGTAAATGGATAGTCAAGTCTGGCTGTCCATATAAGATGGTATGAGTGTGCAATATTAAAGCAGTTAAGTATGACATAGTTCTGGGTTTTCTCCCTCACTAAAATGTTGCCAACTRAAGAATAAATTTCAATAACATAATTCCTATTTTTTTCCATATACTCTGAGTTCTAAATGATATTTAAGACTGTAGAGGAAATGAAAAAAAAAAAAAGAAAAAAGAGAGGATCTTTTTTCACTGGAGAAGCAGAAAAAAGTAGCAACAGAGAAGTAATGGYGGATTTAAAATTATTATGTGTAGTATTAATCACCACTTCTTAATTACTGCTGGTAAAAAAGTTTCCTATGGGGTGTTAGAGAATGAAATTAGCAAGAGTTTACTGTCTGAATCCTACTGCTGCCAGAAGGCCTTCTTTCAGCTCATATGTAATGTACACCTTCCAGTCGAATCGTTGAGAAGGCACAGATGACAAGAAAAAGAAACGTGAATGAAATGCACGTACATGCACATGAACACAAGGTAATATACATGGGTTTTGAATGTTAAAGATGTCAAAGATGTCAAAGTAGAAAATACTACAATTAAGTTCAATCCAATAGAATTCCATGTGACTATCGATTTATGCACAAGCCCATTTGCAAATATCAGGCCTTACTCTGAAAAGTAACACAGTGATGTCTTCTACCCCGTTTCCCCTGATGAGTGGGAACTTGCACACCTTTATGCTAAGCTGCAGTTTAGGTACATTGGTAATTTTTTTAAAATCAAATTGCTATTTCTCAGCAAGTTTAAATCATTGTGCATAGGAATAAAGGGATTCATTAAAAAAATCTGAATCTAAAAAACAATCTGGTACTTTTCTTCCTCATTAGCAGTGTGCTAGAAATAAGTGTTTGCAACAATCCCCTGGAAAGGAAATTAAGTTAAGAAAATGAAAAATATATCTTTCCAGTTTAATTCCACCTTCTGAGAAATTTGATGTTACTTGTTTYGAAATGCTAAAAAAAGTCCATTTTCAGATTTTATTATCTGCAACACAGTGGCAGATTCTGTCTATTCTTCTTTGGGCAGAAGTATAGAAAGTGATAAATATAGAGTAATAATACATGAGCAAAGGAGGGGAGCAGAAAGCAAGCTATAAACAATAGCCTCAGAAGGAAATATGAGCAAAAATTGTTGGACATTCTTGAGAGCTTTCCAAAAACAGGGTTCAAGTTATATTGTATGGGTTTTTAAAATTTCTTTTATAATTGCCATCACCTTTTTTATTTCCTGCTCACTTAAAGAGAGACTTTATAAGCTATATTATTGCCATTTCAATTTGTGCTTGGTTTTTAAGTGTATAGCATTTCCAGGTCTGCAGAGCAGGCACTTGAAGTATGGGAAAAGTACATGTTTTCTGTATGATATGGTAGAAATATTCATACGGTGGCAATCTTGGGATCACTAAATTTGAAATTTTATTTTGTGTTAGGTGACAGCAACACTCATTCTTGTGTATAGCATTAAACAAAAAAAAGACAAATTAAGATACTACAAGGTTATCGGGCCATTCAGCAACATATAGGAAGGTGCAATGAATTCCTTTTATGCTTTCTGCATAACCATGCACTCCAGAGTCATTAACAAAATGAGTGATGGGCTGAAGCTTGCCACAGTTGCTGTGCAGCCAGCATCTCTTCATTTACAAAAAGAATTTGCCTCCCATTAATTATTTCATTGTGGTTGAGTGCATCCAGACGAAAACTGAGCACATTTTAATTAGTGCATCAACATGCTAGCAAGCAAATCTCAAGATGTGAATCAGAGATCCAATTTGAATAGGTATCCAGTTTCTGAGAGTGTTGAAATAATCAGTGTGCAAAAGATCAGGAGAAGAAAAAGGAAGTTACAAGGAGTAACACGGAAGTTACATCCTTGGCCTTCATTTAAATATCTGAACTTGGGATGCCATTGTAAGTATCCCTGGCTGGGTTACCAGCTGGTGTAAATCAAACTGACTCCACTGATTTTCAAAGGCAATAGATCTGTTTACATTATCTGACAYCTTCATTGACATAATCCAAAAGTGCAGAGTGAGTCGGTCTGACACACAATGTAGTATTACAAATCAGAGGCTTAGCATGATGCTATRGTCTCTTTAAAATCAGTGTCCAAACCCCAATTGAAACTAGGAAGCTTTCAACCTCAGTCTTTAATGGAATCACTATCATGAGAACTACTGAAGCCAAACTTGAAGACTTTCTATAGTGTTTCACTTTAGACTTTCAAACACCTCATTAGACCTGCTTACACACAGGCACAGACATCCACATTAAAGTTTCAGATGCCCAAATATAGGTGAACTGAGCAATTTTCCCCTTGTGAAAAGAAACTAAAAAAGTGCCTTTGCTTTGCAAAAAAAAAAAAAAAGAAAATAAAAAGAAAAATCAGCACTTTCTCCTCTACTTTTTTTGTCCTGTTCACCTCTGTAAGCCTGTTTTYGCACGAGCCTGATGCCTTACCTTCTTAGCAGCTGCTTTTTCTTTTCTTGCTATTTCTTTCAGTCTCTGAATCAAAGTGATTCAGAATCATATTAAAATGGCTTGAAAATTTTCCTATAGCCAAATAAAACTAGACACACTGAAAACCGGATTTTAAGGAACAAATTAATKAATTAGTTCAGTACGAATCAGACTCATTAGTTTCTCTTAATCTGATTCCCCATTAAGTTAGGCTGAAGTTTAATGAATTTTATCTGCCATATTGACAATTAGGCATCACATGATTTTAGCTGGTCTGTTTTAAAACTCACTGGAATTGATGAAACTTTGAAATTGAACTAAATTAATCAATCAATCCCCAAGAGTGGTGTAGAGGCATGTATATGAGTGTAAAATCACTATGAGTGAGATGTATCTGTTGACTGCAGACAACTACAGTATAGACTTTCACATCTCAGCTGGTTATCTAGGCTCTCTCTGTAATCAGTAAAGAGAGGCACTTCGAGGCTGTGAMTCATTTGGCTTATTTTAGATGACTGCTGTAGAAGAACTGTGCCCTCGAAGACTTTCTTTTGAAACCACCAGTCACAAAGACAATCCATGTAAATAGTTCAAATACAGATGCATGCTTAGTAGGCATTGAAATGTAAGCATAAATCAGGGCATGATTTTACTGTCTTTGTTGTGTTGAGCTGTSCTTTTCAGTATTTATTGCAGACTTTCCTTTCTGGGTAAGGCTTAGTTTGCTTGAGATTAGCAAAATTAGGCCACATGAATCCAGGTGAATATATCCAACGTTATCCCATGCTAGACTCTGTTTAGGTGTATCTAAGCAGTTTAGAGAACAGAGAACATGTATTTATATAAATGAAGTTGGATAAAGGATGCTATTTTCCTTGCTTTCTGAGATACTTATTTAAGGTGAACTTTCTACTTTGTATATATACTTTCTACATGTATATATAAATACTTGAAAAAGCATTTTATTGTGATTGGCAACCACCTAAAAACATATTATAGGGAACAAACAGAAGTGCAAAGTATTTTAGAACAATTACTAAATTATACCCTGGTCTTTAATCTTAGCCCTGCAAAATGAAATAGGTAAAACCATCTCAAATACACAGTCAACTAAAAAAGAAATAATTACCTGTAACCTTTGTTGTTCTTTCTCTTTTGTGATTCACATCACAAAACTGCTATCATAAGGCTTCTGAGTGAAAAAAAAAAAAAATCTTCAAAATTAGTTCTACACTTTTAACCATTAAAGTAAAAAAACAATAAAAGCAATTCGGAACCTGGAATGCTGTGCTTCATCCTACAGTACCCCAGTAGCTCAATTAAGACCATATCAGATCAGTTACTTGCCTGCTACTCAGCTCAGGTTTATGATCATCTAAGTGGTCAGATCTTAATCAAACAGTGGTGATATCTAAGGGGAGGAATAAAGCAGTCCTTTTTTTTTTTTTTTTCCTTGTATCACAGTCTTTGTTATCTAATTCAAACACTAYTTGGAAAATTTTCATTTGTTGCGGAAAAGCTCGTAAGGTCAGGAAAGAAAGAACTTCATTGGTTGATAGCATGAATATGAAATTGAGGAAGCGGCACCACAGAACTTGATTCACTGTGGCCCTACATAACTATAGAAAAGACAGATTAAAACATTAACCTATGTTCCTCTGAAGAGGTATCTTCTCCTGGTTTGAGGCTAAAACTTGCTTTTTGTGCTTAGAATCAGCTTACATGTTCTGTGTCAAATTCTACATGATGTGGGCAGAGTTATTCGTTGTATGTTGGACAACAGTGAAAGCAAAAKAATTTCTCTTGAGAATTTAGACATTCTTGAAGATTCACTTCATCATAGAGAGACTGGAGACAGTGCTGAATGGCTTGAGTTTCGTCTTAATTGTATAATTAAGCCTGAAGCTCTGACTGATTTGTGGTCTCTTTTACTACATACTCTTCAGCTCTGCAAAAAAACCAAATAATTTGGTTTTACTTTAATCTTTCRATGAAGACTTTTCAAATGTGCAAGGCCAATATTAATGCTATTCATATTTTTATAAATAAGACAATTCACACATGAACTTTAAATGAAAGGTGTTTTATCTGTTCTTAACTTTTCAAATGCTTTGATTTCAATTTTCAATGTCAACAATGGCTAAGTGACGGTGTAGGCTCTCCRGAACTGCCAGATAATAAGATACAAACTATATTTATTTATTATTTTTTGTTAATTTCTTCAGATCATGTGCAGCACATAAAAGTGTACCAACAATCACTCCTTGGTAAAGAATGACACAAATTATGGAAGATTTTCAATAGAAAATAACAACAACAAAATCAGCAGATGATAGRTCTAGCTGGATGACTTTACCTGCCTCGTTCCAGAAAGATATGTGTACAATACTCTACTGTGCACAGTAGAAGAAAAGGCAAGAAGCATTCTCTTTGTAAATATTATATTGGGAAGGCAGATTTAGTTTTAATTTTGAATGACAAGTCAAGAATGTTGTTTAATGCAAATCCTTTCCAAAAGAGAACATACAAGGCACAATATATTATTTATCATTCATTTTCTGTACTTCATTATATATATCTGCTATAGGGATTTTATGCCATTGTTTGGTCTAAAAAGATGAGAAATATAAATGTACTTTCAGGGATGAACTCAACCTGTATAAAAGCCATGCTATTCTTTTGCTTATGGTGGTTTATATTTTTAAAGTCGCTCCTCATATTATTACCACAGAACCTTCCATTTCACTATGTCCAAGTGCTTAGAATATTTTGGACTTTACTTACAAGAGCACAGCTTGAAAACAGTAATTTAACTGGTCCATCAGCTACTGAGAAAAGAAAAAAAATATTTTTCCTCTTGTTTTCTGGGAATTTTTTGATTTAAGTTCAATGTTTGTACAGATCCTAGGGTAATGTGGTCCTGATTTAGTAATAGCACCCTAGAACTTTGCAATAATACAAATAAACTGTGATTGCATCATCATTTGGTAGGGAGAAAATTATTTTATTTGTCAAAAAGTAGCAAAACTCGGTACCTAGTACTAAAAGAGAAAGAAGAATCTATTTCTCAGCACTGTTTTGTGCCCTCAGAATAGCTGTCTCAGGTATCAGAGCATATCATGCACATAAGATCACAATGAGGACTCTCACAGTATCAATTTTGCTTAAGAAAAAAAAAAGAAACTAAAAAAGAAAGAAAATTAAAAGTTCAACTAGAGGTAATTCAAATTATAATATTTTGTACTGAAAATGTCAATTCTACTACAGCTCCCAGAATTCAGGGACTGGATTGTGCCTGTGTTTATTCAATAAGGAGAAACTACCATTTTATAGTAAATACTATGGCAATTTTTAATTTTTTTTTACTTTTTTACATGTACCACACTCCACTTGGAGTGTGGTACAAATTTTGGAAAGAAAAGCAAGCTATTATGAATACGCACAAAAATAAAAAAGACAGAGCACAGTCAAAATAGTCCACTATTTTACCTGCATCAGATTGGTAGAGGAAAAAGTGACTGAGACAAAGGAGTCAGCTTTCATCACTCTTTGGTTATATGGGTAGTCTGAAAAAGTGAATTAACATTTCATGTGAAGCCTTGAAAAAATTTTGCTTGGATAAGGTAATAGAAAATGTTGTTCCAAAAGAGTGCATTTATGTGCACCCAATTTTGACTTTCTTGTACAAACACTTGAATATTAATTTAATGTATGTGCAGTCTAAGCAGCTGCAGTTCTTTGATAATGAACTTTTTTCTTTTCTATGTAAGATAATGTTTTTAATCATTGTGTTATTTTTAGATCAAAATTTATAATGGACTACAAAGCTTACCTCTGAAGGATAATATTTTTTTTTAAACTAAAAAAAAATTATTTCTTKTTTTTTTTTTAGTTTAAAGAGCAGAAAAAAATGGAAACGGTAAAACTTTCCTTTTTGTCTTTTTACCAAGTCATGTGCTTGAATTTAAAATTAAATTAACTAGTTCTTCCAAGTAGATTTTTTAAAGTAATATTGAATTTCATTCATTTCACCTGGTATGAGTAAATATGGGAGAACCTTGTAAGAATGATTACTCTTCCCATTTCAACAGTTTCTATAACTATTAGAAAATGTGAAAGATTTAGTAGGAGTTGATGACAAGACCAACAGACCATTTTGAATATATCCCTGGAAGTTCCTTAAGAAAAATATCAATGGGCAGTTAAAAATGATCAGCCAAATATTTAACAACCATGCATATTGTGACAAAAGCACCTCCTTACTTCACTGGAAAAGTTGGGGGGCTTTAACCACTCAGAATATTTTGGACCAGTGCACTTGTTCTTTATCACACAAGTTCTACTATGGGGCAAATTGTCCTTTAAAAAAGACTCACCCAAATGCCAAAAAGATCTTCAGGCTTAAATCCAGCTCACCTTTCTGTAATATGAATATTAAAATTTAACTCCACACAGTTATAATTTAATACTACAATTAATTATTTAACTAAGCTGAAAAGGAAAATAATTGAAATAAAGAARGTATTCAGCATACTTAAGGTTTGTATGTTACACTGAATTTCAAGAGTCACTAGATTTTTGTGGAAGAAATTGGTCTCATTATAAGGTTATTGATATTTTAAAAGTTTATTAGTTATTTATGTGTATTTTTTTTAAAATTAACCATATTTTATTTGCGTTTTAAGGTTGGTCATCTTTGAGTTCCCCTTTTTTCCCACACAGTGCTTTATGTTTTCTGTTTAATTTTTGAGTGCATACACTAGTTACACCAAAATCCAATATTTATACAAATTTGATCTAAACTGTTCTATATATTCAACTACTGGATTGAAAAGTCTGCATACACATACAAAAATATCCTTTCATTATGATAGAACAAGACAAACATATTTTTTTAAGACACCTTTTCTCAAAGGTATTGCTCCTTGTTTCCTTTTAACTAGACAGAACACTAGTAATAAAAAACCAACCTTTTCTTCCTTAAAAGGGTATCAAAATCTAAATTCTAACTTAATGAAAAAAAATTGCTGAAGGGATGATATAAATTTTGGTCACAAATACATCCTCTACCAGGATTCACTCTACTTAGGGAAGATTTATTTTGGATATTTGGAAAAATTTCTTCACCAAAGGGGTTGTTAAGCATTGGCACAGGCTGCCCAGGGAAGTGGTTGAGTCGCCATCCCCAGAGGAATTTAAAAGACGTGTAGGTGTGCCACTGAGAGACGTGGTTTAATGGTGGACTTGGCCGTGCTGGGTTAACTGTTGGACTAGACGATTTTAAGGGTCTTTTGCAACCTTAATGATTCTGTGATTCATCACAGCACGTGTAGAATAAAACAATGTATTTCCATAATGATGTAGCCCACAAACCCCATGCCATTAGAGAATTTGGATGCGTATGAAATGGCTTGTGTTATGAAGTTGCTGGAGCTACACAGGAAGGACAGCCTAACAGTGATTGACGACTGACCTTCCGTGTTGGGCTGCTTTGAATGTTTATGACGGAAGGCTTTTGAAGGCCAGTGTTTCATTGCTGAAATCCTGGCCTTTCAAATGTCTCCTGAGGAAGAAGGGAAGCTTTATTGGGCCTTACCAACCAGATATATTTAGCAGCCTGCATCAACAAAGACGTTTACACTGTATTAATTCATATGATCTAAAATTGCAACATAAGATCAGTACTTAAACCACATGCTTTGTTAATTAGCCTCTACTTTACTTTATTGCTTATGCAGTCACACAGACTTCAGCCCATCAAGACACAGTACTGGTTCTGGGAACAATGCAATGCTTTCCGAGAGCATAATGAAGAAATCTGCCTCAAGCTTCCTATTCTTTCTCTCTTTTCTTGTCCTTCCTTTTTATTCCTGTAAAATGTTAATGTGATAATTTCACCAGCACCATTTTCTAATCAGTAAAGAGTATCCTGAGACAGTTGCAGAGTCTGGTCTAAACAGTTTGCATAGCCTGAACTCCGCAGTCACACTGGGACTTCGCAGTGTTGAGTTTGTTGGTTTATTTTGGCTCTGAGTTGATTATCACTGAATTCTGGCTTCTTATATTTTATAGTGGTGGGTTTCTGAATAGGATTCACTGTGACCCCACTGGAATTTTATATCCTTGCAGTCAAAGAAAAACCTCTGGCTTAAAAAGGTGAGCTGTGACTGCTATTGGGATGCAGATAGAGTTTTAGATACCTCAGACTCTACAAATAGAAACTACTTTTTTTTAATCCTCCTTCCTGAGTAAGAGACTATGTCATGCTGCTTGTTCAGTTTCAGGAATAGATGGGACACTCCGGCCCCTCTGTATGAATGGGGAATATGAGAAGAGGGAAAAGTGGCTGGATTAGATTTGGGCTGAGTAAATGTTGATCTTTCCTCACCTGCTCTGTACAAGCTTTCACCTCACCGAACATTTTTATTAAATTTTAATCAAAAGCACAGAAAAGATTGTTGATTGTAGAAATGTCTAACCCTGCTCTAAGCTTCTCTTCTAGGCCAGTTTATAGATGTTAACAGTGCCACACTGACATTGAGTTTAATGTTGTTTTACAGCCTAGGTGTCCTACAAATTACCACAAAACACAGAAGCATCAAAAAATTCTGTGGTTACGTAAATGTGACAGACCAAAGACTCCAAGCCTCTCTGAGATATTTAAGATGGACTTGTGTTCAGAAGGTTCCCTCTGCATTTGTTGCTCCTGATGCTAGTCTTCCATGAGATCACAATTTGATTACAGGCAGGACCTTTTGCTGAGACCCCAGTTTAAGAGTCTGTCAAGTATATGTTTGGATGAGTATAAACTTGCATCCATGAGATCTTTGATCACAAATAGATGGTCTGCCTCTTTTTTGGAAGTCATACACGATCAAAGAGATCCTTTATTTAGAGATGCAAATGCTTTTGTCAAGCCCATAAAATACATACAAATGACATTTTTTACAGTCCTGCATTGTACTTCAAAAGAATGCTTTTTTTTAAAAGGTCACGACCATTTTGATATCAGATACTGTTATTTGTGAGTGGAAGGGTCAGAAATCTTTTATTCTTCTGACTTAAACATCATATGAGTATGTGTATTGAAGCAAAGATGACTCTCTCAGAATGAGGAAATGAATTTTTTAACAGATGTTAAAAGGCTAATAAGTTCACAACTCTCAGCACTCAGTCCAAATACCAGATTTTTATATTGCAATAAAAATTTACCAGATTTCTGAAAGTATGTGATCTCTTGAAAAGAAAAATCATAAGAAACTTGGATCAGATGTCTATTATTTAAAAAACTTTACAGTCCACTAAAGACTGCTTTTGGCAGGGAAGTAGGAAATGAGTTGGAAAGCATTAATAAACTTTCAGGATACTTAAAAACACCAGCTTATTGTACTTGATCTGTAAGTGAACTCTAGATTACTTCCATTTTTTTTTTTAAACCATAAGTACTCCTTAGAAAGAAAGATAGTTTACCTAAGTAAAAGAAAAAAAACAGAATGTGAGGAAAGAAAGTTTAGCCTGGACAAAAGCTACCTAAGACAGAAAATGAAGCACTTGATTTTTTTTTTCTTTTACATTGAATTTGATTAATACTTTCAGTGTTCTTCAGAAGGAAACAGAAAATTGCAGTAGGATTCCATTTTAATTTCACTTATGTGTTACTGAAATCCATTTTACAATGAATTCATAACAAAATGTCAGTCTGGCACAGAAGCACAAGAAAGGTATGTCAACTAGTTGATAACAATAAAATGGGGTACATAAACTTTGGGGATAAAAGAATAGATTCCAAAACACCAGTTTGTTCCACTGGCCTGACAGGCACAGATTTTTTCCAGTCTTAAACCAGATCTACTTTGCTCCTCCATAAAAATGTCAAGTGGTTCAAATTCAGCATAATGCTATGTAGAGTGAGGAAACCCCAGTGAAACTACATAGCCTCTAAAAAGCACTATTTCCAAAAAAGCCAGCAAATTTTTGAGATCAGCCGCAGACTTAAAAAAATTGTACATTTCCAGAGTTCTTCCTTCTTTTTACTAAAGGCCTGAAAACTCTTTCTCTATATTTCTGGAGGGGTTTTTGTTTCTTTTTCCTTTTTTATTTTTTCCAAGGGCCCAAACAAGGTTTGAAAAGTCTGTCTCCTTTTATTTAACATAAACTTGTGAAGACTCAACTGGTTTTCTTGAAAGCTTTTTCTGAGGATTGGAAAGAGTGTTTTGTGTGAACTCAAGCACCTTAATTGAAAGGTGTCTATGAGTGTACTGAAGCTTTAATAATGCTGTGTTTTATCCAGAATGTTAATTAGGTGTTGTGCTAGATAGGTATTAACAAGAAATAAAAGCAAAACAGTTTTAAAGAATATGTCTGTAAATCCCCTACCTTTCAACTTTCCTTCCTGTGATCTTTTTATAAGTTCTTGAGTCACATTAGAATTTTATAGGATTGAAAAGATTTACATTCATCATGAAAACAAACCAAAAATAATTTTCTTGAGAAAAATGCTCCTGTCTGACTATGAATGTCAATAATAAACAAGAATGACATCAGGCAGCAGCTTGTTTTCTTTCTGCTAAGTGTCCTTAACGTAATGCTAATAAGACCATTTTTTGTGACTATATCAAAGCAGCAGGCAAAGCAGATTTGAACAGATAAACTATGTTCAGTAGGAGAACTTGGGTATAAACCTTTAAAAGTCTAAAATAAGCCATTTTTCYGTGTATGCTGATACAATGGATATCAGCCTGCCTTGATAATTAGATGCATATGACTATTTTCTGTGCTGAACAGAATGGACTCAGAAACAACATTTCTAAAGAATTTGAAAAAGCTTTCATAAAATGCTGTAACAAAGCACTTCTGATAGAGCACCCATAGTAGAATGAGAATCCATTCCACTAGGAGGAATATTATGCTGAACTAATAATTAACTATATTTGCAACTTAAGAAGAGAAAGAAAAGTTGAGTGTAAGAGACTTTAGGAGATGCAGGCGGTCACCATTCAATGAACACCTAGAGTCTACTGCTCCTTGTGAAGCTAAGAGGAGTCAGAGCAAATACCAAGTATTTTTTTCRACTACTCTTCATGCTGATAAGAGCCTTACGGTCAGCAAGGAGATAGTTTGGTTAAAAAGTTTCTTTTAAATTACAAGTTGCTTACTAAGGCTTTGAAATTTTGATTCTAAATTCGTATAGGGAAAAGAAAAATAATTTTAACCCAAAATAAAGATTGCTAAAACATCATATACCTGAAAATACAACAATGGAGTGCAGAGCAGTTTTGTGTTTGTCCTCTCTGGTTATTTATATTGTTATAGCAAGCCACTATCACAAAATTCTCAAGAGCTAGCAGTGTTGTGGGTTTATGAATTGAATCACAACTGCCTTATATTTTCCAGAGTAGAGTTCTGCATGATTAGTACTACTGAAGACAACGGAGGAACAAACTCCTAATAGAAAAGTTGACAGTGACACGTATAATTGGATAATATGGTGCAAAAATCTTGAGAACAGGCAGGCAGGCAGACAGACAGGGAGGGAGTGAGAGATTGACTTGAGAGCCACTGCTATTGGAAAAAATACCAGTGGTTTAATTTGGATCATAATTATGCCTAACATCTCTGCTTGCCATCATAATAGCATTAGTCTAATTTTTTTCTGTTCCACTTTGTGAAAACCTGAGTTTCCAAGGCCATGCATTCCTTGGGCATCACTTAGCAGAAGGCAAAAAATACATGACTTTTTTTTTTTTTTAAGTCCCATTTTTTCTTCAGAATGATAACTGAGCCCAGAGGTGACCCTTTTACACAATTGCAGTTATTCAGGTCTAAAAAGCCAGCAAATTCACATGTAACTATATCTTCCAGCTTCAACAGTAGGGCAGACTCTCAGCTCCCTCATCTGTCAGCACTTGTTCAGGCTGGTAAATGAAGACTGGTGCATACTAGGAGTATCTATTTGCTACAGGATATGCACTCAAGAAAGTCACGAAAAGGAGTTTCAAGCAAGRGCCAAAACCAATCAGTCATTTTCTCCTGTCAGTGATAAGAAAAGCAACATAAAAGAGAGAGGTGCTTGTCCCAAAGGTGGTATCAGTAGCAAACTGTCACCAAATAAAAATAGTTAAAGTCCTAATGACTGTACTAATTCAATACAAATAACCAGGTTCCAGTTAGCTTAGCATTTCCTCTTGCTAGGCCTCAGGCAGGAAAAAACAAACGTCTTACTGTTCAGAAGACAAATCGTGTGCAACTTGCTTTGGGCGAAAAAAGATATGCTGAAATGGTGGGACAATCAGTGCCATATTCTTTCCTTGGAGCTGAAGTCCTTGAAAACCATTCTGCATTTCAATAAATTAGGAGAAATCTTCACGCCTTTTTGCTTCTCTGTGGTGTGAAGACTCAGTCACAGCTACACAGTATAGTCCCCATGCTCAATGTGTACTTAACAAACCTTAAGGGAATGGAAATCACCCAGGAAGACTGGGAGAGGACACCCAGGAAGACTGGGAGAGGACAGCCAGGCAGAAAGGGTGCAATGCAGAGAAGCTCTGCTCAATGCGGTCTCTCCCAGCAGTGAAACTCATGGCTCTTTGAAAGCCTCCCTGTTGCCCAGCACCACAAGTTGAATCTCTCCACAGGGAACTGAAAAGTAACTGTAAAGACATACCACTCTGACCTGATGTGATTTTATAATGGACTTCTATGACTCAAAAAGGCCACAGAATGCCTAAGACAGACAAAAATGAGGTTAAAACTCTTCAAATCAGGAGCGGATTGTAGGGAATGACTGACTAAGGCTCCACTGATGCTGCCCTATCTGGCACGTATGATCCCAATCACATTATGTGCTGCTGTATGTCTCCTCACATCTAGAGTGAAGCTGTCTCTGGCTCTGTAAATTGATTGTGCTTTTCCAGTACCCTATACAGTGTTTGATTCAACTTAATCAGATAGTTGAAAAGGAAAGATACTTTGATAGTTCTTTTCAAGCCCTTATGTGCACAGAGTTATGTTCTAATATTTTAGAAACATTTATGTACATAAAATATAAAAAGGAGCATCTTGATTCTGTGACTTTTATTTCCATATTGTCAAGAAAATATACCAGTCAGAAACTGAAACAATTTAAAATATTTGACTATTGCCCCCCAGTTTCAAAATAATTATAGCTTTCTACGATAATTTTAAGTTAGAAATCGATGAGTGTTCCCATATTAAAATGTTTATCATAAAGGTATYGTCTACATTAGTTATCTGTATCTGAAAACACGGTTTGATAAAATATATATAGAGGGAAGGGTTCTGTAGCTGACATTAAAACAAAAGATAAAGAAAACCCTTTCTATATCGTCAAACTTCTCATAGCACTTTTTCTAACACTGTCTTCGGGACATTAAAAGAAAAAATCAACACCAAAAACATTCAAGAGATGCTTTCAGTAGAGGATACTCTATTGAGCTTCCATTCCTCTTTCATTTTTCCCTGTCAGCTTCTTGCAGTGATGTCAGTAATTTACCTTAGATTTGGCTTGCTTCTCATACTGCCTTTCTGAACCCTTACACAAAAGATGTTCAGAAAGAGACTGTGCTATAGTGATTTCATTCAACCTAGATGTTTGATTTCCACAGCTCCTTCAGATCCAGCTTGCAAACTTCCTCTCTTCAGACACCTCAGAGAAAGGATGCTTTTCCTTTACAGCCTGCTGCCACTGTCATTCTGGATATAAATGCTTCCTGTTGTGTTTCGCCTTTCAACTTATAGCACTCAGATAGCTCATAAACTGGGAACCTTTTTGTCTCCCCCAGGCTCTTTCTTCACAGGGAACTTTGTGGTGGACTTATTGCCCTGCTCTGAGATCCTAGCCACATGAGTATGGCAGGCAGCTCTGAAGAGGAGGTGATTGTATAACTATATTTCTCAGGACCTAGATCCACTCGTGACAGGAAAAAGCATCACCATGAGCATGTTGTGCTACAGGTATTATGCCTCCCCATTTTTCTGTAGTACCACTCGTCATTCAAGATAAGCAATAATATATCTGAAGCACTCCAGCTACATTCTAGAGGAGCCACATCAGAAAAGGAGACCTGAGACAGAGTATTTAAGGACCGTTTCCCCCGCCTCACTTTCTCTCTTCCAGACAAATAGAAGTACTCTGTCAAACCAGTAGATGTCTTCCAGATCTGCACCACTCTCTGGTAAAGCCATGGAAGATAAAAGTGTCCTTTCAAAGTGGTAAATTCTGCAATGTGTTAGAGATTTATAAAACACTTCACAGAGTAATTTCCCTTTTAGAGGTTTGTGAGCAAGTCAAGGGAACGACCAGATATTGTGATCCGTGTCTTATCCTTCACATAGTACAGCTAGGTGACCACATTGAATGAATGTTTAAGACTTTTAGAAAAATTTCCCCTCAAATCTATAGCAAAACTGATAAATTACTGCAGTAGTAACAGTTCCTACCTAATCTTAATTCTGTCTGATTCTGTCTTCTTCTACTGCCAAGAAATGGATCTTCGTCCTTCTACACTGGAATGGAGATCAACCTACTGTTGTGTTTTGACTTTTATGTGGATGAGTCTAGGCTCAGCTCAAGCAATTTCCTAAATTTTCTCGTTGATAAGCTAAATAGACTGCTGGAGTATATGTAGAATATTTTCTAATCTTTAAATTATTTTCATGGCATGACAACCCTGTCTGAAGGCTTTCCAGTTTGTCAGCATTCTCCATTGTTGTGGATGCAAGCAGTAGGTTCAGAGTTGCAGTAGTCACAGAGTCACAGAGTCACACAATCAGTAAGGCTGAAAGGGACCAAAATGGGTCATTAGGTTCTATTGCTTGGCACCTGCACAGTAAAAAATTTCTTCTCATATTTAGGTGGAATTTCCTGTGCATCAGTTTCTGCCCATTGCCTCTTGTCCTGTTACTTGGTACCACCGAGAAGAGCCTGGATCCACCCTCCTGTCACCCTCCCTTTAGATACTTGTATCTAAAGCATCATGGGCAGCTCATTGTCCACCAGGACTCCCAAATCCTTCGCGGAGCAGCTTTCCTAGAGTTCAGTCCCCAGCCTGTACTGGTGCAGGACTCTGCATTTACCTTTGCTGAATTTCAGATGGTTCCTCTCTGCCCATCTTTCCAGCTTGTTGAGACCTCTCTGAAGGGCTGCACAGCCCTCTGGGGTATCAGCCACTCCTCCACAAATAATCATTGGGATGTGAGTAGACAACAAGTAGCCCATGAGTAAACTGGGGGCCAAGAAGACCAATGGTATCCTGGGCTACACCAGGAAGAGCATTGCCAACATGTCCAGGAAGGTGATCCTGCCCCTCAGCCCTAGTGAGGTCGCATCTAGTGTGCTGTGTCCAGTTCTGGAGGGCAACAAATATGGTTAGGGGACTGGAGCATCTCTATTATGAGTACAGGTTGAGGGAGCTGGGCCTGGCCAGCCTCGAGAAGAGAAAACTGAGAGGGGATCTCATCAATGTGTACAAGTGTAGGGTGCCAAGGGGGAGAAGCCAGGATCTTCTCAGTGCTGTCCAGCAATAGGACAAGAAGCAATGGGCAGAAACTGATGCATAGAAGTTCCACCTGAATATGAAGAAGAACTTTACTCTGTGGATGACCATGCACTGGAACAGGTTGCCCAGAAAGGCTGTGAAGTTTCCCTCAATGGAGATATTCAAGAACCATCTAGACACAGTTCTGTGCCATGTGCTCTGGGATGACCCTGCTTGAGGAGGGAGGTTGGACCAGATGATCTGCTGTGGTCCCTCCTGACCTGACCCACTCTGTGATTATGTGATTTCAAATTCACTGGGTTTAGATCAAAGAATTGCATGAGCTTGTTTTAGTCATGTAAATKACCAGTTTATTATAATCCACCATGATACATAATTTCTTTTTTTGTGAAGACCAGGCTAGGAATTAAGAAAATACGTGTCTTGCAGATACGGTTGGGCCAAAAGCTTAGAAGRGTGTTCACCCATGAACCAAAGAGAGCTCAGAGGCCTTCACTCATTACTGCCCACATCAGCACACAGTATGTTGAATTTTACAAATCAAGTTTAAAAATATCTTATGAGAGGTTAATTTTATAAAACTATTTGTGCCCTTTTATTTCCAAATAGTCTTCTATTGATAAAATTGATCTAATTAGTATTCATTGCTCTTATTTTTTTTTTTCATTTCATAACTTATTTATTGTTAGTGGGGTTGCCACATTTTTATTGCTGGTGTCATTTATCCTTTAGACTATCTTGCTGCTTGTTTTCAGTTTTGACCAAGCTGAAATTTTRCTGATAGCATTTTAGGCATCTAGTTAAAAATGATTAAATAGTCTGCAATAACTGTTTAGTCTTCTCCAACTGAATTTTGTCTTCCAGTTGATTTGTCTCATAACTGTTTTTTCCTTTGTTAAACTGACCCTTTTAGGCACCAAGTTTATATCTCATTGGTATGTCTTATTCCTTTTGCATAGTGTAGTGAAATCAAGTTGCAGTCATTTGCACCCAAGAAACCGCTAATTTTTAGTCCTGTGATCAGGTCCTCTTTATCTGCCAAGATGAGGTAAGACAAAATTCCTCTATGTAAGATGAAATACTCTCTAAGTTAAGAAATTGGCATCTGTAATTTTTAGAAATCTATAGGATATTTCAGTACTGGCAGCATATGCTGGGCAGATTGAACTTCTCCTCATTCCATTCCCTTTCCCTGATTAAAGAGTTTTTCTTCTTACACACAGCAAGGTACTCGAGAGCAATCCATAGCATGGGTGAGAAAGAAACAGGGAAAGGAAAAACTAGATAGGGATTATTTATCCTTATAAATATAGAATCAGAAAAGGAGATGGTAGAGATGTGATCAGCTCTGGTCCTAGATTTTTTGCCTGGGTGACCTTCTTCCTTTGCTTCCTACTGAACATCCATGATAAAAACCACCCCTATTTAGACAGGTGTAGCACACAGGGGTTTTTTGTGTGTATCCCAAGGGTGAAAGGAACAACAGACATTGTGCCAACACAGAAGCTATTCCAAACCATCAAAGCATCTGTCTCTGAAAAGCATATAAATAATACATTTGTTCTGAATGYATATGTGTGATAGTTTATTATATTGTCACATTGATTCATGATTCAAAATTATTTGCCTTAAGATGGTATCATTTGAATCAGAGCTGGATGCTTTTCCTTCCCAACAGTGAAATTATCAGTAATAAGGAGAAAATGAAGTTTAACTGGATTCTGCAAACTTGGTGCTGAGACTTGATTCCAAATACGTCCTTTTTTTATTCACAACAGCCTTCCATTTCACTCTTTTTGTTGTCTGCATCATTGCTTTTACCTTTCTGTCTGACATCACTCTACCTTCCAAACTTGATTTCTGTGTATACTGACAAACTAGGAGCTTGGGCAGGGAGAGGGGGGGAGTTTGTTTTTTTTGTGTAATAATTTTGTTCAGATATATAAAGAAATATAAAAATAAAACAGGCAAYCATAGCTCAAAATAAAGAGAATAAACATAATAAAACCCTAAGGAGCTTAAGTTGTTTAACTCCATCTGTAGCTATTTAAAAATGTATAGGTGTAGCAGTGGTAATCACATTAATGAGATGCTGAAAATTTGTGAATCATGAAAGTGATGAAGACTGAAAGATTGGAAAACTGACAATAATATTTGGCATTGAATAAGTAGATTAATAGAATTAAGCGGCTACAAGTCCTTAATTCCATTCATAGAAATGGGATTAATGGGATATCTACCCATCTAGTGGAAGCACTTAGGAAAAGGAATCAGCTAACGTGTAGATGGCAGGAGCAAATTCATTAAAGGTACAATTTAATTGTCTTCACAATTTTGTGTCCACTCCCTGAGGATCACTAAAATAAAATAAAGAATACAGTCAAAATTGCAAAACCRCATTGGTCAAGTCTGCATAAAAAGCTTGGTTTTGAAGTCAGCCTTTTAAATGTCCAGTGAGTGTTGCTGAAAGATGATACCTATTTGGAGGCACATAATAAATATACCAAATAAATACTATGAGAGTAATACAGCTGCAGATAGTTTATCAAATTTATTAATTAGAAATAGAGAAATTGTGGGAGAGGATTTTTCTTTATAACAAGAATCATCATTTGGTATTTATGAATGGATTGTAAGAACAAAATTATGAAAACGATAGTTGTGTTTGATAAATTAAACAGTTCTACAGTAATAGCTACATAATTTTTAAAAATATCAGGAAACCTGTGCCCTATTGACATATTCCAAGCAAAACCAATATTAATTTCCCTTTCTTTTTATTAAATTTTTAGTTCTTGAACTGTGGACACATATCATTTTACTGTTTATCAAAGATCACATGAAATTATGTATGAAACTACATGCATCATACTGGCTTTAAATTTGCAATTAAAATGGTATGTTTAAGTTGAAAAGTAATATCTGAATCATAAGATTAAATGGAGAAATGATAAACAGGTGAAAACTTGCTAATCAAATTATTAAATTAGTATCAAATTGTACATTCCTGACTATTGCAAAAGACAGTAAGTAAAGCAATTGGTGAGGGTTGAATTAAATAAAAACTCCCTTATGTATGCCAATTTAGTATAAGGGGAGGAACATAGCTAAGAAATGAGAAAAATGCAAAGAAAGCCAAAAAAAAATCCGTAAAAAGACAAGGTTGAGAAACTCTTTCTTCTAGTGAAATTGTGAAAACGTATTTAAATAAATAATAAAAAATAATAATAATTTTGCAATTTTGTGTTACTACAAATACTGTTCCATCTCTGTGTAGAAAAGGTCCTTAAAAAAAGTGGTTCTGGAAATGAAATTTTAAATAGAGAAGATCCTCTAAGACTTCAACTGCAAATGAATTGCACCAGTAGCTTTTTTTGAGACTTGAGACAAACTGCGCAGGATTTTTACCGTGTTATATCTGAGACGTATGTCCTGACCTCCAAGTCCTTTTTTTGAGGAGCTCCATGACAACTCTGACAGCAGATCTGTGTTCCACTCAAATGCAGGAAGTCTCGCTACAAAGGTTTATTGGAAGCAGACTTGACTACAAATACTATTAATGATACTGCTCAACATTTTTATTTCAGTTGAACCAAAACAGCTGAGTCTCTCCCACTCTTCGTGGCATTTGGACTAATATGCACTGCTGAGGAAGGAATGATGCTTACATTTACAAATTAATCTGGTGTCAGAATTTTGTAATACTATCGGAAATTACAGTATTACATTACTTTACACTGTGATAAAAAAAAAAAGTCAGTTTTGTGCTGTGATTGACAATGAAGTTACTGTGGAGAAGAAAGAGCTGAATCATGCTTGTTTGACTATTGCTACTTGCCTCAAATCCCTCAGATTTCAATGTTACCAATTTGTTTCTTCTCTAAACTATGAGAGATCAGTTTAACAGCAGCGTACATTTTCTAGAGAGCTCTTTCAAGACCTTTTCAGACTGCCCATTTCTTCTCTTACACCTTTCCCTTGCTTGTTCAATTCCAATTTTTTTTTTGACCTTTTGGCCTGCAGCTTCTTGCCACAAACTGCAGAGAAAACCTAGACCTCTGGCTCCTGTTAACCATAGACATGATGTAATCCAGCCTACATTACTTCACTATTTTTTTCAGTATATGCGTGTATGTACATATTCTGCTTAACTAGTCRTCTGGGGAAGGATGTGAGATCATTTTGTAAGATTGGACCAGAATGGAATTTAAGGGTCGTTTTTATAAGCAAGTGGGCAGCCGCAGTTAACTCCATATGAGGAACCAATCCCTTGACATTTTACTGCACCTTAGGGTGCAGTTTTTAATATTTATCTACATGCATATTTAAAATATTTTAGAAGACAAACAAACAAAACAAAGTGAAAGATAAGATGGTACAGAAGTACTCRGCTGTTGCAAGCACTTCGGGGCTTCTGAACACATCCATCAAGCCCATGGGCTCTACAAATCTGCATGGATCAGAATGTTACGACACTATTAACATAACCTTTCATACCAGAAACTACTCTTGACTGTTATAAAAACAAGCAACAGGGTTAAACTTTCTGAAGGTTTTTTAATTAGTGTATTTCAAAGAGAAATTCCAAAGTTTTAAATGACTTTCATTTTAATGTTCCAAACAAGTGATAAGCCATAGTAGCAGCCTATTTAGCCAATTTTTATAGCTATGGATTTTTATTGCATTCCTGTCACTCACACAGTTGCAGTACATGGAGAAGGCAATTGGTTTCATCTTATTTCTCAAGTGGCAGGAAAGAAGGTTGAGAAGCCATCATACAATACAGTTAATATGGCCCTTCTCTGCTTCTAATCCCAATGAGGCACAGTCTGAGAGCATTCATTTGTATAAGCAGTTCAGTGCCTGGATATATAGCAATACTATAAGTATCCAAGTACTGTGCATGTGACACAGTTCACAGATATTAATTTTTTTTCCAGGACATTGACCTTGTACCTCTGTATATAATCAATACTCACACAGACAACAATTATATAATTTCATTAAGCATATACACATTTTCTGTGTTTCTGTATGCAGTTGAATTTATRTTAGTGATAAGAATTGCCGTAGTTCCTTTTTCATTCTTCAATATCTTGCTTTGACATCCAAGGGTCTATCAGWAGACAATATTCCCTTCAGAGTTTTTTCACCCTCTGACAAGCTTTTCTGACACTTTTTGTGGAGCTATGAGATTCTTTAAACAAGAAGCTTAAATAAGCTTATTATAAAACAATTTTGACTTAAACAAAAATTATTTATGAGAAAATAAATTCATTTTAACCCCTACACATCTAATATGCATTACAGCTGTAGCTGAAATTACCAGTTGTTACTGGTAAAAATCTCTACAGTTGTGCATGGCGTTCACTTTTTTTCAATCCCTCATATTAATTAYAAACTCTGCATAGGAAGTCCTAGGAGCCCTCATTGTATCTTTTATTTAAATTTCCTCACAGACATAGTTTCTTTATGATAATTTTCAAGAATGTCTTAGTGAGGATATTACATTTTACAAAAGCTGTTTTAACATGAGCCTAGGCAGAAATGATACACTTTATTCAAGCAAATTAAAAGAAGAAAACAGAAATTTGCAAGTAGTCTTAATTTCACTGCACTTTTAAGTAAGAACCTCAGGAGTAAACAAGTTGTTTCAGTAGAGCCGGCCTAAATTGAAAAGGCTCCATATGTTAATTTTAGACGTGCTCAAAGTAACAGACAAATTTAAACAAGTCTAWCATTAGCCCTGATTTGTTTCTCTTGGTTTCAACTGCCTCTATTAATTTCTCAGCCTGTCAACTTTTTTATAAAACAAGTATTGTCGTAAGAAAATATATTTTCACCCTCCTTTTTCTCCACATATTTTGGGTTGTGGCTGTAAAGAGATTTAAGTCTTCTGAATTCTATTCTAGTATTCATTCAGGGAAATTCCAGTTTCGCTTATGGAAGGATATGACAGGTACAGAGTCAAAACCTATTATTTTTAGTAAAAACACCTTGGTTCTATACTTCTTAATCAACAGTGTTTTAAAAGAAAATAAACTTTTAGCAGAAAGATTTATACAGCAGTTCTGTTTCCATGTTCTTTCTTACAAGAGTGAAACAAACCTTTTACWTTTTTTTGAGATCCACTTCACTTTCTGTCATACTCTCAGCTTTCCCTCATTTGTACATACTCTTCATACACATAGAGACATATGTATAAATTATTAACATGCTGTGCATTCTCTCTCTCAGCAAGGGTCAAGAAGCTGAAATTCCTTTTCATTGTTTAACCTATGCTCCTCATACTCCTCTTTCAGTGCTAAGTGTAATTTCTCTGTATATTGAATAGGCAGCATGCAGCATTATTCTGAGATTTTTGACAAGGATAAAAAGCTTGTGAAAGAAAAAAAAACCAAAACAACTAAAATGTCAGGAAGCAACATATCTCTGGAAGCTTACACAGAATGGAGGGTGCTCTGAGAGCACAATTGAGGCTTCCCAGGAAGTTCTGCTGCTGCTCTTTTGAGCTTCCTGCATTGTTTCACGGCATTACCTCCAAAGACGTCACTGTGCTTCACTTTACTCCTGATTAATCATCTACAGATCATTTTCTCATTATTACTTTAGCTTCTGCAAAATTCATCTTAACCTCTCAGCAGAAAAAAAGAGGTATAAGGGACAGTGAGAATTTCAGAATCCACATGTTTAATAAAGGAAAAACAAAATTACAATGTAGGATTGTTAAATGTGTTCATCTATTGTCTGAAAAACTCTACTTCCCCAAAGGAAAATATATGGTTAAAAATACAAATGTTAAAATAATAATATAAGAACAATATATAATAAAATAAATATATACTGATGAATATGTATACATTAATAAAGACATATTGTATAATAAATATAAAAAAATATAATATTCCCTAGAGAAATCTGCATTTAAAATATTAAATAAATAACCAGCATAGTACATTGGCAGTAAAACCTCTTCCATCTGTACCATAAATATATATGCTCAGATTCAACTCCTTTGTAGTACTTGTGTTTACTAAAACATACRCTATTTTTAGTATCAAAAGTAAATCCAGGTATGTATTTTAAAAAATTTGGATATAGCACAAAATTAATTTCAAGAAATTGCAGCTATAAGTACTATATAGAACTTTAAACAATAGTGGATGGAAATTATGTAAGGTTTGACATTTTAAGTTCTTGAAAAAGAGGAATTTTGAAACACTTAGTCTAATGATGAATTAATGAAATTAAATAATCCTGTCTTCAAAATTTGCCTCTTATTGACCTCAAAGTCATCAACTTGGTACAGCTCATTTTTATACAGTAGACTTAAGAAAAAAAAAATGATCAAATTAAATAAATCACTTGCGTAAATAAATAATTCTGCAATTCTTTTTAAATTGAAGGTTTCTTTGGCTTCTAAAAAGAAGAAAGGAAGGGATTAAAATTTGGTGGAGTGTAATTTATAAGGCTTAAATCAAGACATAAAACAATCAAAAGAATTTTTGTAGATAGCTTAGCTTATCCTTCACTATTGATTTCTACCATAACGTTCTAGAACTTATAAAGCATGATCTTTCCTTATTAAAAAAATAGGAAWATTTTTAAAACTCTCAATGTTAGACACTGCAAAATAAAATTAGATATTGCAAAATAAGGTGATCATCATTGTATAGATGTGATACTGCAGAAGTGCATGAGGATAACATTAACAACTTAATATTATGTAAATCATATGCTGGAAATATGGAAGAAATATGCATTTCTCATTGTTAGTTCCTGAAACATGGAAATGTTATAGCTGCATACAAGATAACATGATGATTTTCTGGGTTGTGCTCTGTAAGAGCAAGTGCCTTCTACAAGATTTGTGAAAATGGTGACAGTCATTCTTGAATGTTACTCAATGATCTAATCAAAGTGTAAATCTGTTTCTTTTAGAGTCTGAATTTTCTTTGACTTTCCTGACTACAACCCCACACTTCCACGACTTTACACACAGCACAGGCAATCACAAATGAGGTTTTTTCATGAGTATTCCAAGTGATTCAAGTATTGCATATGAAGATACACTTCCACAATTTTACCCCAGAATTCCAAATATCAAAGTGCCTTCTCACACAGACATTACCTCCAGTACCTGATCTCTACCTGTACATGTTGGGGGTTTCTTTTTGTTGCATTTTGTTTTGTTTTTTARCTCAAAACACTAATGTATTCTTAGTAAATATAATTCCTAGGGTATCTGTGGGCTAGAACTACAGATTAAACCCTTAATTTTGCTAAGAGAAACCCATATTTCTGAGGCTTCCAACTGCATTGAGTTTTCTCTGCACTGGAGACTTCTGTTACTCCTCCTACAGCAGCACTTGCCAAAGGTGACAGCCCGAAGTCCTCTCATCACAGAAGGACCCAAAGAAGTTTTGAGATATTAGAAAGATTAGAAAAAGCATTTGGTAGCAGCTCATTTCTTCCAAGGAGGAGGTCTAATGCCTTTGATTGTTTTAATGCYTGGAAGAAATTCTTGTTCCTCCATGAGCAAAGAAAAAATGTTTAGATTTATATTTAACTACTAGACTTTTTTCCTTCTTTGTCACTGACTGAGAAGAACATGTCAATAAAGGGATTTAAAGCTATGTCTCAAAGAGGACTGTCCTAAAACACAGGGATTTTCCCTTCCAACAGTTCTTACTGCCTGTGATTGAACAGGCCAAGACAGAGAGTGAAGCACTCCTGGAATAGAGAAGTCAGTAAGTGTAATYACACCTATCATTTCACTGAAGAGAAGCCTATATATGTATGAAAGAGATTGAGAAGTACAAGAGAAACTTTCAAGGTGTAAATATGTACTATGTTAAAGAAGGTGAACTGGTGAATTTRTTTTCTGAAGCCTTGCAACACTAACAATTCCCTTTCCATCAAGAGACACTTGGGGTTGGGAAAAACAATATCCAGACCACCTGTTAGGAAGCCTGTGTTRTAAGGCTTTAGTATTACACCCTGTCAATGCAAATAGTTGGTTAGTTTTATGAATCATAGAATCCTCCTGCCACTAATTCATTACTCTAATGAGTGTGTATTAAAAATCAGTTTTCGCAAAATAGATCTTTTCCCATACTTTGAAATTCAAAACAACAGTTCATTGCTAAAATTGGGATAATTTCATTTGCAGTAACAAAGATTTTATGCCACTTTGGATTTATGAGTGAAACCAGATGAATTAAATGAAATAAATTTGCAAGTGGAGCAACTCAACGTAATTACTTCAGTGCGGCTTCGGCATGGCCACAGTGGTGTCTTCCAGCCTTGCCAGATCCATGGGAATGGACTGCTGTGTAGAGACCTTTCAAAGTCAAAGGAGCTCTGAAGTACACCCAAGCTGCTGATTTGTGGCCTTTACACATGCCAAAAAGGTGAGGAAAGTTATGCCTATGTGTCTTAGAAGAAAAAGGAGAGGATATTTAGGTTAGGAAACAGGCAGTAAGGGCTGATGAGCACAAATCATAGGAGCAGGTAGACAAACAGCACTTAATAAATTACGGAAAAGGCAAAGAAGCTTTTGGACAACTCAGATAGGCATTCAAGATCTAGCTGGCTATAAATATGAGCAAACTAGAGTTATGATCAATAAAGTTTGTCTAAGAAGTTTCAAATGGCAGTTTGACAATCTGTATTTCAAGAAAAAAAAAAAAGGATTGATTACCACTATCCCCAAAATAATTTATATTGTGCTTCTTTTTGCTATTACACTATTGCTTGCACCTACATTTAGTTCTATACAATGAAACTTAGRTTTAGTTTAGATATTTCAAGGAAAATTCACATATTAAATTTTAGCTACTATCAAGTGTTTCACGAATGGGATGCCATACATACAGATCTATTTAAGGCATTTCAAACAACTCTTAACCTCTCTGAAAAATATATGACTGAGAAAAAGCTACAAAAATACAAAAATCAAGTTTCTAAAGTGTATTTAATTACACCATTTGGAAGCATTAAAAATAGTTTTAAAAAGACACACTGAAAAGCCACTACTGTAAAGATTTGAGTCTGCCTAACTGGTACGTCTAGACTCATTAAATGTCAAAATACTAACTGTCTCTTATTTTCAGAACACAGAAATGTATATTTTTCATGTCACAGATGCCAGAGGTGAAAAGCAATTTAATTCCAAGCTGGCATGATATTAAAAAGAACTGCTGCAGAGATTTCAGGAACAACAAACCCACTTTAGACCTCAGGGAAAGCCTGCAGAGAAGTGTCCTTACTAAAATTTAAAAAGAAAGGCTTTGAACTACAACATGGAAACAAATACGGGCATTTTCTGTGAGCTCAAAAAAATAAAAAAGAAAGGGAATAGATTATTCCAAAACGGAAATAAGGTCCTGGCACCTCAGCAATAAAAAGCTCACAGGACCAACTATGTTTAGTCTCTTCTCTTTATGTTTAGCTTCAGTTTTGACTAAGAACATGTTATCCTTTCAGATCAATAAATCTTGGTAATGGCCTCTGCAGAAGTCAATTTCCACTTTATTCTATACAGTAGGGAACACAGTGTGAGAGACTCAAAGATTTATAAAGCATATTGTGGGGCTGGGAAGAACCGCAGGTTAAGTGCAGATGTTGCCTCATGAAACTTCAAAAGACAGTGGAAGAGGAATGAAGGAAAATTAGGGCCAAAAAGAGATGCTGATCTAAAATAGTAATTTAGGATCTTCCTTCTTACACTAAAGCTCAAAGAGCCTAACAGTGTTTCACTAGGGAAAGAACCCTGAAAGCTATAATATTTATCTCTTTTTTTTTTTCTTTTTTTTTTAAATGTGAGTTTTTAAACACTGGGCAGTGCTCCCAAGGCTTGGGAAGCACCAATAGGCTGAAGCCAGCACACAACCAGCCATGTAAGGACTTACCAACATGAAATAAGGGCTTCACAATCTGGCTTCAATTTAAATGGAACGTGTCTACCTCCTGTGGTTTATCAAGCTCTAGTAATAGTCACCTCATCCCACATGATGTTTTCATGTGAGATGGAAAATGACACCATAGAACCAGAGGGAAATGTAGTCCTGGGTCCCCATACATATGGGGGAAATGGTCTCGTTGAGAGGGGACTAGATGATAGTGAAATGCTTTGGCACTGAGCTTGGATGAACAACTGTCCATGCAATTTTACTGCAGCCTGCCTGACAGAGTCCTGCCACAGTTGCACAGTCAGTGCAGATGGCATCCTCCCAGACACATTTGGAGCTGACTTCTGCAGCTGACCGAGGATGGTAAGCACAATATATGCGACTGCCTTCTTTGCAAAAAGAAGAGAGTTTGCTTGTATAAAGGGAGAGTGTGCCACCCACACTCTAGATCAGAGAAAAGGTGTTGGGCACTTTTTTTGCAACTATAGGTGAGCTGTACACCCAAAGGAGTGAGGATAGCATCAGATGGGTCAGTGGGAGCTGTGAGAGTCTGCAGGCTTTAAAATGCATGTTCTGTAAAGGAAGCCACCTCTCTCCAGAAGACCACACAGACAGTACCCTCCTAAAACTGGCACCTTGGATAAATGTAGGCAGTTTTGTGGAGTTTTACTGAAAAGACAGTAGGGTAGGACTACACAGCTGAAGGCAGAGGTTTAGGTGGCTGGGATGTCACAGAATGAAACTAAAATGAATAATGTTAGATGAAATACATGCTACCTGGCCACACCTAAATATTAGCTCCTATACTAAATTGGAAGGTTAGTCAGGAGGATTAGTAGCCACGGGCTCTTCATTCCTGTTTCAGTTGGTCATAATGAATGGAAATAGGTGATCTCTAAGGCCCCTTCTAACCCAAACCATTCTCTGATTCTATTATTCCATTCAATAATTTCCCAGAAGCATCAATGGAGCTTCTGGAAGATCTGTATAGTGACCTGTACAGCCTGCTGGGGCCCTGCATCTCCTCCYGCCCAGTGGTACCTGAACAGTGGTACATGAATGAGCACAGAGCTGACAAGGTAGCCTGCAGGGCAGCAGAAGGCCAAATAGGAATGGACAGAAGGATCTTGTTGGTTTCCCAGGTAGTGTCTGCTCTTAATTGTCCTGAATATGTTGAAGAGAAATTGTTAATTTATTTCATTTAGCATGCTATAAGACTTTAGAACTCACAGTGCAAGTCTTATTTATGTAAGAAGGAGTTGCACACGAAGAGTCCTGTTAAATTAACAGTGACTATGTTCACATCTGTGCAAGCTTTATTCATATCATCAGGCTCTTTCAGGCTTTATTTGCATAGAGTACTGTGAAGAGTATCTTTGCAATTCCGCAAAGGGAATACATGCACTTTCATTTCTGGTTCGCAGACACTGAAAAAAAGGGAGTGAAAGAAACAGTTTGCTAAGGAAGAAATTATTATTTTACTTTTTTTAATCTAAGAGCACTTATTTTATTACTTCTTACTAATTCTAAATGCTTATTGCAAAGACAAAAATTTAATTGACATTAGAGTTTATCACTTCTATAGGATATGAATTACCATAAAGGCAACACAAAACATTATTGCACAGAGCTGTTAAAAAGGCCTTCTGATTGGCTCTACAATGCAGGCGTGTTTTTAGGAAAAACTCCAAGTATCCTGATGGGTGACCCAAAGCAAAAGACATCAAAGAACTTAGAGCAGAGAAAATGTTGTACTGTTGAGAAAATAAACAGACACTTAGGTCTGGCTTCATTTCTTTCTGTCACAGGTAACTTAATAACCATGATCCACTGATCAAACACCACTAGCAAATTAAGGCAATTATTTTCCTTATTCACAAAAAAGTGTTGGTCATAGGAATGTGTAAAACATTTTACCTAGAAAGTAGAGAGGAGGAATTGGTTTACAAACTATGCCTCAAGGATTGCTCAACCAGTTTTATTCCAAAAGCAAGCTTTTTCCATCTTTTCTATTGAAAAAGAAGACTGGAAGACTGCTAGTACCTTTCAGACAGTTATGAGCATTTTGAAATAATGAGACAAAATTAAAAAAAAAAGTTTTCCGTGTGCACTATGAATTCAACTCCTTATTTTTTTAGTTAGAAATAGAGTTATAATAAAAATTTTCACCACCAATGAGATATAACAACTTGCTTGACATTGGATGAGGGTGTGGGCAAACAGACAAACAATGCAGGAGAAGTCCTAGTCCAAATTGTGGTACATAKAGTGAGTAATTAAGATGTCAATAAAACTCTTGCAGTTTCTGGCTAGCTTTTCCTCGATTTCCCCCGGAATATTACAGGGCTGGGAAAGATATGTCCTATGGATCCAATCATTTCCAGTGATGATATTTTTCCTGTACGCTGCGACACAGGAGAAAGCGTAAGGAACAAGCATCAATTGATCCTACTTTATCCTTCTCTSTGTTCAGTGCTATACAGACAATTTTTGTGCCTTTTCACGATATATACAGTAGAAGGATCAACGACTCTGGTTCTCCCATTTGTAGAACCATTTCTGGAGGAATGCAGGCATGATAATCTGTCTCCCCTATAGAGCATTAGATGAAAAACTCATAAAGAGCATTGTTAGAAAAATACCTTGTAACAGGAAAAGAATAGAGTTGGCAAAAGGAGAAGTAGGTTTCTGCCTTACTTTTTACTGCTTAATACCTCAAAGAGTAAGCATGACTATTCTAGATGTCTAATGAATTATCAAAAATTACACTTCCCACTCTACCTGAAGAGTACACACACGCACAAAGAGGCATCATATCTGATTGCAATTCCCACAGTGGACTATCACAATCTGCATTTTGAGGTTGATCACAGCAGCTCCAGTTTAACTTATGATTTTCTGCTCTGCTGTATTGTTGCATGTCTGAGCTCATCTGTGTTCATCCTAATTCTGTACTACAAAAGAACATCAAAAATATAACTAAATTCTTTTTTTTCTAATTGCATTTCYAAGGGCCCTCTGACTTTTGCTGAATTCAGTGATATTTAAGCCATACAGTGCTTTATCTACCCTTTCACTCACTCCAACTTTCCCAACAAATGAGAAGCAAGCCATAGGGGTTTTTTGACTTTAAAAAGCACTTATTTTCTAGAAAGTCAGAACAATGGAAACAAAGTGTTTCAAAAAATATCTACTGCTCATTATTGTACTTCCAGAAATAGCACAGAAACCTGAACTGTCCCATTTCCCACAGTTTTAATTCATTAGTTTTCCTTCACCTTTGAAAATTAACTTATTTCCTTTCCCACTTGTATTATGATGTCATATCACAAACTATCTATGACAGGACATCAAAGAAATGAACAGATCACCTAATTCTGTGATCTTGACAGCAGTGTGAAGAATATTTTCATGAATCCTCTATTTCAACTTTGTATGCTGTGGGGATTGTCTGACATTTAGTAAATGCTATCATCTTGATTTCCAGAATTCTGTTCAGTGAAGTAAATCTGTCCCCAAACAATCCACAATGTAGCTGTTTTTTCATTTCCATGCGTAGTTAAATTAAAGTTTGATCTGTGCGCGTTTGTAATTGTTTTGCAGAGAGGAGTGGGTTGGTTTTTTTGGGGGAGGGGGAAGGTAGTTTTGTTTGGTTGGTTGGTGTATTTTTGTTTTGTCTGTTGATGTTGGTGTTGGTTTGGTTTTGGGTTTTTGTCCCCAGAGCTGTATGGCCCAGGAAAAATGAGGCAAATAACTGAAGCCAGTATGTGCAAAGGAACAGGTTTTCTTCTCGTGGGCTATTTGAACACTGTCTGCCCCACTGAATATATTCTCATTCTTCCTTGCTCCAATTTTGCTAGCCACAATCTGCTTCAAACAGAAAAGTAATATTGAGGAACCCTATATTTAGTCTTCTTGTAATATGGCATAGCAGCAGGAGAGGTTCCATCAATCAGCTGCAGCTCTGCTATTTCCTTGGTTGACATTAGCTGGAGAATCTCTTTTCTCGAGAGGTGCAGAATCTAAAAATGACTCTTTAAATGTGACTCTGATGTTGACTCATTGAGGGGAAGCCACCACTGGTTAATTTAAAAATGCAGATTGAAAAACTTKTTGACTTCAGAGATGACACACAGAAATATGCTCCAGATTTGGAGCATGTGTTTCATCATTTCTGAAGACTTTCAACGAAACTTTCCTTTTATTACTATTTTCAGCTTACTTAAACAATGATAAAATCACACAGGTATTTCTTTTCTTCTTTGGAAAAAACCTATTCCACTTTCAGARGCAGGATTTGGAATATCTAGTCTCCCAGGAAAAATATGTTTAGGAAAGTACAATTTTGTCTGGTTTCATAGTCCTCTGGTGATTGCCAGCTCCTGCAATAAACAATGGCCAATATGCTTATCGGCTCAATTTGATGAAACCAAATCAATAGAAAATCCAAATTAGGTGCCATAGCGTCTTAAGTAGAAGAATCCTACTACTCACACATGGCTCCCCATTCTGAATGATGCTTTGGGAATGTGAGGCAGGCAAGCTCATAGGTCGATGCTGAAAGGTATGACCCTGCCGGCCCCACATTTTGAAACATGCCAGAAGCCTGTGTACAAATAGTGCTCTTTTCCTCACTTCACAAATTTCAGCAGTTTAACAAGTCCCTGAAGTGAGGCAGAATGCAAAGCCTCATCCAAAGCATCACAACAAGAAGCTGGAAACCCTCTGGAGATCTGCAGTCCGCCAGTGCCTCCACCCTGCTGATCTTGTCTAAGCTGTGCTGAATGAAGGTCAACCTTTCAATTAATGCCTATTCCACCGTAGCAAATTGCTTTTTTTTCCTTGAATTGATATGATATAGGAGACTTTTTTTATTATTAATAATTTAAAGGTTCTATCTTTATTCCCTTATCCAATGGCCTGCTTTAAAGCATTAGTGGAGAATACTAATAGGGCTACTTTCACATGGGATATGTTGGTGTAAGAGATAGTACCTATAATAAGGTTGAGCATGAGGCATAGGTAATCCCTAGGTACTTTGTGATATTTGATTTGATTTGTGGTCCTTTGCAAAAGAGGCAAAACATGCTTGAACCTGATAAATGTCCTGTAAGAGAAAGAAAAATGTCTATTGGTCAGAGAACAAAATTACTCAGGGGGGGATATGTTGCTTTAAGAAAGAATATTTTCCATATCCAAGTTATTGCTAATACCACAATGAGCTAGGGGAAGAGACAGAGAAAGGTCAGATTTAGATGGCTCTTCAAGCTCCTTCTATTTAGTCTGTAATAATGTAGTGTAATAAAGTTTTACAAAGAACAAAATCTTCCCATAAGTATTTTATTAACTATTAGCAGATTTGGAGTGGTTTAGTTAAAACACTGCTACCTTTATGCTTATAAAACATGTCAATAAACTTCAGAAATTTTTATTTCTATTTTCCTTATACCTTTTCCTGAGAGGAGCCTATATTTTCATTTACAGGTTCATAGCACCTAAAATTTTGGGATAGTGCTCTTGCTTGTCTACAATTAAATTGTTGCTATGAACAGCACTGCAGCTAACGCAGCATGTCTTGCAATTGCATTCTTCAAGGCTCAGACCAATAATGGCAGAGGATATTTTTAATAAAGACAGTAGGCAATGTTTTTCCAGTTCTATTTGTCAAATAAAAGGTTTATTTCTCATCAGCATAACCTTGACTTAGCATCCAAACTCTCGCAATTTGATGACCTTTTGAAAGAAATATCTTGAAGGTTCTTGAATCGGAATTTTTTGTTCTCCATCCCTACCTGTTTGGCTTCAAGTACCTTGTAGTTTGTGGATGTTAAAACACTACATTCTTGAGGAATAAATACTCATATATCTAATAGTGTAATTTTTTWAAATTATTATTATTTCCAAGACAAGCCTTCTGTTCCACAAGTACAAACAATTCTTTTGAATTTTTGATGATATGTTTCTCAGTGCACTCATGAAATTGGAAGAAGTTTATTATTGAGAGAAGATGAAACTAGCTGAATATCAGTGAGGCTGATGCAGTACAGCAGACATATCTCACATAGTGTTGAAGAGGCCCCCAAAAGTAAGGAAACCTTCTGGAGATGACAAATAAAAGATAAGTTTTAAAAAGCGTCTTTATGATTTGCATAACTGGGCTATTTCTACTAACCATTATTCAGACTTTAAAATGGAGATCTTTCTAGATGTTTAAAGTGTGAAAATGTCATGACACAACTGGTGGTGAGACAGTATATCCTAAAAGAATATAGGACCAAAGAAGCTGTGTACCTCAGAAGTGAGATGTCTAGTATTGAGTAGAATGCCAGTCTTGCCACCCCTAGGGTAAAGCAGTATATATTCCCCTTTTCATAAGCTAAATCAATAACATTAATTATTTTACCTAATCAATGTGTTTCTGTAGGAAAAGGCTAAAAAAGGGGAAAAGTACTTGAAAAATGACAACATAGACATCTTTCACATCTTGGTGTTATGTCTTGAAGTCTTAAATCATTACAGGAAAAGAAATGACACTGCTTGTCCTCTCCTGCTCTTAAAAGTGGCTGTCAGAAGGATTTCATCACACAGAGACACCACATCAAACTTACATAAATGCACAGAGAAGGTTTGCACTAGTCTTCTAGTTATCACCAGCACCGAAAACGCTACTCTTCCTTTTATTCTTTTTGATAAAAACTGCGAGCATCTCCAAACTTTTCTCGTTAACCTCTCTTTTCTATACTGATCAGCATCTTTTCCACATTGTTGGGGCCATTTTCCAAACAATTGTTTGAGGGAAGGGGAAAAGCCAAAGCAATAATGGGCTCAGGGTCACAATTGAGACTGTTCCATATAATAAGCAAACCTGAAACAGTAAACTGAGAAAGAAAGAGGGAAGGAGAAGGAGAGAAAAGAAAATGCTGACTTGGGTCAGGGGTCAGCTCTCTGATCTCATTGTCAGCGCCTCTGCCTTTTGCGTTATGGAATTTGTCTTTCATTACCCTGTCTGCCACTCCTGTCAATACACCCTGAAAAGACTCCTCAATAGGAAATTGTAAAGTTCTGGTTGAGGTAACAGGGGGAACTACCCGCTGAAGCCAGCTTGTGGCTCACTGCCGTTTCCTGGGTCTCCGCTCTGGTGCCAATCTTCCCCCTGCCTTGCCCAACAGAGCATCAACAGGGGCTGTGAGGGAAGAGGGGTTACACAGCCCGCCCCACACCACCCCTTCCTCCCTGGCAGGGCATCCCTGCTGCTTGAGGGAATGTGGAGCTTTAATATCTGAGCCCCTYGAGTGCTGCAAAGACAAACAATGCAGGAACACCTACTAACACAAAGAACACTGCAAAATCATTTGTTTCACCAAGAAAAATAACATAATGATCTTCTGAAACAAGAGATGAGGTGAAATGAAGACTCCGAGTGTGGTAACAGGAATTTTAAGCATCATATACAATGAAGATATTTAGTGCTGGTTTATTCCCTCTAACTTCCTTCCTTTAACAGACTGGGGATTTCCGTCATAGTTGAGAGAGTTATAATCTCCCCTGACATTTGTACTACACGAACCTATACTGAAGRCTTTTCCAATTGAGTACTCAATTATCATTAGCACTGCTGAACATCCCAAGGAGAGTTTTTATTTGATACAAATTAATGAATGATTTTCAGTTTTCAAACCAAAATATTTGTACATTAAATTCCATTTGAAATGCCAGATTTTCTTTTGTTTTCAGTTTATCCTTCAATTTAAGCAATACTGTACTTAAATGCTTTATTTTTTTTTTTAATTGGAAGTATTTTCTTAAAATTGGTGTAATCTACTCAACTTTGTGATGCAAACCCTCAATTTAGTTATATGACTGGTGAACTTATAATACCCTTCATTAGAAACATTTGCTTGAAACAAGGAATCACATGTCCACTCTGTTTCGGAAGTTCCAGCAAACTGTAATTAAAGCTTTGCTTTTCCTCACTAAAAATTTTTATTTAGACACAATCTAGATCACTGAATTTTAAGATGTCACTGTCCTTGGAGGTACACTGAGACCTCTGAAGCCACACTTAAGTCTTTGCATAGCGGTACTCATAAATATGCTAGGATATGTCTGTTCCAGTTGCAAAACACTAAGTTTACCAAGAAGAGTTGTAGTATGGCTCATTGAATCCAGCCTAATTCAGCTTACACTTCCTAAACAAGGGAGAGCTCACTGAGGAGGATGCTTTAATTTCTGTAACATTTTCTGTGCAACTCCAAAGCAATCCAGTAGTGCTTTTCCTAAGTAGTTTAGTCTTATCAGCTTAAGAAAGTGTTCTGATATCATCTTCTGTAGGTTGATTACTTTCTCTACAGTTTCTCAGGCAGAGGAAAAAAAGATAGCATTAATAAATTGATCTACACCACCTTTTGACATCACCATGGTCAGGAGCTGGAATGAGGGAAGGAAAGGAAGATGGATGGGTAGGGTAGGGTAGGGTAGGGTGGGGTAGGGTAGGGTAGGGTAGGGTAGGGTAGGGAGGAAGGAAGGAAGGAAGGAAGGAAGGAAGGAAGGAAGGAAGGAAGGAAGGAAGGAAGGAAGGAAGGAAGGAAGGAAGGAAGGAAGGAAGGAAGGAAGGAAGTTGCTCAAGAGGGAAATAATTCATTCTTAGTGAGCAGCTTAAGAACACGACATGATGCCAATTTGCTAGCCTTTGGAAAAAAGGAGAGGAGACAAAAGATGTTTTCATGCTCAAGCTTGTGATATTGGCATGAGTTATGCTCTGTCAGACGTGAGAAGCTTCTCACAGAAGCCACTCATGTTTCCCCCCTTAGCCACCCCAAGTTACAAACCTGGCCATGCAAACCCAATAGAACTATTCAGGAAGAAGAATTAACAAATCTCAAACAATCAAGGGAATTTCTTCATGATCGGAAAACTGAGACTGGACTTTTTTTCTCTAAAATTGATATGTTCTCATTCACAGTGAAATGATTTTTTGACCAGTCCTATTGTCTTTGTTTTGCATAGTCAGATTAGTTCATCACAATGGATCTTTGTATCCTAACAAATCCCAAAAAGGGATAGAGAAACTGAGCCAATCTGGAATTTTTGAAGATTACCTTAGAAATGAGAGCTCTTAATTATTGTTTGGATCCCTGAATATCTTCTCATCGCTCCCCATCCCAGATGGACAACTAATTGTGCTTCAGATGTTAGGCATCATAAAGTAGTCATGTAATACTATCTTCTGTACTTACCGAAGTGCAGTTACTGACTGTCTATCAGTAGGACAGACAATCTCACTTTCATAGTCAGGTGTATTTGGCAAAGGTCAGTATCTGAGGAGGCTTACATAATAAAGCCCTTCAGGGGCACTGATGTAGAATAAATACTATAAAGTTCATTTGGAGAAAAAGTAAATGACACAGGTGTCCCCCTCAGACCAAAGCAAGCTGATTTATCTATTACTAAGTAGTTCCAAACGCTGATATAAAGGTGAGCTTTGGAATGTGAAAATTTGGCTTTTTCTTTTCCTCAGATATTTTTATGCGCTTGCACCAGCATAGGAAGGCGTAGTACTGTCTCTTAGAAAAAAGCACTTGAGCCATTTATCTGTATCTTACTGGTAGGTAAAAAGTCTAACTCAACTCAAAAGTCTAACTGTGCCATTTCAGTAGACAAAAGTGAATTTCACCCAAAGCAATTCCACTAGCCAATTTACCAACAGATGTTGTTTTACAAGGAGATCTATTAAATGAATTTGTCCTTCATTAATAGATACTATGTTATAAAGTTTCCCCCAATAGCTTTCCACAGCACACTTGCCCCCAATTTGGTTGAAGTCCAGTCTTTGCTATAAAGTGCAAAATACTTGGCTGCTGACTAAAAATATATAGCAAGCAAGAAACACTTTTTAATTAATATAAAAGAAGTAGTTGTATTATTAACAGTGGTACTGGGAAAAAGTCAGTTTTATTTTTCCTCCTAAATTATTATTATATGTCTCCCACTGCTGGCATTTTCTTTGAAATAATCGTCCTTTTTCCAAAAGGTAATGGATACTTTTACCGTCCATACTTTCCCTTTATGAGCATTTATAAGCCTCACTGCACATACTTTATCCAACAGGTAAGGTTCTACCTTATAAAAAAGCAATTTAGCTTTATAGATTTGGCAATACTGAACACTTGGTTAAATGAAGGGTGCCTTATTTAAGAAATGGCATATCTGAAAAGGCCTGTTATCACAGCTTTAAGTCAGTGCAAAAACACTATCCAGTACACTGCTTTGATATGGACGGAAACCACTGCTTCTGGCATATTCTCACATTGGTGAGTGCTGGAAATCTTTCCGTATATGCTTCTGTTTAGCTGGAGAAAAGATGGTGTACATATTGAGGATGATTTTTTTTTTATTTAAAACTGTGCTCTTTTGTTTAGGAAAACATTTTTACAGAAATTTGATATATAGATTGCTCAAGTTTTTAAGACATATTGTTTTTCAAAATAAGGGACTTCAAAGGAAGCATTTCTAGAACAAGATTGAATCATAATGAAATTTTATGGTATTAAATGTTACACTTTTCATATTCCAATCTTAGCCARTTTAACATTCAGACATCCCAAAACTGTGTTTATTTGAAAGAAAAACAAGTCAGAAATGGCAGAAAGTGGTAATTAAATACTAGGGTTTATAATGCTAATGAGATTAACATTTTATAACAACCTCAGGTTATTTTATATTATTTTTAAACTGGCAGAAAATAAAGTATGCAAATACTGGGGCATTTGAGGGTCACGTCAGGAGCTGTGCCTACGGTCATTTTTTATTAGCACATTAACTGACTGACTTTAAAAGATAATCTGTTAAACAGAACAAGAGTATTTTTGCACAATTTAAACCTTAATAGGAGTCCTTTATTTGCATTCAGCACACAGCAGCATCTTGTAAAACTCTTCAATTTTTTTTTTTCAGTTTTCTTTTTGGCAGGGGTAATTAAAATTAATATAACTTTATTTTATTTTGTGGATTGGTTGGGGGAATTTTTCAGAATGGGGTGGTGGGGTTCTGGTGTGTTTGTTGCTTTCAGCTGGGATTTCTTTGTCTCTTAGTGATAATTTAATTTGAAAAGGAACAGATGATCTTAGTCTTAAAAGCAACACTCTCTCCCTACTTTTGAAATGTTCCTGAAGATATCCAAAAAACCTTTCAGCTTATTTGTCCTGGTGATCCTTTTGCAATAACAAAGTTGGGGCAGTTTCTTACTACTCTCTATTATTGCATTTTGTAAACAATTTAGTTGCCAGCCCTTTAGAGCTGTTGTCACCCATAATCCTCTCTTGTGTACCGTTGACAGAGTGACCTTCATACTCACTGGCTCATCCATCATACAATGAACTTTTCACTCTACACCATGCTCATCCCTTCCGAGTAAGGAAAACCTTTGTCCGCATCCCACTTTGCCATTCACTGGAGATTCTGTACTTTTGCAAATGTGTATCATGAGAAATGAAAAAAGGAGGAAGTGGGAAAAAATCACTAGTTCAGCACCTTTGAAAGTAAGTACGGATTGCTAGCTTTAAAGCACATCTATCATTCTCATTTGGAGTTCTTTATCCAATAGGCTGCCCCCACTTKTGCTGCCCCACTGGACAGAAGACACCTAGTGAATCAGTAACAGCAAAAAACTAATTGCCATTCGGGAAACACACTTTCCCTGCATTGCAGGATGCTCTGAAATCCCTAAATTTAAGGATCCCAATGAAAAGAGTTTGGTACTTAAATCATAAKCAAACTCTTTAAGTGAAACATATTAATAAGTGAAGATTAATTGATACTTTCTACCTTTTGTAATTGGCAAAGTTTGCTTTCAAAATGGCTACACAAAACATTATTAAGGACAAGGGATTCATCCTGTTCACATATTCATGTACAGGATCTTGAGTACTCCTGAACTAAAATATTTCTTGCTCCTCCAGAGAATAGGTTAAAACATTCAATTCTGGTGCCATTCTAATCTCAGGTTGTTAAAGTCACGTCTTCAACTGCTTATATGGATATACTTTATAATGGATATAGAACCAGYAGAGAGTATCAATAACTATGTGGTGCCCCAGAAAAGAAAAAAAGGAAATGTTTACCYTTCAGTTAGCACATGACACAATGGAATAGAATATGAAGTGGCTCATTGGATCCCTATGACTCGCTATTGTTTTACCATTAGGGTTTTTTTAATTTTTTCCAGAGATTTTCAGGAAATGTTTTAAATAATATACATCTAYTTATTCTTTTAAATTATATATGAGACAATAAATCGTAGAAAGACCCCAAGCTTAGAAAAGGGGAAGAGGGCTGTATAGCTGACAGGAGAAACTAAGGACTGGCAATGGTACATCACTGACATTTTCAGATAATGAATGCAAGTAGATTTGGTTATGTTTAAAATTTTTTTTCATTTTCTTCATGAAGGTAGAGTTATACTGCAAACATTTCATATTTGCTATTATTTTTTGCAGTTATATGMAAGCAAGTTTGCATTAAAAGTCCTATTTACAGAACATTATGAATTAGGTATTTCCCAAGAATTTATCTGCCTTTATTAAAAAAACCAAAAAATACACCCAAAAATTCCACCAAACCAACCAAAAAAGACAAAAACAAAAAAAAAGCCCTTACCCCAAATAAGACAGCAAACCTTTTAGACTAATACTCATGACAGGAAATATAATTAGGTTATAAATGCCTTGTGCACATCTTTTTCTTTTTTGCCCATTTCAGCTGAGAGTCTTTCTACTTTGTATCCTAGAATTTTAGTGTCTTTATAAAACCAGAATCATGGACTTGAACTCTCTCTCAGAGGTGTTGACATAAGTCAAATTAAYATAGCCTGAGTAATTTCCACCAAAGAAAGTGAGTAATTACAACACAGGAGCAAGAAGTATCTCATTCAAAATAATTCACTTGCCAAGGTTTGGACAGGCCTTACACTCATTCACYGGTATTTTCTCCAGTCTTGCCTCCTAGGTGCTTAACCTGTGAAACTGCAAAACTTTATTTCCCAGTTGCATATATTCCCTCATCAGAAAGATTTCTAATGTAAAAAATGTGGCTTTTAGTTGTATCTAAATAGAGGAAAAATATAAGAGAGTAAAATATTTTTAATGTAAACCTTAAGTAGCAAGAGTAGTAAATAARTTGAAGATTAATTTGGGCATGCATGTTTATCAAAGGCCAATTTTATTTCATTCTTTTAAATTACACTCTTTCCTCTTCACTTCAGTGTATATGGACTTTTTAAAATTATTTTGTGTGATATATGTGTGAGGCAAGCTTGTCTTCCCTCCTTCGATAGGCAAATTATGTTACTACTTTCTCTACAAGTTCATAATAAACCACTCACAGATTTGAGAGTGAGCTTCAGTAGATTAAGAAAAATTACTTGTGGTAAGCACCTATAAAGTACAAATGTCTTTGAAATATATCTTTAGACTGTATTTTTTTAGGCCTAACTTCCACTTTGTTGGGACGAAACCTTCGCTGCTCAAAGAACAGAAGTGCCCCTTAGTTACAGTGGATGCCAGTGCAGAAGATATTCCTCATTTCTAGTGACTAGCAAAACAAGGAACAGTCAAAGTAGACACGATCTGTCAGGCTTTAGGTAAGAGAAAGTGCACAATACCTGCAAGTGGAGTACACTTGTTGCTTCTTTTCTATATGGCATGCACTTGCACTCGCCTGAATGTTTACTGGCCGAATGTTTGGGACCCTCCTGCCCAGCTCAGAGACTGAATACACAAAAGAAATCAATTTGCACCTCATCAATATAGCTGTGAGGTTAAAGGTTGGGATTCCCTTCCCAACATGTTAATGCCACAACAAGAAATTACAGAAGCCTTATATATCACCTAAAGACAAAAATCCTCTTTGCAATGTCAACAACAGCATCAGCTACTGAGAATCTTAGCTTAACCATTGAAACTAATCTCTACATAACTAATAAAAGTCTGAGAGGACTTTATCATTGAATTTCCATTCACTTACAGAACCAGCATGCAGGGTGAATAATAGAGAAGAAAAAATATACTGTTGCATTTCTGAAGGGAATGACTGCAACAGGAGACCAGCATGAAGGAAAACCTTTTGCAAGTAGAAAGCATTGTACCAAACAGGTTGAGTTAATACTGTTTTTGCTGTTTTTCTGCCTTGTCTCTCAATCTTAAGTCAGCTGAGCAGCAGCTTTCTTAGTGGGAAAAAACAGGAAGAGGTCAGGCGGAATGACCTCCCTATTTTGTCTCCCAGTGGCCTGCCTCCCATTTACTACACCTTTTGACATCCTTAAGTAGATATCTTTTTAAGTGTTCAGTCAGTAAAACAAACTGCAATGCAGGCAAAGGAAAGGGGGGTGGGGAAAGAAGTGCACACTCTAGGGCTCAGATTGAATGTGAGGCATGCACAACCTGTAAATGCCTCTTGTATCTCCAGCCACTGATCAAAAATAGTCTATTATTTCATGTATTAAAAAAATAATAATTTACAGTTTACTAACCAACTACTACAGCTTTCAAACTGTGTCACTGAGAGTCACTTGGGAGAAATGCCATATTCTAAAAGAAGCTCTGGAGGTACATCTCAGGGAAATCTCCATTCAAATTTGTTAATTCAGCAGCAGTATTTTGGATGTTAATAACTTGACTAATCAACTCAGAGGGAGGAATGCTAGTGTATACTGTACTTAATGAATCCATGCAATCCACATATGAGAAATCAATTCATTGAGTAGTCGTGGTAGTACATATGTGAGATGAGTTATAATGGGATCTATGGCTTGGAGTATATTATTTCAAGAGTGTTGTGGAAAAGTTCCAGATGTTCTGCAAAACTTTTAAGAGCTTTTTTTAATTTGTAAATTACACATTTCTCATCTCTTGCTATTATCCATTAATTAAGCAGTTTAAATATTATGCTATGAAAAGAAACTCTTAAATAAATATCAGATGCAACTCATRCACTTTAAATAATCAGAACCATAAATTTTAACACCCTGGATGTACCTGTTTTAATCTATAATCCCTAAAAGAGAAGCCTGAAAGATGTGCATAGCATTTAGGACTTCAATAATTGGAAGAGAACTTTACAAAAAAAGGGATTTAAAACATTCAAATATTACTATGAGTCCTGTTCGACATATCAAAACATTGGTGAATTTTTAGTTTCTCAGAATTCTTACTAATTTATTCTCTGATAGTCACAGAGTTAAAGCTGACAAGTTGAAGCTGACCTAAAGTTCTTATGTTAATCAGTTAATTTCAACATCCATATAAACTGGAACCTCCAAATACACACAATTTTTCATGAAACAATAAGTTTTTTTGGAAGATCAGACTCATATATCTGCAATTGGGTACATACCTTTCTTTCAAGTTTAATTTTCTTGAATGACATTTCCTTTAAAAAATTTGGAAAATGAAATTCTCTTTCATGATCTTTTTGTGAATCTTTCTGTGCAGCTGTCCATGCAGTAAGTTTTAAAGCAACTTCCCAAATAGAAAAACTACTTTTTTTCCCAGTACTTTGTTATTCAAATTTGTCATTTGTAATACAATTCTATCCCTACTCAAAAAAAAAAAAAATCTCTAGGTAAACAAATTATTAAACTGTTGTATATTGTTTATATTAGTGAAAAATGTTGCTTTCTATTGCTACACATAACAACTGGTTTGGGCAAGCCAAACTAGGTTTTAGTGCTGAATCAGATGAATGAAACAAGAAAATATTAAGAAATCAATTTTTGTTATTAAGGTGAGCAAATAAGAATGAAATACAGAGACATCGGGTTTCAGATATGCTAATAACAAARGAATTCAGAAAAAACTAAACATCAATGATACATTTAAAGAAGTAACTAATGTTAGCACATGGCACTGGCACATACTGGGAGAAGGCAGCACAAAATGTAGATTTGAAGGCTCTGTTTCCTTTGAAATTAAATCTCCGGATAACTATAAATGGCACAAAAGATCCTACCTGGCTTTGGTCAAAACATTTTAACAAACTCTTATTTTTTCAGTTACTTCTTTGGCAAAGCTAAGCCTTTCTGCAAAGACATATATACTTATAAAACTTTTGATGGAAGAATTCCAGAGGCTTGTGGCTTTGTGGTATATCTGGATGTTTTGAAACAATCTTCTTTAGGGAAAATACAGGAATCTTGTTTGCCCCATGGATCCAATCAGCTGCATCAGGGAAATGCCACTCAGCTATTAAGCCCTTCCAAATGGGAAGGTTTTAACTCTGAATAGACAGTGTGATGACACGGCTTCCAGTGTGGCATTATTCAGCATCATACTTGCAGGCAGAAAAAGTCCAGGACAGCCCCTAATGATGCAAACATTTCTCTAGAAGCAAAATTGTTACATTCTCATGGTTAGGCAGCCTGACAGCATACTGCCCATAGTTCAATCACCAGAAGATTCTCTCTCTCAGACGTATCTTTCTGGAAAAAGGTGGAAGAATGCAGGAATCAGCCTCCACATCCTAAAAACTGTGTACAAAATTCTGATACTTTAGAGCATGCTATAAGAAATAAGATGACAGGATATATTGTTTAGACACTGCAGATATAACCATCSCTGAAATATGTAAACTGCTTTTTTTTGGGAACCATCTTCTACTTTAGATATATTAAAAGAACAGACTTATTTAATGTTCACTTTTCAAAATTTTGATGGCCCGCTGATCATAAAAATTTCCATTTTTTTGTCTACGTTTGACAAATGAAATTTATTTGCATACTTAGACAAGTTTACAACAACAATGTGAAAATGCTCTGCTCTTTTGATGAGTAATTATTTTTAAAGCAGTTTATATAAGAGAGATGCTACTAACATATTTTTCTCTTCAGTGGTTAACACATTTCTTAAACTGGCCTTCTGAACTTGGTATTTTTTCTTCAAAATGTCCCATTAATTCCTATTAGGGAGCTACTAGTAAAGAAAATTGCATGTTAACTTTTATCAATCTGTATGAATAAATGTTAACCATTCTCAGTTAAAAGCTCTCCTTTTAGCTCCACTCAAGTGAAAACACCTAAAGCAGTGCACACGTTGGCAAATCATTCAGAAGATTAATGCACGTAGGCCTGTACAAAGAGTTAGAGATGTGTATTAGCATTATAGATTTTAATTTGAAATGATGTCAGTCTTTTCTCAGCTGCATTGTAGTGCAAGGACTGCCATCTGCTTATAATAATGAATCTGACAATCCACGTAAATGTGATTTGCTGCTTCTTTTGCCAACATAATGGCCTGGATATTGATCCTAATGGTGGAGCAGTTGCTGCCATTTCATTCAATAGAAATGGGAGGAGAGGGAGAATGAGAGAAATTTCCAGGATTTCTGCTGGAATGATAGTTAAGAACAGAGCTGTGGAGTTTTCGCAATGAGAGGGGATGAGGATATCCCTTATTCTCTTTTTTTTCCCTCCTGGAACAAACCCTAGAACTTACAACTCCAAAAAGGAAACAAACAAAAGTAAATGTGAACATCTGTAAGGAAAAAGAGCTCAGAAAAAGAAGAAGATAAAACAAAGCCTCCCTGTACAGATGTTCATTTTTCCTCCTGTTTCTAATGAAAATCAAGATGGCATTCAGAGGAGGAGGAAAGAGCTTTATAATATTTTGCATTGTAAGGCAAGTTTGGAGCCAGGCAGTGCCTCTTCTCTGTGCTGTGAGAATGAGATATCTGAGGTGCAGCTTTTTGCTCTCTCTCTAATTTCTTCATGAGCACTTGCACCCTTGAAGAAAGGCATTGGATGGCAAAAGCTAAGTGTCATTCATCAATCATAGATCTCAGAGGAAACTTCTCTCCAGCTAACAGTAGATGCAGGGATTTCATGCCTGCCATTTTCATCACCTCAGTGCAGAATTGCAGGTGTCCCTCAGGATGGCTTTTCTCCAGGAAATGGAACCTGGTTTCCCAGGAAGTGCTCAGACTTGGAGCTGCCTAGAAGAGAGGYAAGGGGCTATTTCCCTAAGCTACAACCATTATTATGTCTAAGTTGATTCCAACTCCACTGTTAATGTGATTTGTGCTGGGCCCAACAGTATTACAGTACCTTTATAAGAGAGTGCATGGCGTTTCCATGACAGCCAGGAGAGGTAGGGATGGAAAATGTCATTTGAGATAGCCCAGAAGTGTTTGATTGATACAAGACATAAGGTCAGAAGCTTTAAGTATCAAACTCCAGTAACACTCAGTCCGATTTTCTTCTAAAAGGGAAGTTTACAAGTAGTGGCATGTCAATTTTTAATAGATTTTAACCAAAGGAGATAAAATATAAAGATGTTGTTAATTTTACCTCAAACAGTTCCTGGACAAGTCAGTGTGACTTCAGTGACTGAAATATTAATCTCCGTGGCAATTTATAGTGGTTGCTCACACCTACACTCAAATTTTACACCATTACAAAGGGTGATATATGAAGCAGCTTACACATAACTCCATTTCAGAACTGCTCCTTTACTTCCAACAGCTTTAACTACTGATTTTCCAGCTTTCATTTCTAACCTTGAAGATTGGTACATTCATAAATGGAACAGGCACTGCTCATTTCAAGATATCCTCAACAATCCATCATCTTCATGTCCTTTGATCTCCCAGGACTACAGTTTTCAAAAAGTGTTCTCAAAGTGTAAAACCACCTACAAGAGCTGCAGCGTGCATGTAAAATTTTTGTAATATTCTGTCAAGACTAACCACAGAGCCTCCTGATTTAATATAGAACATCCTAGAATATCTTGCATTTTCTGCCTTACCTGAAAGAAATTTATTTCCCACAGAGCAGTGCAGCACTGAGTAAAAGATAGTAAGAGGAAGAGAACCTAAACAAAAATGGTAAATGTGAAAGAAATGGAAGAAAAAGAAAGAATTAATTCCAAAGCTCTTTCCAACAAGCTTATATAAGCATAAAACCTTTCCAAAACAGCATGATACTTACTCTCCAATCTTTTTTCTGATGATTGGTAATAATAAAAACCACCAGTGGTTCTCAGATGACAGTCAAAAAACCCACCTGCCCTGAGGAAAGTACGCAAACAGAATTTGGCATAACCATAGAGAGGTGTTATTCTCAGATATGAGTACAAAATGAAGATGACTTATTACTAATGACCTGTGTGACTGACATAATACATCTCCAACTGAAAAACATCTTTCCTCTCAGAATGAGAAAACTGTTCTCTCATCTTCACTCCTATTATTCTCGTCCAGTGTTTCTGCTCAGGTAGTAGCAGACAAGCAGCTTTAACACTCTTCATATAGTGAACCTTCATCTTTCTGCAGTGGAGATCTGCTTTCCCACAGGTGTTCCCCAGTTTGCTCTTCCTAGAGCTGCATTTCCAGCAGTTTTCTTTTTCTGAGAAGAAAGGTCAGGTTTAAAAAAAAAAAAAAAAAAGAAAAAAAAAAGTTAAAATTGATATCACTCCAGAATTTCCGTGTGTGGAAATCATTAGGTAAAACCTGTTTGCCATCAGAGTGGATGCCTTTAGAGGATGGGGATTGGATCCGGATGCCTTCTCTCCTCTTCGGTCAGAACCGATTAGCCATATTTCACTACTGTTTAAGCTACTATCAGCTATCCAGATGTACATCTTTTATTTTGATTCAACCTTCTGAACTCCTCTGTTATAGGAAGAAGAACAACCATTTTAGTTAGGTACAAACCAGTAGGAATAGAACTYGTGTTCCAGTCCCAGTTTCTGAGGCTGTTGGTGTGTATGCTATAGAATCTCAGGACTAGCTTGTTTGTATCTCAATAAGCTTTTCCAGCAGGCACATTTTCCTGACGAAGAACATTAAAACTGAAATAAATATCTTTAAATCTGATTAAATAAATATATTATTCTGGACATCTCTATAATTTCTTTTACATTAAGGCAATATTTGTGTATTCATGCTCATGTATATGAAAAAAAAAACCCCTCAATATACATAGTCTAAGCATATAGCAGATGTTCATGTATAGCTTGGGCATATGCCTCAAACTAGATAATCCAGCTCCAGGAAAGAGTACTGGGAAAGCTTATTGYGCAGTGACAAACACAAAACACTTCTTCACGTGTTGCCAAATCTTCATTTCCCTTCAAAAGGAAATTACTATTAGAGGGGAAAAAAAATGTTCAGCTGGGATTGGAACAAATGCATCTTAAAAAATACAAGTGATGTGCAACTCTTGATATGAAGGAACCCTACCAAATCTCTCCCAGATGTCAAGTGAATGTAGAATCACAGCAGCACATTGTCCACCCTGAGGTAATGCCCATAAACATCCACATTTTATAGAGTCATAGAAYGTTTTGGGTAGGAATTCAGGGACATTAAATATCATCTAATTCTAGCTCCTCTGCCACAAGGAACCTTCCACTAGATGAGGTTACTCAAATCCCATCCAGCATGGCCTTGAACATTTCCAGGGATGGGGCATCCAGAACTTCTCTGGGCCAGCTGTTCAAGTGTCTCACTACTCTCGCACTAGAGAATTTATACCTTATCTCTAATATAAACCTTCTCTCAGTTTAAAGCCACTGTCCTTCGTCTTATCCCCTACATGCAAGAAGTCCCTCTCCAGCTTTCTTGTAGGCTCCCTTCAGGTACTGGAAGGCAGCTTTAAGGTCTCCCTGGAGCCTTCTCTTCTCCAGGTGGAACAATCCCATTCTCTCAGCCTGTCTTCATTGGAGCAGTGCTCCAGCCTCTGGGTCATCTTGGTGGCCCTCCTCTAGATTCAAACCTACTGGTTTGGGCATCATTAGCATCATGTCCTTTTGAATATTTTTTTTCTGAGAAGAGGAAGAACACCAAGACACCTAGAATACTATCCTGCAAATTAAAACAGAAACACAGATTTTCTACCTTATGTGGAGCAGAAGGGAGTCTGGGCCTGTGTCAGGTCTGAACTCTGCCAGCAAACCCCTAAGGGGCCAAAACTGAACAGACTTCATTTGTCTGACAAGAAAGGACTTCATTTTGGAGAGACTTTTCAAGGCTTCTGTCCAGGAAAGTTATGGGAAAAAAATGGTACAATGCTCAATTGTAATTGTCATTTTTTTGTGATTTATCAGTAAATGTGTGGTATATCATTATACCTCCTAGCACATCTCATTCAAACCTTGCCTCTCTTCTTCAATTTAACAATACCTCCTTTTTAGTAATCACAGTTAAAAACACTGAGTGGGAAGAGCCCATTTTTGAGTTTACAAATATAAGCAGCCAAGAAGGTCTTTGTGGACGGAAAAAAAAGAAAAAAAAGTGTTTGTTGGTGTTTCTTAATCAGCAGAAAAGGAGCAGCTGTCAGCCTGCCGGAATTCAGAATTTAGATGAGCTGTGAGGCCACACTTCTGCTACCCCGCATCTGGTTTGGAAACAAAGAACAACCTGTCTTTGGTTGCTCTCATCTTGTAAGTACAACTACTGCATAGGTAATTAACACTCTGTGATAAGGGCTTGGTTTTGCATATCTTCATTCCTACTGACTCTTCCACAATGTAAGTCTTCTTCCCACTTTCATTTAAAACAAAGGTTATGCAGAGGAAAGGAAACCCGAATCTTTTCTGATGCTGAGGGGAAGTGAGGTAAATTTGCTTTTTCAGTTCACTTCTTGGAGAGCGCACCATGGTATATAATACTTTAAATGTATTTTTTAATCTTATCCTTAAAAGAGGAAGAGTACTTCTTCCTTTCCTCTCTAAAATGTTTAGAGATTGACTCTTTGTGAAGCACATAGGAACTAAGGGCAGTATTTTAAAGGTATCATAGAAACATAGAATGGCCTGGGTTAGAAAGGACCTTAAAATCATCTAGTTCCAACACCCCTGCCATGGGCAGGGACAMCTTTCACTTAGACTAAGTTGCTCAGAGCTCCATTCAATCTCTCCTTAAACACTTGCAGGGATGGGGCAGGCACAGATTCTCTGAGCAGCTGGTTCCAGTGCCTCATCGTCATCACAGCAAATTTTTTTCTTAATATCTAAAATCTAAACCTACTCTCTTTCAGTCTGAAGCCATTAACCCTTCTCCTGTCACATACGGGTGCTGTATGAGTGGTACTATATCAATATTAGTATTATTTGTATATTAGTATAAAGCAATATTATTTGATGTATATAATATGAGTTCCTTTGTTGTGTCTATAACGTGATGAGCAGAGATTCACCTCCACAGGGGAATGAGATTTCTCTTACTCTTTGGTCATTTACAACAAATTCTAGGCAGAAGTCATTCAGAACTGCTGGGTACAGGCCCTGTGGTGAATACTGGGCTTTGTGGGCAGCAGAGGGGTAGAGGTGACAGACTTTTGCCCTCTGTAACTCGATTACACATGGTCAAAACAACTTGAACTTCTACAATTTCAGCCCATGAACTCATCATGAACCATGGATTTTTGAAAGCTAATGAAATCCAAAGTTGCAGCAAGAAGGACATATGAAGGCAACACTGTCAATAAGATAAAGAAAAAAAATCGTAAACCTATGATTGTTCTGTATTTTAACACTCATGACTGATTTTTTTTTTCCTCTGTAATTTTAGGAATTGAAGCCAGGTACACAGGTATCTTACAATCTTGTAAATTGCTTTTTAACTCCTAGTAAGCAGACTTTTTTTTAACATATGTTCTCATAAAAATGCTTAGAAGTAGGAAAAAAAAATCCTAGTGAGACAGTTTAACCAAAATTTGGGTCTTTATTTAATTTCAGTTTCAGTATTTCACAGTCCTTTTCTGCCTAAATGTCAAGTGAAAGATAAGGCTGTCATACTGTCTGAATAACAAAAGAAATACAATTTTCCTACACTAAAGTGTACTGGCATTGTGCCACTGTTAAAATTAAATTTGTCCAATACCAGTTAGCTGCAGCAAACATTTTTATGGCAATAGTTGGCAAAGAGAAGACGTCTTTCTGGTGTTTTGTGTTGCTCCATTTCTCTGAAACAATGGGAAGAATTGACATTGTCTATTCAGTGTAGAAGATAGGCTGTCAAGTAAAGCAAGACAAATGTGATGTCCTGACTGATTATTTCCTTAGATACTAAATCTATGAGCTTATTATCACAGCAATTACATTACTAATGTAAACAGATGCTATGTGTAGAAAACTGGTTAACAATAAGGTAGGCAGAGTGCAGGGTTTTTTTCTGTTACACAAAAAAATATTTGGAGTGCGTTATACTACAAATAACATTCGATCTTCAGTTCATATGTATCAGTCAACTGAATATATGCTCTATCATGTGATTTTACGTGTAAGAGAGATGTACTGTAAAAATGTACATAATTAAAGTTTTACTTGTGTAGTCTTTATTACCAACATTAATGTTCTTATCTATATCAACCATTAATAAAATTCAGTGATTCTGAAATAAAAAAGAAGCATTAAAATTCTGCTCACAAATTAACTCTGCCAATTTTCTTGATGCAACTTGTTATTTAGTTTATAATGAAATCAAAGAGGGGAAAAAAGCAATATCCTGTACAATGGCTAAAATTACTTTCATATAATTCAACTTGAATTTCCTGTCCATTCTTCTATTTCATAAATAGCTATCTCTGAATTTCTCAAGCCTCCTCAGTTTTGGTAATTGTATATATGCTTTAGATATATCTAGTATGCATAAAATAAATCACTATAAATACAACAGCATTTATAAAGATATGTCTTTTTAGCAGAAGGCAGTTTCTACCTATGAAACAATTCAATCAGATCTTAAGCTGTCTGAATACAGGTGGGTAATCAGGATATGCATTGTATTAATCCAAAACAGTAATGGGGAATTAAAGTACATTGGTATGAGACTTCTATAAGAAAGGACCATTAACCAGTATTTGACCTAATAGTAGGACACTTCTCCATTATACTGTGGTCTTTTGAGTCAAAGGAGTGGGAGGAGTCTAGCAAGTACTGATAAAGAACATTCGGAGCTGGTCTAGATATAACAGAGGTCATGTCAGAAAACAACTTGTCAGAAAACACTGCTTCACCAAGTGCAAAACTTTAAATGGGAATGCTGATCACAGAGCTCTCACTACAGAGAGTTTTGACTCCATTGAAAGCAGACAGTGAAAAACTTCAGAATTTTTTTTTCCCCAAACTGGATTAAAAACAAATGGCAGATAACAAAGCCTGCAATTTCTCTTTTCATCGCTTTTATTATATATATATATATATATATATATATATATATACCCATAACAATGAAAGATGGAGTCATATTTCTCCCTACTTTATTATTTCATGAAAAAATTGACATGTAAAGGTTCTTGCTCATCATCATAGTTTAATAACTCCAGTTATTTTCTAAGGCCTTTTTGAAGTAAGATCTTTTTCTGAATCATTTAGGAAGGCTCTTTAGGCAAATCGTGTTCACTATTTTCTATAAAAAGCTGAGTTCTAATCAAAAATAATCAAAAAAGCAATATTTCCTCAAACGTTAAGTGAACTACTACTTTGAACACCAAGAATGAGCCAAAAGTTCCTGAGCTACAGCCACAGGACACGTTTCTCTGTGAGCATTGCAGGAGTTTATTTTCATGAGATTTTGCAATATCCTAACACATTTGGAAGTAGATTGCTTAAGATATTTTCATTCTACAAATCCATTATCTATCTATCTATCTATCTATCTATCTATCTATCTATCTATCTGTGTTCATGTGTACCAACAGCCTCAAAGTGCATTTTTTCTTCTCTGGCACCTGATTCTGTATCACTGGAAAGAGAAGTACTGTCACCACTGCACCACTGAGGAGAGTGGGTGCAGGACAAACCTCAGCGACAACACACTCACACACTTGAGCATCCATGCACAGGCAGCACAAGATTTTTAGTCTTGTCGACTGCCAAGATAATTTTTCCCTGGAAGCCAGTCAAAATCATTTTTCTTTTGTGGAGACTGATTTCCATGACAGATATCAGTCACAGCTGTTTATAGTCATATGTATATTTTGTGCTAACTGTTATCATCTGGAATTTTTCTTTCAAAAATAAACCATTTCTGTTAAAGTTTAAAAAAATCTCTTGGTTAAAAAAAAATAGAGATCAATTAGAAGATGTTGATAAATTGCAGTCTTTTTATGGAATATCTAATACAGAATAAAATACCCTTAAATTGACAAATAAGGAAAATTACAAATATACTTATTTTTAGTAATAAAAAAACCCAACAACTCTGTGTGTCTTTGAAAATGTCAGGGAAGTTTCAGGTAAAAGACCCCATCAAAGGTCACTCAGAGACCACTCCTAATTAAAGAGAAAATAATTTGCAGAAGTTCAAAAGTCATTAAGAATTCTCTATGCAACAAATAAATCTTCTACAATATAATTTGCATTTATTACACAGGGCAGATATAGTGCAGTTATATCTCTTTTAATATCTGTTAGCTTTAGTACATTGCATTGGTCTCTGTCTTCAGAGAATTTCTCTCCCTCCTGCAAAATTTCATTCTGCTGTTTTTGAAATAGCAGAACAAAACAGCTCCTTTTAAAAGATAATTTTTGATGAAAAGCAATATGTCTTTGTTTAAAACAACAAACTAGGCATATCATTAGTGACAATGTCTGTTCTTTGTGACTGAATACCTCCTTGGCTTTCCATATACTGGTTTCTACTGCTGAGTTTCACTGCTCATCCAAAACACCTGTGAAGAATATGAGTCTTCACTTCCCCAGTTTTCTCAGGAAATAATTATAAATTTTGCTCTGATAACTAGGGAAATATTGTTGCAATATTTCAACAACTTGTTTTAAAATTAAGTGTAATTTGAAGTGAAAATCTTGTGGGAGGGGTGTCAAACATTCTTTCTCCTTTCTAGAATTTTTGAAGTCTTGAGAAAAATGTTCTAGATATGAGTTTGTCATTAAAGGTAAAGAACCACTGTTTTCAAAAAGAAATGTTTATAGTCACTGGTAGTCATTATTCCAGTTTTCCACATGCATATTTCAGAATCCATTAATTTCTGATACTATTATATAGATTGCTATATGCTGCAACTTCATAACTTCATTTTTATTGCAAGAGACAAATTGTTTTGTGAGAACAAACTGAGTTTGTTCAAATAAACAAATAGTTCTGCCACATTCAGCACTTGTGGAATCTCTGTTTCTGTGTTTTCTTAACATACATTCACTTTGCTAATTGCATGCATTAGAATCTTTATGCTAAAAATATTAAAATTTTAAAAATGCTTTTGAAAATCCATCAGTTTTATGCCTCTCAAGAAAATATATGACATTTTGCAGATGAAGCTGAATGATATTTTTAAAAAAATGGCAGAATGTATTTATTACTTCTATCAGTGGTTAATAAATAAGAGAGAAGTTTTTAGTTTTGTGGTTTTAATTTCTTTTAAAATTATGTTTTATTACATTGGACATAATAAATCAAATTGTTTGCTATCTCATCCACTGTCCTAGCAGTTCTATTGATCGGTGATGAATGAGTCCCCAAATTGCCTACTGTGTGCTCTGTTCATCCTCACTGCATTGCTTGTTTTAGCTATGCTTATTGTGAGACACAAAAACAGCCCAAAAGTGAAAACAGCAAAGCTGCAGGTGTGGGAAAATTAAGAAGCTTTGCCGAGGAAAGTCAAACTTTGGATAGGCTGAACAGCTCTGAAATACTCTAGAGACTGACTTAAGGTGTGAGACATCTGCCTTTCATTTTCTTACAGTACCTTAACCCAAACAATTGCAAATCAAAAACTAGAGGTCTTTTAGAAGTTGGATCACATACTGAGGAACAAAAGGAAATTTTAAGTTGACTCAGGCAACAATGACAAACATATAGAAAGGGGATATTCTCTCCTCTCTTTTTATTGTACATATGCTCCTCAACAAATTCTTTATAAAAATAAGTAGAAGTCCATTTCCTCATGACTGGTTTTCTACTTTGTTCTTTCACACTCTCCCAAAGGCTCATCACCCCTCATGACATTGAAACCCCGGTGCAGCACTGGATACTCCTTGTGCTCAGAGAAGACACACCAGGTCCTATAAATGAGGCAAAGCTGAGCAGTATTTAAATCACTTTTGCTTATTGCTGTGCACAACATAATAACAGATAATTGCCAGAGAAGCCAATTTTGAAGCATGGCTTCAAGAGAGCTAACATAGGTTTCACTTTGCCCAAAAGATAAATTCCATTCCAACTTTCTAAAAGGACAGCATCTAGAAAATAAAACTGATTAAATAACATCATCTCTTTATTTTTCTGTGGTCAGCAAAAATGGGCTTCTCCATTATGCTCACAGTTGGGGAAAATAACAGTTGTTTCATCAATACAGACACAGGCAGCAAAAAAAGGAAAAAAGATAACGTAGTGCCTTTTTTCTAGGATATTTTTCTTACAGTTGGGAAAGACACATGTTCAAAGCCAAAAGCTCTAACACGAGATTTAGAACGTAACTGCAGGAAGCTTTGTTTAAATATGTGTAATCTAAAATAAAAATAAAAAAAAAAATATAGAAAGCCCATTTTTTTTTCCCTGAAGGGCTGAATTTTTTAAAAAAGCAGCAACAGCTCATCACTTCTGGAAATTTGGCCACTAATAGATTCTTAATACACATTTTAGGAACTAGATTCTGTCTTTCACCAGTCTTTTGCCTTGCCGCTGATATTTGTCTCTTTAGAATCTCAAGAAACCGGATTTAAACTTGCAGTTGATTTAAAGTAGAACTTCTACACAGTATTCCTCTCACTCCAGTGTATTTTGGACATGGAAATGATCCATGCACTTTTGCACAGTACATGACTGTAGAGAAAAGTAGAAAATGCTACAGACAACTTGAAGCACTTGAAAGGAAAAATACGAAAATATAACTATGAGAAAACTCATTAAAATCACTTAGAAGTTTGGAATACCAATGGCAATAATGAAGTATGGAGGGACTAAAATCATGTGATAGTGGTCAAAGTTTTGTATTACTTACAATTCATCACTGTCAGAATTTTCAGACTGTTGTACATTTGTTTAAATATTTTCTCAAGGCTCTCACCATGCCAGGCACTCAGCCAGTATAAAACACATATAAGTTTGTTATAAAATAAGCATAATTAACATTAAATTCTCTTGCATCATAGAGTAGCATAATATTTGCTGGCAAAAAAAGAAGCAAAATTTAGAAAAAGAYATTCAGTTTTTCACTTAGATGTATTTTCACTTATAAAAGTTTTAAAAATGCTACAGTCTTTAGAAACTACATTCAATTATCCACGTGTTACAAAATTCAGTTTTCATGTCCAAGCCTAGATTACCAGCAGAGCCACTGTGCACTTCCTACAGCAACCAAAAGATGTTCACATTCGACCCAGTGACCCTCTGATGACGATTAGTCCTAAAGACAGGACTGACAGTGAGAAATTTTTTTCCCAGGTTGGCCAATATTATAATCCTTGCTTTGCACGCTTGCTTTACACCACTGATTTCCAAGGTGAAATATTTTTTTTTTAAAAACATAAGTTTGATTTTCTACAGATCAGGTATTTTGAACAACTGCTTTTTGAAGGAGACATTGAATCAGAACTGGCTAAAATTCTTATAGTTTTATGTTATTGAAAAAGTAATTCCACTAGGTAACCTTTAACAGCTAAGTTTAACCATGCACAGATGCAGCTGCTACTAAAACAAGGAGCAGAATTCATTCCAGATAGTCATTATGCTAGATCTTTGAAGGCTGCAGAGGAAATGAGTGTAGAGCTTCTAATAAAGCATTTACAAGCCAATTATGAATTTGTGTGCATTTCTAGACTAGAAAGACTGACTACTAAACTAAGACATTCAAAAGAGCTAAACAGTATTAAGCATACATAAAAATAACATGAAATTCCAGCTTTTACCGCAGTATTATACATTAGTGTTTTATATTTGACATGGTAAAGTCGTACATGAAAAGGTAAATGCTGTTGTGTTTACCAGGAAGGATTGGTTTTGCCGCTCAGGGATGCATTATTTATTTATTGATCAGGAGAAGAGCTACCTGAAACTGTGACTTTCTCTAATTATCTATCGTTGCTACCATTGAGTAGGCACTGGACAAATGATACTGCCCTCTTTGAAATCAGCACATAGGCTAATTTACTGATAATTCTAAGAGTTCTGGGGAAATAAATTAACTTTTCTGTTGAATACTCAGAGTATTCTGCAGAGGATTAACTGAATCCTGAAGCAACGAGTGCCAGTCGCGGTGTCACGTGCCTTCTGCGTACTCATTTCCGTCCCAGACTGCTGAAACACAGAATATTAAGGTCAACAAAAAAAAAAGTCATTAACAAAATGATTTTAGATTTCTATGGCCTTTGTCTACAGTCAGAAACAGCGAACTGCTGTGCAAGTAACAGCAATATCAGTAAGCAGCTGTGCCTTGTGCTGGCTGCTTGTATCTGTGACCAGCCCAATACCCATGAATTAGCTTTACTCTTCGAGATACACACAGTGTGATTCACATTCGCACTATTTTTGAAAGGGATGGAACAAAACTCAGGTCCTAACCTGAGACACAGGTTTTTTCTAACTTTACCAACCTGGCAAAAAAACTTGTTCTGCGTTAATCTTGTATCTAAAGACTCAAAGAACAAATGTATGTAAGGATTTAATTTTTTCCACATTATGTTCTTCAAGTATGCTTAAACAAGAAAAAAAATCACACATTTCAATTACTAAAAAACACACAAGGATGGAGTAACCTGTTTTATAACCTTTTATGTGTTTTATAAACAACACAAAAGTATTAAACAATGTCCTTGGCCTTAATATCCTTTATTGTCTTGATTCTTTCTCCTCTCTTTTTTAAAGACAAAATCAAAATGTTTTGTTGTGTTGGTCTTATTTTCGTTGTAATTTACATTCAAGCTGATTTTGAAAGCTGTTTCGAAGTACTAACTTAAGTGAAAAAGCAGCTACTACACAATAAAATCCTTGGGAAGAAATGTGATTTATGCAGATGAGTTTGTTAACAAAATTTACACATAAATGAGAACATTTTTTTCCATTCCGGTTGCTATTACAAAGAAACATTGGGAAGTAAATTATCTGTAGAAGAGTACAAGATAAAAAATGTATTAAAAGCTGTAAGAACGAAATTGAAATGTCAAACATAGTTACTTATAAAAAACAGGTGATGGACTCCTTGTAAGCTACCTATTAAAAAGAGTAATCAAAGTGAACTAAAATGACTTTAGTTCTCCCACTAAACTTGTGGCTCAAATTCTCCACACCTTTATTGCCTGTTTGCAGAGTTTCATTCACTCCTAGGCAGTGCAGGCTTTCTGAAAGTTAAAGCTATATATGATAAGACTCTTTATTACTCACATACATAAAATTTGAATTCAGCTACAGGATTCCACAAAATCCTAATAAATGTTTCTTGGCGCTAAGATTTTATGCATGCCATAACCAAGACGCTCTGCAGCCTGCAGAAGAAGGAGATGTGGTACAAATGCAGGTTTTCAAGCGGTAAAAAAGCCGTGAAGCCAAAACTGAGACAAGGTCATTGTGACCAAGGCTGCTCTTGGCTGCAGGGCAGGTTTTCCTCCGGACCGCCCCCTCAAACCTCCATTCCACTTCCATCCCCCAGTCCCACCACCCTTGGTCATCTTCTGGTGGGGTGGTGACGCCTCCTGCTCGGGACCTGGAGTCCTGGGACAATGGGGCCAGGAGCACAAAGCATAACGCTGTGACCAAAGTCTCCTCACTGGCAGGCCTTTTCAAGCCGATGGGAAGTAGGGCCACTTGAGCTGGACATGGCTGGCTTGTCAGTTCCTGACAACAAACTGTGTTTGGTACGCAGGGCATTCATGGGCAGTGTCATGCTTTTGTCCAGAGCCATGCTGACTTTCCCCCAGGTCAGTTTCTGGCTTTTGCGGACGGGCAATGGTGTTGAGAAATCCACCCAAGCAGAAAGGGCCCCCCTGGCTGGTGATTTCTCACATTTAATTACTTGATTTTCCTTTCCTGCAGTCAGGAAGAAAATGGAATTACATCACGCCCCATGTAGCCTTGGAAAAGGACCAATTGTTTCTAATAGAGCCGCTGGCGACAGGCACAATACGTGTGCTCCTTGTTTCATGTCGGATATTAGATCGTCCAAACAAGCCTGAGTACTCCTGCTCGGAGGATCCTCAATAGGGAACAAAGGGGACCAGGCTTCTCCTGTGTCACTTCCAGCACCCCCCAAAAAGAAAATCTTTATTTAGTCACACTTCACCCTTTTTCACACTTTCCAAGCATCTTTTGAGACTCAGAGACTGGTTTGGAGAGCAATGGTTTACTACATGGAATTAGTGAGCTGATGTTTTATTTTATTCATCAATAATTGCCTAATGAATGCCTCTACTACTTCACACAACTTCAGACATGTCTGGTTGTAAAATTACAGTCACCAAGAAGTATGTGATGGGCTTATGACACTTGGCCCTGGGACTGTGCAGTAATGACAGTTTATTTACATTTCCCACAGGCACACAGATTATGTTACAGATTTACACAGATGCTTCACTACAGTTTATGTTTAAAAAAACCCAACCAACCAACCAAACAGAAAAACCCCAAGAATTACCATATTTAATCAGACCAGAGGTGCATTGCAGTCAGTACTGAGTCTCTAAAGGCAGTGTACGGAGGATGGGTAGGGAGAAGCATGGGTAATACCTCATAAAGAAATACCTCTCCAGAACACAGCATACATGTCAAAAAAGTAGTACTTCCCTGGAATACTCTCTCCCTTTGAAGTGATTTGTCACTTAATAACTTTGTGAATCAGAGTATTTAAGAGCATTGGATGGACTTCTGTCCTACCAATTTTGGCATTACTGACACGCTCAAGCCTTGCACAAAATATCTAAAAACACTTTCCCCAATCACTTCTCAATCAGGCAAGATGCATGCCTGAGAATTACCTGGGTATACCTTTCTTCCCAGCACATGTTCACTTGCATGCCTCTCAAAATTGATGTTCATTGCCTGTGCTTCTAAACAGGTACTCAAGATCTGAGAAGAAGTTATTTCTTCCAGGTGCTAAAAAATATGCAGAGTTCTAAAACAATGTTTTCCTTTGCAACTGTTTCAAACTAATCTACCTATGGGAAAAATGCAGGCAAAACCTGTTTCTGTTAAGTGCTAGAGATGGGGGTCACTATTGTAAATACCTGTGTTAAAATATTTCTCCTATCAATATCGGGCTCCGTGTGTGAATTGCAGAGATGAGAGCTGTTCTTTTATTACATATGTGGAGAGTATGTGACCACAGAGTCACCCTACTTCAAAAAGCAGGATTAGAATGCAGTCACGATCAACAAGAGGGTATGGAGGCACATTTGTAGCAAGCAGACTTCAGCAGGGAGCATCATCAGGATAGGATGTAAGGAAGACTAGGTGATATCAGATGATGTTATACCTGAAATAAAAATTACTGGACCAGCATTACTTCCCAGATGATTCTGTAGATGAGTTTATCAGACAACTTCTTATTACTGCTAATGACATTAAGGCATAAATGCTGTATTATCCCTGTTATTTATCCCAAACAACAGGCCTCCAGGACTGACAATGTCTACATAGATACACTTGTTCCTGTGCCAAGAGAGGCAGAACTCTCCAAGCTTTCACTGAGAACTTTTGGATTCAATATTAATGAACAATGCAATATGAGTCCATATGGCTGGTGAGGCCTGAGCTGGAATTTGTAGGACATCAGTCAGTGTACTGCAGGAGTCAGGTCTTATATATTTTTTAAAATAGAGTTTGTTTTAATGGTATATTAAGCCACAGATGTCAATAATGAAAGAGAAGCGACAGATGTGCCTGTGCAGAACAACTAAGCTTTTTTAATGTTTTTAAATTATTTGTTCTGTTGTAGACCTACATTACCTAACAAAAGAAAAATAGATTTGACTGGTATACATTCTAATTAGTTATATTAAATTTAGTCAAAAGTAGGAGTTTCTCTTTCATGCATGTCTTTTGATATGTTTTTTAATGTGTTCATTCTGAACTGGAATAAAACAATGTATTTTGATGTTCCTACACCAGTGGCTGCTTTTGTCAAAACAATAAAATATCAAATTTACAAAATAACAATTCTCTAGAAGAACAGAAAGCAGAAAAAAAAGCACATTAAAAGAAATTTTACAGGAATTCATGACAAAGCAGGCTTAACACATACATCAAGTGCATTTGCCAAAACCAGATGTTTTGTCTGAAAAAAAAATTAAAAAGGAAAGGAAGAAATTTATTTTCTGGTAGCTCGTCAGTCAGGGAAAGAAATCCCAACATGTAAAATGCTTAGGGTTGAACAGAGAAGAAAGAAATCACTACACTTTAATTGGGCCTCCACTCCTGGCTTCCCACAATGCAGTGGTTTTGAGATGAATCCACCAACAATGTATACAAACCAAAGCAGAATGGTAGATTAATGGATGACTGCACAGCCACTCTTGGCAGCAGAGGCCAAGACTGCAGACATGTTAGAAAACTGCACCATGGCCATGCTCCGTCTAAAACCAGGACACAGATAAGGAAGCTGGGTGAATATAATATACAAGTTGTAAGTCTAACTCACGTGTTTAACAGGGTTAGTGGGCAACTGATTATCCCGGTGCAAGTTAACATTCAGTGGTGTCTGTAAAGGCTCGGTAACCCATAAAGTTTCTGTTTAGGATATGGCACTTCACCATGTCTTAAAGAAGAGGAAGGCTGTGTAATACAGGGGGTAAATCCTGCAAAAAGGAATAATGACTGTCCAGCAGAAGTGAGGAAACAACATTAAAAATCTAGGGGAAAGGATGAAGATGGATAACTCCTGCCCACTGTGGCAGAGCAAAGACCAGAGACCTGCTCCCAGAAGTGAGATGATGGGTGTTGGGTGAGCTGGAGAGTTCCTTGATGTGAGAGTTCATAAAAACTTGCCATAGCGGCTCTCTCTACAAGCCTGTTCAATAATATGCAACTAGAGATACAATTATATATATCCTGTGGATGGGCTCTCTGTATCAACTCATAATCTGTTACTGATATCTCCTTGATTTTGACAACTCCTTCAGCTCAAACAGTCCTAAACAACCTTCTAGTCCTCCTATCAGACACAAGGCTAAGTTCATTCCTTAATTGCCTTTACTCTGATTAATTTAAATTTATTTTTGTGACAAAGGTTTGTATTGTGTTGAAATACCATCAATATCCAAAATTTGTACTTAAGAATCCACTGTTGAGTTTTTCACATGCATGGCAGCATTATTGGAGCCTCAGAAATATAAAAATAGTTGGCTTTACATGTGAAAGTCTCCCACAATGACACTAAACACCTCTGAATTATTTTAACATCCATATTGCTAAATCATGGTTTAGACAACTTTCTGTGGCCCCTTAAGTAGGTGTTATTTTCACAGTAATGTATGACTTTGAAACAACAGCAAAGGGCACAGCGTTTTCCTGGCATTCACAGTAAAGGCGAAATTGATATGTTTGAATTGCCACAAGCAAAAGCAGATACTGGGCTCAACACGTAAAGAAGCCCACACATCCCAAACTAACAAAGGTAGCATCAGCTTGGAGCTTGAGCTGTATAGAAACTCAAACTATATTTGCTGGCTACTTGCTTTAGACAGCACTGCTTTCCTATGATCACAGAATTCTGCCTGTATTTTGATTCAGTATTCACATGTAAAGAACATTTGTTAATCGTCCGTTTTAACACACAGTGAAATGCTTGAGCTCAACTGAAGCCGTAGAGCCCGTYTGACATGTATCAAGTGGGTGCATTGAAAAGGCAACTTCAAAATTGAGAGATTGTTTTAAGTGGTTTAAACCTATCCTCTAAGACAACTTTGTTGCTAAAAAGCTGCAGAGGTTTAAAATAAAAATAACACATTCTTAGCCTGTTTGCATTTCCTATTCAAAGAGCTTGTTCGTCTTTAATCTTAACTCTTTATCTCCAGAACCCAGAATGGGGGAAAAAGACAGAGACTATACCAGAATCCTTTGCTCTATCAACAGATACATGGGAATTAGGAAATAACCCTCTGCTCATTTGCCAATAGCCTTTGCAAGTCACCTAATTAGATGATTAAGTCATTAAAGGGATATGCGCATCTGAAAAGCCTCTAGTCAGCCTCTGAAATCAGAGGAGATAAAGACAAGACTCATTTCTTTTTTCTCTTACACTGAAAAGGTAATTAATCCATTTAACTCTGCCTAGCCCTGCTTTTCTGCAGTAAAAAGGAGAGACTGAAGCAGGATTGCTTTTCAGAAACACTCTTTGAAACACCAGAATGACAAATGCTTCTTTCTTTTGCATGGCACATGAAGAGGTTAGGCTTAGCCTCCAGTGGTCAAAATTATTTAGACAAGAGATCAGCAGAAGTGTGTGTAATGGTGACTTTGGTATTTGGGATGTTACTACCTGCTAATTTGACTTTGTTGTAGCTCAGTGCAAAGTCTCTCTCCAGAGCAGCATGTAAGGCTGGTAAATAAAATTCTGAAGAGAAAATTATTTAGCGTCATTCACCTCCTCCTATAGAGGCTTCACAGAATCATTCTTGAGTGTGTGTCACCTGCAGGATAGGGGCTGACTTCCAAACACTAACCACCATGTGTTGTCATTCTTCAGGCTTTTACTGCACAGCTGGAAGTAGTGTGTTGGAAATGACATACAAACGTGTGCTGCCCTAGCAACTAAGGAAACCTCCACATTTCAAACTGCCAACTATGCTGTGGATAAACCAGTGCTCAAACCCTAATTGTTAAGATCTCCATCTGTGTAAGGTTTGAGGCTTAATTTCTGTGAATACATTTTGATATTTTCAGTATAACACAACTGTGAAGAAAYAAAGGTCAGCAGTAAGAAATAGAGCTCAGGAAAACCTTAATCCACAATGGTGTTGTCAGGTTTTGTCAGATCAGAGAGTACAGCCCGCGTTGCAATAGCTCAGCCTCATCACTTCAGCGATGTGAGAGTATCCGAACAGAGGTGGCAGTGGACAGAGGTCCTACACTCTGCTTTGCAATTCCTCTTTCTAGAATTAAATTGGTGAATGAGGTAAAGAAAGAAAGATTAGTCCTATGAGCTTAAAACRAGAAACTTTTTTCCTCTGCTTCACAACTCTAGAATTTTTCCTGAGTCTGGCTACAGGAATCCTAGCACTATACCGCAAAAGGCAATGTCAAACATGGAAAGCATATAACTATAACTAACTGCCACTCTTATTCTAAAATCTGACATCTCTATGTCAAAACAATTCCTAGTTTTGAGCCACATTTGGAGTAAAATTTATGTATGTTCACACAGTTTTTGTACTTGCAGTGCTGTAAGTACAATTAGAACATTGTGTGATTTCCACAATAATTTTTTGAAAGAGTTCAGCATTGATCTATTCCCTGTTAATCTACTGTGTGGAACCCTCACAGTGATTCAATACTGTATCCAAGAAAAGTCAGAGAAACCACTCTGAAAGGTTTAGTGCACAGTTTCAGTGCACATTTTTGTAGTATGTCTTGACTGAAATTTTCAGTGATGTAAAAGAGACAAAAAACCTGATGTATGGACAGACAACACTTTTCAAGTTTTGTGACCAGATTATTGTGATGTGCCTGCACAGATACACATTTTCTTGGGAGGCTGCAAAAAATGAATCTCAATCTTCACAAATACTATAGATCCTTAAAAATCCATGAATTGTCAAAGAAGACCAAATATTTCATTTAAGAGTCAACTGGCACCTTGATATSAAATAGATATACTGCCAGGATGTGTTCCTTTAGGCAAAATGATTATCAGTCTTCCTTAGTTGACAGCAACTTAATAATAATAACAACATTAATTATTAATTTCTAACAATACTATAAATACATTGAAAATTTCTTGTCAACCCTTGCCTAGAAGGCAGTAAATGAAACTTCCCCTAGATAAACTGAAATATAGCTCTTAAGTCATTATTTTTCTCTCAAAAATGCAAATGGATGAGAGAGCATTCACTTAGCAAATGTTCTTTATTTTATTCACTATTCAATAGTTTGTGCTCTGTTAAATCCTTATAGTAACTTTGTTTTATCCTTGGTATTTATAGTATCTATATTTGAAATGCACAAAAGCAAATACCTACTTCTCACCTTCTATCATGAGACAATAGTTCTTTCTGTCCCACACTAACTAATGGAACTCTGCACTATACAATAATTTTAATTTTAAATATAAAAAGGGAACAAAAATGCAACAAAATATGTGCCTTGAGGATGTCCTAGCCTAGTAATTTTCCRGTTTCTCAAACTAGTTTTTTTTCCCCTAGTTTCATAAAAAATTTAACCTTTACAGGAATGGTCAGACCAAAATACCAAGTAGATCAAAAGGCATTGTGGGTTATTTTAATGGTAAGGCCTTTAACAGGCAAACACTAATCTGTATGCAAGTCCATTGCAGTATGAGAAAACAGAAGAAAACAGGAGTGGAAACAGTTTTTAACTATCTAAGCCATTCTTTCGGATTCTAATTTGATATATCAACATTATTTCCCTCATTATACAAAAAAAAGACAACATATTATTTCATATCTCAGTATATTCTAGATTTGCAGGGAAGGGGAGCAAAGCTGAAAAACCTTAGGCTAAAAACTCAGCCTTAAGCAAAAAAAACCTCTGCCACTGTCTTGCTTGAGTGGCCCTTGAGAAATCCGTGAATAAACATATTTTGCTCTTATTATACACAATATTTCCTTCCTTCCCTATCTCAATTTGCATTACATACTTTTGACTGAAGGCAATAACAACAATGCCAGGAAAAGAAACACATGTCAAAGGACATCTAGATAGCAACCTCTCAATGGTTGAAATCCTTCAGACAAACTGTAACTTGCAAATGTAACTAGTACCATACCATAAGGCAGCTAGCTCAAGATATCAGTTGAAGTAAAGATATTTGGTATCTTGCTGAAAATTTCTCATGGCTAGCATTTCATCTGCAGTGAAGAATTATTTTTGACAGGACACCATAGCATATTGAGTTATTCTAACCCACTGCTGAAACATTCTTAGTTGCAAACACTTAATGAAATAGCTTTAGGCGTTAAATACGTACTTTTCTCATAAAATAATTATTAATCAAAACGGAAATATATGTAATAAAATGAAATAAATTAGTGTAAGGGAAACACAGAGAAAGTTGTAACAATAATTGTTGCAAAATACAGACAACCAGAAGGGCAGGACAATTCTGGATGGCAGCTAATTCACCAGGGACAACTTCAGGAAGTAACTAATGTATCTAACAAATGTATAAAAGAGACAATTAAAATACACTTTTAGGGCTCAGGTAAAGACTTAAATACAGTCTATGTGTACATTCAGTGTAAGGAATAAATAAGCATTGCAGAGTTAGCATTGAAAATCTCTGTCATCACAAATTTCCTTCTTCGTTTTCTATCTTAGGTCAGCCTACCATTTCCAAAATCTTCTTAAAGCATTATCAGGTTTCTATTGCCCCCTTTTTTCTCCCTGATTGGCTTTTTTTTTCTTTCTTTTTTTTTTTTTTTTTGCCAGCTGCTCCATTCATACCTCCCATACACTAAGGTCTCCCCCGTACACAAATTCCCACAATGCAGTTGGGTAGGGAAAAGAATATATGCAGGAGCTGAAAGAGGATTTTTTTCAGTCTGTCCAACGTTAGTTTTTAATGTTTGTTGTCTAAAGTTGTTTTGCCAGTCCAAAACCAAGAAAACACCACCAAAACTGTAATCTTCCTGGCTGGCATAGGTCATGAGGGCAAGTTTAATGCAAGTAAGCTGTAAGTATCACAGTCAGGGCTAAACAGCAATGCTTAAMAACATATTTCAATGCAAAAATGATTTACTGCGTTTGTTCCCAAATGACCTTTTCCAGAGTCAGTGCTAGACAAGCTCCAGGTCATGCTGTGCAGAAGCTTAAGATCTAAGTACTCCCCCAGCCTGCTTTTCCCCAACAACAAAGTCAGCAAAAGGGCAAAGCTGACCGAGGAAGTTTGGCTGCTTAGCACCAACCCAGCACCACTGGTGATGAAAGCCCTCAGACTTCTTGCTGATGCAGCTGAACTGCACACACATGTTCCTATTTTGTTTTTCCCATTTTTTTCCCCACAAAATTGATGGCTATAAATTCATAACAGGTCTTCTTTCAATGCCTTATCAGAAACCCTGAAGTTAACAAAATGGTCTTTGAGAAGAAATTTTCAGACTGCAGAGTATCTTTCCAAAAAAGCATATCCATTGACTTTCAGTATTATATCACCACTTTGAAGTCAGTTGGATGATTCTCACAAAAGGTCAAATGAACAAATGAGAGACTTGCCAGGATTTATTTTAGGTATTTATACACCATTAAACAGGGTTACCATCACCTGTTTTCCAAGACATCATTTTGCTCTTTGGATTGCACAAGGTATAATAGAGATAATGAATGGAAAAACACAGGTTGTTTCTCGGGATTTATCTCTGCTTAATTCAACTTTCTTCTGCTCTTCAGACAAAGTGATAACTTGGAGGAAAATGACCAGAGCTTTTTGGAGCACAGCAATGCCATCTCAAAAAATCCTCTATCAGACCTTGGCATGTGTCCTCTCCTGTATTCTCTCCTGAATTCAGCAGGAGGTTTCCAGTATGACAACTGATCTACTAGACTTCCTACTAAACAAGCCAGAGCTTTATGTTGGATAAGCCACTTTAAAGGTAGCTGTGAGGAGCCTGCCAGCCATGAGCTGCATGCAGATGAAAGTGAATAATGCAACATGCAGCATGCAGCAATATTCTGCCAGTACTGATCCCATCTACACAACAAATACTCATCATGTGCACATAGACGGCAACTGAATCAATTATAATCTTTCAAGAAGGGTAAAAACAAAGACCTATGTTTTCAAAGCAAATGTCACCAAAACAGTTAAAAAAGACAAAAGTCAGATAAAAATATGAATAGAAAAGATCTCTTGATTGCTCTTCTCATTGTAAATTGCATGGTGAGGGGTTTTTCTCCCTTTTGAAGGGTCAGAATAAAAAGTCTGAAGTAAAAATCATGTTTAAGTTTTCATCTTTGAAAGGATCTGCTCTTGGAAAGAAAAAAAACCTGATAATATTTTAACATGTAGGGATCAAAATAACAGTGCCACTCACTATCAGAAAGTAAAATACATTTGAAGCATGTTATTTTCAAACTTTCTTGCCCTAAAGAATAACAAGAYTTCTAGTGTAGCTAGGGAAAGTAAATACACAATAACAAAACCACAGAAATGTCAGACGACTCCTTTCTGGTGGGGAAACATAACACACTAGCCACCATTTACTGCTTTACACTTATTTCTGAAAGGAAGTCCCGTCAATATATAGCAGCAGTAGAGCTTCTACCACTTAAATACATTTGATAATTGAGACACAGAATACACATATAAAGTATGTATTTAATCTATGCTCTCAGGGAAGAAAGTATAGTTACAGAATGAGCAAACCCCTAAGACCTACCAAATGAAAACAAGGAGATAAACCTTGAGTCTCATCATCTTTTTTATTATGTAGTATATTAAGTGGTGTTACAAACTGCTTACACTGAAGAAAAAAACCAGTTTTTTCCTCAAGCTTTCATTGTCGCTTACCTGCATAGATTAAAACAAGCAAGCAGACACACATGCCAAGATATAATTAAATAATTAAATTCATTCACACCTTCTACTTATTTCCTGCTCCCAAAGCAGTTTCTGCAGCAGCTGATAGCACCCCCTTTGGCTCGTGGAAGGAATTGAAAGGTGCTCCTTCTGAGGGAAGCCAGGCCACACCCAACTTGGTTGCTACTTGAAAATCTTGTGACCAACAATGGTCATGTCCATCTTAGACTGAAAGAAAATGTAGTTGTGTTTGAATACTGCTAGTTGCTAATTTTATTCAGTGTGGAACTGAAGTAGTCAAGTTGATGTTTGACTGTCCTATTTATAGGCTGTCAACCAAGCATGATGCAATTTTAATCTAAATAAAAGACACCAAAATATATATGTTTTGTTCATTTATTATTGCTATCGTTATGCATAATGTTTATTAATGAGACAGGGAAGGCATGAATGTCCTTTTCACAGTTTAGTACAAGGCTGAACAAAGTCAGGTTTTAGTACTACACTCAGTTATTGATGAAATGTTGCATTGTTGTGAGAAAAAAAATAATTTGGACAAGTTTGAACTRTTTTCCACTGAACACCACCTTCCTTTGCAGGCAACCTCAAGATGTCCAGATGTGTCTAAGAAAAAATCACACAAAAATTTGAAATAGTTGTTTTCCTCACTTTCAGTGAGATTTCTGGAGTCCACCAGACAAGATATGGCTGTGAATCATTGTCTTACAATATGAAAAATAAGAAGTAAGTCATAAAGAAGATGAGAGAAGACATGTATTTTGAAAAATGCCTTTCATTAAGCTGTTTTTCTCTGACCATCGTATTTTCCTACACTTTAACAAGAGTCACAGAAATATGGGAAGTAATATGAATTCATGATGAGGAAGCGGAGGGAGATGAGTGAATTTTGCTGTTCACAACTGCAAAGAACTGCAGTCTTTCCTCCCTATTCAGTGCCTCTCTGGAATGGAAAAATCTGTCTCTAATTTTCCACTTACCTTCAGTGGCAGATTAGAAAACATTCCCAAGTGGAATTGTAAATCTTTGACCACACTCCTTAAGAAAGTGAAGACTTTTGGTTTCTTTAAAAAATGAGCTACCCAAGTTTATAGTGAGGAGAATTGATTTTGTCATGTTCTCGTATGTGCTTAATCTAAGGTATTTAAAGATTGTGTAAGAGGGATCAGCAAATTTCAAAATAATGATGAGCATGAGTTCTTAAATGAATCAAATGCTCAGCTTCATGAAACAATTTTGTAGGCTATAGCTTGTTAGCACTGCCAAAAGGCTGCTTCTTTTCTCAAAGGCATCACACACCCTCCCTCACATGTTCCCCTTTCAGCAGAAAATTATAAGATTTTCTTGCACATAAGGAAGGGTCACTGCGCAATTTCCTTTCATTATAATTTGAAATCCCACAAATATAATTTCTCATCTCATACTCTAGGGACCATAACAGTTTTGGCAAAATGCAAAGAAAACGTAGAATTGAAAAAGAAAGTGAAAAACCCCCACATTAATTTCTGCAAAGCATTTGAGTGTTTTCTCCTAGAAAGACAGGAACTATCACGAGGCCAGCGTGAGATATTTGGGTTTTATTGAAAGAAACAAAGTTGTGCAAACATATGCCCAGAGAATATTTTGAGTCAAAAATGTTTTGACATTCTTCCAAAACCTACATATGTAACTTCGGAATCATACCTTCCATACATTAAATTTTCTTTGCTTGTTTGCTGAAGCATGAGAACTACAAAGTTATTTTAAATATAAAGTTAGCACTATGCATACAATTTAATAATACTGATTCATAAGAAGATTTAGCTTACATTCACAAACTCAAGCCTGTTACCTATTTTTGACTGTCTGCCCTGAAACACCTAAATACTGTGTTTCAAAAACAATTTACAATCAGAGGTTGTTCATTGTAAATTATTTCCAAATATTTACTCAAGAGACAGCTAGTTATCCTAGGACAGAATGCTGTAACCCTCTATTTTTAGTGAGAATATCACTTCAGTGACTGCAACAATCACAATTCTCCTGGCTATGCTGAGCTGGTTATCAAGCAGAAATTGCATTTTCAGAAGGTTAAGACAGACAGAAGGCACTATCCAGCAAATATGGCCAAGTAGGAAACTGGAGGACAGGCTGTCGTGTTCATGTTTTTTGTGCTTCTTAAAGGAACAAAGAAGGTCATGTTACAAAGTCAGATATTTGTGGATGTAAATATGTTGGGCGTCTTGTGTCTTTTGAACACCTAGGAAAGCTTTAGAAAATGCTGGTAAATGCAGACAGGTAAATGCTGTCTGCTAGTTGGGCATCCAAAGGCTCTGAATGCCTCTCCTCCGCAGTCATGTTTATTAGAATAACTTGTCCAACATTCTTGTTGTGGGGCTGTGAAATAGGTTTTTTTTGTTAGGGTTGCAGTACTATTTCTGGAAAAAATCATGCATTTTTCTGCAACGTACACTACATACAAAGAACAAAAATGCGATGTGTCTGGTTGGTAGGAAGGGAGAGCTCTGTGTTATTCCCTCCTGTCCTGGTCTCCTCAGAAGTTAACGTTGGGAACACACTGCAATTTCACTCTTATCTACTCCTGAGTGTCCTGCTAAGAGAATCAGGGAAACCAAAAAGATTGTTGCATGGTTAGGTGTTAATATGAAGAAATGCACCAAGAAACTAAAACAAAGCATGTCACAGAATAAACTTCTCTGGTATCATCATCATCAGTACCAGGTGAGCATATGGTCAGCTTGCTAACTTTAGCATCCTCTAAATCCATGCCTATTCTGCACATATTCCCAGAGTAGGAATGATGTTCATTATGCATATCTTTTTGCTTTGTAATGGTGCTGGAAGCATCTGCAATGATTAAATTGTCTGTCATACTTGCCAACATTTGCTTAAAATAGGAGATGAAGCGGGCTTCTGGCATAGTTAGGCAATAATCTTGCCTGTTAATTTGTGAGATCTATCAGGCACCACAAGTTTTTCTGCTTTGCATGGCTTTGCATCATTGATCCTTACAAACAGTATGCAGGAAAACTGGCAAGATTTCTAACTATTCCCTCCAGAATGGTTCTGTCCAGAAACCTCTGTCTATGGAGGAAGACTGAAGTGCTAATGACATGTATCACCTTTATTTGTACTTCAACTCATGCTTCTGCTAACTCTTGTGATTTGTTTTGTTTGTTGCATCTCCTGCCAGGAATACTGGTTCAGATTACCTCAGAGTTCTCCTTGCTCAAAAATTTGTACAGTAGTTTGAGCAATTTTAGTAGACCTTTGGACCTTGTTTAAACCATTCAATCTTTCAAGTAGAACCCAAAACTTTGCAAAAAACATGCTTCAGAGTTGTAGTTTAAAAGAACAAAATGCTACCATAAGCCTGTATGTGAGAATTGAGAGCGAAGCCAACAATAATGACAAAGAGCTTCACGGTAATATGATGCCAATATTTTTCTTGATGCAATCACATATAACCTCTGGATCCTAGAATTATGTTCCATTTCCGTTACTCCTGCTTTACATCTTTGTATGGGACAGTTAGTCAATGCTCTATAAACAATTAAAATGATAGATAGTCGAACATTCGGGAAATAGATCACATCTCACAGTGAAGATGACTGATTTTTCTGCAAGCTTTCAGGAGTTCCCAAGTCCTTTTGGACCTAAAATGGACTCTTTAATTGGTGGAGGCATTAAAATTCTAAACTTCCTTTTTTGGCATCCCTTCTTGCTTCAGATTAATGTGGAMTAGGAGGAGCACTGCCTGTAGTATCCAAGATGCATTTTCCCCCCAGCCCATGTCAATCAATATAGCAACATCCTCTGCTGTGTTCTCCTTCTTTCCTAAAAAATCCTGTCTGTGTGCTTTTTTTGTCTGTGGCTGAGCTTTGCAGAAAATATTTTCTCCTGTTGTATTTCAGGATGACAGAGCCTGTTTCACYCTGCCCACAAATGCATTGTACAGAGCACTGCAAAAGAAGAGAGTGGGGAAGGGCGTTATATACCTCAGGATGGGCAGCTGTTTCATCTCCAAAAAGAAGAATCAGTGTTTTGAAATCCTTCTCTGAAGTGAGAAACCCGTCTTTGTTCTGGATACAGGAAAGAAAGCAGTGGTGGTGTACAAGCCATGCCTCACTCACAGGCCACTCTCCCCTCCAAAGACTCCCTCTGCAATGCTCTGTGTATCTGACCACAGTCACAATCTCTCTCACCTGCTCCAGTGAAAATGTGGACCCACTCCACTGTTTACTTATGGGATTTTATGGTCTTATGTGACATAGACAGTTTTAGAAATGCAGAATAAAATACTCAGAGCTTCCTTTTCATGTCTCATTCCTTTGCAACATGTTTTCTTTAGTAACAGGTAGAGTACAGAAGGATGGCAGATCAGATGCGAGAGCCAGGTGATCCCCTGGCTGATGAGGGGGTTTGGGTTGTCATTGCAGGCACCACTGAGTGGCTGAATGCCTGGCATTTCAGAAAGAAGCCTGACTCTTATTTCCTTTCCTTGTATTTGAAGGAACTTCACAGTATTTGACAGGTCTTAAAACTGTGCATATCTGCTGCCATGTAAGAAGCTTGCCTCTAATTTAGAAAGGTACAGTAGATAAATATTACCTCAGTAGGGCTTACTAAAAGTCTTTCTTAAATCAACAACTAAGCAGTGTAGTTAGAACTATATGCATGCAGAGCAATTTTAGTTTTTTTGACATCTTCACAAAGCCAGTGGTGGATATTCATTTTCAGACTCTGAGAATGATTACATGATATCTTGGCAGGCCAAGATGACAGTATGCAGCTGGTAAGCTGTTTCTAGCTGTCATAATAGGTAGTGTTTGAAAAGGAAAAAACAAAGGCTTACTTTAATGAGGCCTACAGCAGCAGCAAACTGAAGTTATAAACACATTTGCTGCTATTTTGAAATTTTCAGTGAACTTTTTTCTTATTTCACATTCCTTTTTTAAACGCATTTTGCTGTCTGCCTTTATAACTTCAACAACTGCTGTGTGCCGTCTTGTGTAAAACTTGCTTGGAGAGATTTAAGGGTTATTTTTTGTTTGTTTGTTTTTGGGGTGTTCTTTTTTATTTTTATCCCATGTCTCCTTTGAATTTTTCCTTGAAGAAAGAAACTGTTTCCTCTAAATACAACCATTTGGTTGAGTGTAAAAGTGTTAATTGGGGCATTTATTTACTCTGCCGAATTAAATTCCACAGTGATTCTACACAGAGCTTCAGCAAATCCAGTATTTTTTCTTCTGAAAGCCTATGCAGGTGGCGTCAGTACTGGATATTCTGTTTACAAATCATTAATGAAGTGATTGTGGCTTTTTTCATTTGCTCACACTTTTGAACTGCTCAGAGCGACACATTCCTAAATAGGGAACACAAGAGTAGAGAGAAGCACACAATAGCCTTATTATGGGGGCCACACAAACACTGGTAGTGCTGAGGGTTTATATTAACCCAATCAATTAAAGATGTACGGAAAGAGTTCAGCTAGTAGGGGACTGGGAAAAAACAGTACACAGCAATGAGTTGCTAGGCATGCTAATCTGGACTCTGAAATTTTCGCTTAGCGCTATATCTGAGCTTTCTTCCTGCACAATAAAAGGTCCCTTTCAAAGCTGAGAGTGCTTAGCAGTGCAACCATTGGAAGTCACTGCATTCTCTGAATGAAATAAATGCCTTGCTTTAATTTCTATAAGGCTTGTGTAAATTTCCTTCAGTACTAAACCATTAGAATTCYGAAGGAAAAATGCATATATTAGGCTATACTGTATCTCTATTGTGCACTAAACATCAACTCATGCTACTGATATGGAGTTTAAAAGCTTAAATAAAGTGCGGAGCTCCTGCTGAGCAAACAAGCTGAACTGGCCCAATGAAGTAACCTTTTTGTTAAGAATTCTCATTTGAATAAACAGCATGGTAGAACTGCTGAATGCAGATGGCTTGAGTGTTCGGGTTCTTCTAGAAGAAATAAGTCTTAGTAGTTTTACAGTTTCATGAACTAAATCATATTTTACGAAGGACAAGTGCCCCAATTTCTCACAGCCTGTATGGTAGAAATGAAAGGAGTTTGTAGCTAACTGGTTCATTTTGAAGGCTGCATCAAGGCAAAACAAATAYACAGATTTTATTCTGTAATTCTCCTGTTGCATGTTTGCCTATGCAAACACACATACAGACACTTGCACACAGAAAGACATAGCTCTAAAAGCCATCTAAGTTCACCAAGGAGTAAATTAAATCCCTGTCCTCAGGTTTGGCATTATTTTTGTGTTTTGCACTTATCTGTGATACTTTTTGAATTGGACATAGCATCAAGAGCTATGAAAGATGAAAGACTCAGCACAGCACAAAGCCTGCTTTAACATAGATGTTTTGCATCAACTTTTATTGCATTCCCTCTCGTTTGCTAGGTAGATATTTTCCCTTCTGACAGCAGAATGCTAGCCCTGCTTGCTTCTTTGTTCTCTGAAAGAAGGAAGGCATAGGTGATAGTGAATGCCACTGATCATGCAAAGAGCTCATAGTGCCATCTTGAATGGAATATAACAACTGAGAGATACAAACATTAATTTGGGATCCTACTTAAAGGATGCCATTGTGCAAATGGAATTGAGAGTTGACTGCCCTCAGCTGCCCAATAGATACTCCATTCTCTGCATCTTTTATAGAAGGTGAATAAGCTATTAATGGTTGTGTGAAGCATCAACCAGATATTTCTACAGGCTTCCCCCTTCCCCCGTACTGAAAGGACAGCTTTTGTTTTAACTATTACTGTTGCATATCTAATAGACAAATATGAAAGACTGAGGAGAGGGGAAACAATAAAAACATCTGTCAAAAACCTATCTCTGAAAGGGTCTGCTGACTACAGAAAATGTCTTGTATGGTAAAAAAAAAAGCAATTGGCAAAAATTGGGGAAAAGAGAGGGAAAATTGTCAAGAGTCAGTCAGTAAGAGTCAAGAGTTACCTGACCATAYTTATATGAGAAAATACTTTTTAGTAATCAACATCTGTAAAATTAGGCATTTTCATGTTGGAAAAGAAGAATGGGCACCGTACACCAAAACTCTTAAGACAGATATTTCCTCTACCTGTTTTGTTGCCATTTATTCCCATAAAGGTGAGATACATTTCTATCAYGTTGTAAAAGCACCAATTTTTATTAATTTTTACTTTTCTGCTGTTCTCGTAGCAGTTTAAAGAGTTCTGTATGTCTATGTATCTGAACTTGTCAAGGTTTAACCCCAGCCAGTAACCAAGTAACCACAGACCCACTTGCTCACTTCTCCAYAAGTGGGATTAGGGACAGAATCAGAAGAGTAGAAGTGAGAAAACTCATGGGTTGAGATAAAAACAATTAAACAGGGAAGGAAAAGCCACACACATGCAAAGAAAAAYAAAAAATACTTCTCATGGACAGACAGATGTTCAGCTGTCTTAAGGAAAGCAGGGCTTCATCATGTATKATGGTGACTTGGAAAGACAAATGCTGTCATTCCAAATGTCCTCCCCTTCTTCCTTCTTCCCCTCACTTTGTATACTGAGTRTGACGACATTTGCTATGGAATACCCCTTTGGTCAATAGGAGTCAGCTGGACACTTTCCACTAGACCAGGCTGCTCAAAGCCCTGTCCAATCTGGCCTTGTTTACATCCAAAAGGATGGACTTCTGTCAGCACAACCAAAGCTCCTCATACTCTGTCAAAATGAGATCTGCGTCAGGATTAAAGACTTCCCTCAACTAAAACTGTATAAGAATATCTGAGGACAAAATGTGTGACTAATGAAAAGAGGTGTTTCTCTTTCAAAYCTAGGCACATAAATGGTAGGAAATAAACCACATTAAACAGTATTGTGCATTATTGCTGATTAAAAGCACTTACAGACCTTATTACTCRTGGTAGACTGCTTCTCATAGCAGATAAATTTAATCTAATGACATTTAGCCCAAAAAGCCCTCTAAGTACACCAAGTTCCATCAGCTTTATTTAAAAGTTGACGTGAACTTATTGAATGAGGAGCAATGAGGAGTGAATTGCTCCTCATTGCTCCTCCCACTGCTCTCACTGCTCTGCTGTTGCCTGCACGGTCTGCTAATTGCTTGCAGGCAACAGCCTGTCCAAAATTCACATCTCTCAACAAGGTGCACAGCACTTGTGGAGTGAARGAATGTTGCTGGACCAAGAACAGCAGGTTGGCCAACTTGGTGAGGTGGGCTTTAAACTGAAAGACTTGGGAAACAAGGTCTGAAGTAATAATGCTCGTGCCAGGGGAACAAGCCAGGCCAATCAGAGCAGCAACAAATGTTCCTTAGCTGCCTCCCAAGATAAGAAGCAGAAACCCAACCATCTTATATGGTATGTATACTAATGCACACAGGCTGAGGAATAGACAGGAGGAACTGGAGCTCCTGAATSTGTCAGAAAATTTTGATATCACAGTAATAATTGAAACATGGTGGAACAACCCACATTGCTCAGAGGACCATAATGGATGGCTACAGGCTGTTTTGCAAAGACAGACAGGGAAAAAGAAGAGAAGTTGCACTCTATATTAAGGATAACCTTGAATGTATAGAAGCCAACTACGGTTGACTGCAGTTGATCCCACTGGGGTCACAGTCAACACCACCTCAAGTCTGAATCCATTCAAAATAAGAAGCATAATGACTAAACTCTAATAAAATGCTGAGACATTGCAAGTAATTGAAAGAAAACTGAGAAACGGCTTAAATAAGGCCAAAGTTTCTGATGCTAAGCCTAATTGGAGGGAAAAGAGCAGCTATTCAGTGTGTCACTCATCAAAACACCTAGTGAGAAAGAAGCAGAGTTTGATTTTGAGGCTCAAGATGCGCTGCTGGCATATTCCTTGTTCTAAGAGATGCTTTGATTGGACTGAGCCATCCAGAAGGTCCTACGTGACATGCCCTGGAGCTTTGAAATGCTAGACATCTCCTTTTATGTGAAAATTATGATTCTGCTGTCATCTTTTCCCGTTATATATCTTTTTCTTACTCTTCTACCTGACCTCTATTTTTTTTTCTTTCTGCTCTCTAAATATATCCCTGTCTTGTGATACTACCATGACCAAAAGGACACTGAAGTGGTCTGGCCACACAAACAGAAGGAAGCTTTCAGATGTCAGTGTCTCAAGGAATGAAATACAAAATGCCACTTGGGAGACAAAGGTCATCTTTTGGAAGATTTCCCATACTGATATATACAGCCAGAGAACTGTGTGACAGCAGAATTCTTAGGCACAGCAAACGTTTCTTCTCTCTGGTAAGAATTATTCACTGTTTGTTGTCTGTGTCTAGAGAGATATCAATTCCTTGTTTTTGTGCACAGTTCTGTATTCCTCACCACTCAACAACACTTCACGTTTCTAATTCTTTCCCTGTTGCCCTTTCAAGCATGGCTACTTACCCTTCCCATCAGACTCTTCACTGATATATAATGCTAGAACATTTATCCAACAAGAACTATACACAAAGGAGAATAAATTTGAACAGTTCCTTCAATGGTAATAGATTTTACATAGCCCCTTAGTATAAAAGTGAACGGTATTAATGTGCTACAGAACTTGGAAAAAGTCAAACATTATTAAAATATTGTTGTTATTATTATTGAAGAAAACGAGAAAGGTTTAATCTTAGATATTATAACATGCAGAACACTGAAAATTTGCTGAAAATGCATTATCAGTTTGAATTAATACATATAAATCTGTACTGAAGTAAATGTTCACTAACAGACTTCCGTGCCAGCTTAACCTGGAATAAATTTTGCAAAGCGACACCAAAATAGATCATAATCAAAGTCATCTGACAAATGGCCAGGACTCTTGTGAGTAGGGTCAGATATCAAAGCAAAATATGAAACACTTCACAAATCTGGCACTTTTGCTATTACATCTAAAAGAAGCCTCTCCAGAATAACTCCCTGCTTCTTCCAATCCAGAAAGAGTTTTAAAAGGAGAAGGAATGGAGTACTTGATCTTCACACAATCATTACCGTGAAGACATTTTGTCATACGATTTGCATTGATATGCAGCAGGGGCAAATTACAAATGTTTAAATAAGGCTAAACTTGGAGGCTACCACAGATTGAAAACTTTGACTTGTTCCTGAGACTGTGGATGATTTGAGGAGATCCATATGAAAAAGAAAGAGGATATCATTCTTTCACTTGTGAATGAAATGAAACACCTCCTCCAGTGGTGGTGTCAGTCTACAAGTAGAATAACAGCGAATCTGTTGGCAAATTAAAGGCAGTTTGGAGACAGGCAAGAAAATGTGAGGAGACAAAGAAGACCTATGCCTAATAAAAGTATTTTTTGGTTTTGTGGAAATTCAGGTTAAAATGGCAAATTGAAACTTAGATTAGATTGCAAATCTTAGATTAGTTTAGATTGCAAATTGACAAAGAAGTATTCAAAAAAAAGGATTTATTGAAAAATAATTAATCATTTTGATCTGGATTGAAATTATTATTAAAATATGTTCCAGCACAAAAATATGGATTTGTTTCCAGTGCAGCAGAGAAATTACATCTGGGCAAGATAAAGAGTAACTTTCCTACAGGAGGAAGAAACTAAAAAAATGAACACATACAGATGGAAGTTCAGGAATGTGATAGTGACATGGAAAATGGCAATTTATCTGGACATGTGTTTCTTTTCTTGAATCCTAGTAAAAACTTGCATTAATAACAAAATTATATCAAAGGATTCTAAGGGAGGATTAAACCAATTATTAAATAAATAACAAGGACCAAAACCTAAATTATTTTTAATAAAAAACTCTTTCCTTCTGACACCTATATTAATTCATGTGTCGTGGAGAATAGGAAGTTCAAGAGACCTTTGGAATAATTCATCCAATGAGAAAACAGTAAAAAAAGACATGAAGTGGTATGAGAAACAGTTCATTAAGTACTAAAACCTAAATCAGTCTCCCAGCCAACCTGGCAAAAGCCCCATTACTTGATATAAATGCAGCTCAGTTTCACCAAGATCTCAGACCTGAGAAGAAATATTACCAGACTTTCTGATGTACCACTTTGCCAACACAAGGACTTACATTCTAAAAGTTACCGCTTGTATTTGGTCTTGAAACTTCTCAGCCAATAATGAAGTGGCCTTTAATACACAACTTGCTCTGGGTAACATGCATTGCTCGGTATGAAATTAAGGAGTTCACTTTCCACCACCTCTTTTCTGTTTCTAAAAACTGTCACTTGTTACCAACCATCCCATAACTGTGTTTCCAACAAAGATTACACTGATATTTCTGTTCAGCTACATGTCCTGCAGGGCTGTTCTGCGGTCTTCCGATCAGTAAAAATGTAATAACATTTTCACATAGTCAATATTTAATTCTGTAAATGCAACTGGTAGTTGTAATCTAGGTTATTAACCACACAGTGATTTATGAGGGAGGGCAGACAGTGGAGGGGTGCAGAGCACTAGGAAGGTCCTCTGGTGACAATAAAAAAGTTATAAATTTCATAGCTCTGCCTGAGAAATGTATTTATATSCTATATTAAGAATAGCTTTTTATAAATTTTAATGATCCATGTTATTAATGGTGCTGTCATCATTACTGCCTGTGCAAGACTGCAGTCTTTTTTTTCCTCCTATACTTTTCCATCAGCTGAAGGTCTTACAGTTTCTAAAAAGCTCTTATTAGCAGTTTGCCAAAATCTTTAAGAGTTATAAGTCTATCTTTGTTTCATTGGACTGCAAAGACTGCAAGGAGTATTTTGCATAAAGTTTTACAGCCAAGGCAAAGGTTAGGCTAATTGGATAGAAAACAATTGCTTCTCTATCATGTTTACAAAGCCTAGGTCAATACATAGGAATAAAAGTAGCACCATATCAAAAAGAGGAATTTATACATGAAAATTGTCCTTAAATAGTGCAGTATACTCAGTTGGGTAACTATAAGATAGACAGTTATTTAACAAAGATCTGATATAAATATGTGTGGCACCACAGACTCCATTACAGTGAAAGTCAAGAGTAGTATTTACAAAAAACTCTCCACAATTTTACTCCCTTTACATTACTGTCACATGTTCTGTCACACTTGGCCAGGTTTGCGAAGGGAAGGTAAACTATGGCACTGCCTGATAGCTGAACAACTTTCACATTTTCCTGACCTTCATACAAAAATTTCAGAGACACAAAAAGAGGTTTGGGAACAGATCAAAAGACACAAAAGGAAAAGAAAGCACAAGTAGCACCATATCCGTTCTGAGCATTTCCCATTATCCACCTCTAAAACCAGAAACAGACACCTACAGCAGCCTCCTGATTTACTGGTTTCAGCGATTGAGGCAGCTTTCCTAAAACTTTCAGAAGACTCTACAGTAGTCAGAATCCCTCCCACTGTCAGAAGCCCACAGTAAAAAGTGGTACACAGATCTCTGATCTGTTGGCAACACAGAAGTGTTCAGCAGGGAAGAAACGCAACCTTACACAATTGCACATGTAAGTCACATGGATCCTCTGACTCACAAGCACAGGTATTTTTAATCATAAAATCATAAAAATAAACCAAGCCTTATGGGCTATCAGGCACTCTGATGCTTTGGTGATAGCAGTTGTACAGTTCAGGCAGGCACATTAAASACAATATGTGAGTTGGAGCAAGGTCCTGTGGTATTGTATGCTCGTTCTTTAATTTTAAAACGTTCACCAAAAAAAATGACAACAAACACTATCATTGCAATCTCCAGACAAATGTAAGTACCTACTATTTTACAGGTATTAGTATCAATTATGATTTTTTCAAGGATGAAAACAAATGTTCAACACTGACCCACTATTTTCCACAATTTTTCTTCTTTGAAAAGTGCTTAATTATCAACTTTTTTCTTCTTTATTTTTATACCTACTCTGTTTCAAGCTGATACGGCAAAAGTAATTTTTTTCCCTTGTCTTTCAGCTACTTATTCCTGGGATAGGAAACATGAATATTGCTACTTAGTAAAGCCAACATTCCACTGAAAATGCTGCACTTCACATTTTTAGCTCAACTTGAAATGTTTTCTCACCTCACTATCCACAAGTTATAGCTTGAACCCCATTCTTTTATCTCTCTCATTATTTTACTTCTCTCTCACATTGGCTTCAAGTGTTACATGCTCAGCCTAATTCAAGGGAAATCCTGAACAGAAAATGTAAGTTMCAATCAACAAGAATTACAAGATGAGTAAGGACAAATTTTCTTCTATAAGAGAGGAATCCCCATGCCATTCCTAATCTGAGGGAAAAAAACCAACTTCCTTTGTGCTGAAAGAAAATTCAGTCTCCCTGCAGTCTAGTTCTCCTCCTTAAGTAAATTCTGCCACCTACATCATAATATATTCCTGTAAACTCGTACGGAAATTATTTGAAATACAACTGCATTTTCATTTGCTAGAAACTCCTCTTAATGAAATCAGCTATAGAACCAAAATAAAAAAACTGCAATTCATTTTTAATATTGTTTTTCTAAGATTTTTTTTTTTTTAAATAGGACCTGCACAACACTTAATATATATTAATACTTAYCTGAATTTCTGATGATTGTTTACAGTAATGAAGTAGGGATGTTGAAAACTATTTTGGGGAGATTGAATAACAGTGATTGCCAATGACTACTTATGTCATGTTCAGGATGCCTCAGCTCACAGCATCTGTCTCTGCAAGATTCGGTACAAGACAGATTATGTACTACTAAGAAATAAGCCCGTTAGAACACTCTGCTAAATTAAACCTTTCATAAAAAAGTTTGCCTAAACCTCCAGAAGTAGGAAATTCCATGGCTCTTAAGTAAAGCTAACAGACTTTGACATCAGTCTGGCTTAGAAAAAATCTATTTTGTTTTTCATGATAAGTTGCTTTCAGAACATAACACTATGCAGTGTAAGAATCCTAAACAGTGCTTTTCTAGTTCATGAATGAGGAAAAGCTTTTATTCAAGGTGATTACAGAGTACTTTACTGATTTAACTGATGGGTATTTACTCCAACTTTCCTTCAAATTACTAAAAAACCCAGTTAACAGCATGATTTCAAAATGTAAATATATAGTTCCTGGACATCTGCATTAGTGCATTGAGGCTACTATCTTATTCTATGGAGTAAGCAGGTAAAAGAACAAATATCACAGATGTAAAGGTAATGTGCTACTGCTACTTATTCTGGAGAAAAATAAAGCAAATCAAGGCAGGAGTAATGCTTCAGCAATGCAACAGGAACAGATCCACCTGAGCTTTGCATTTTAGCTTACTTAAAGTACAACAGAAAATGTGATACTGGTTGATATACATGTGAAAGCTGAGAGTGGAAGAAGCAAAGGGAAAAGAAATTTCTCAGTTGTAGCGCCATATGAAGATATTCTAGAAAGCAAGCATCAAACAGGAAAAAAATTGAAATGTCAGGGAACCTCATTGTAATTCTGGAAGCTCTCTTTGAAAGCTTCCAGTAGCATTTTTAAAAGCCTAGACATACTCACTGTCTCAGGGAGTGGCAGGAGAGTTCCTATTCAGCAAAGTGAAGAAGCAAAAAATGTGATCAGAAGAAGCTGGCTTGTTTACTGGGAAGCTGCTGGAAGTGCACAGTGGGAAGAGTGTGACTTGAGCTCATTTGAGAAAAAGTTTTCTGAGAAACAGGTGAATCTCTGATGCTCAAAGCCATAACCTTTTTTTTCCAGCCAGCCTGGTTCTCACAAAGCATTGGTGTCAGAGGAGATTGGTGATGCTCTCTGTCATAACAGCCTCTTAGTTACAGCAGTGGTTCCTAAACATGCTGGTCTACTGTAAACTCTGTTTCTTGGTGATCATTGATCCCTACTCAAACTTGAGTTTCAAACACTTCTACAGCCTTGATGCAGAGCTATACCATGGCTTGTAACCTAAGGACCACATCTGGGGTCTGTAAAAAATTTACTTGGATGTTTTATTATAACCACYAGGTTATGCACACTGTGTTCCTTGATGGGGATGCTCTTTTTCCTTCTCATACTGATTACTGAAAGAATAATCTATATCTCTTCTACCAGCTCCTCAAAACTATTGTTCACTTGGTTATTCATTTACTTTTCCCTTCTACTAAGAGAGTCTGGAACAGTGAGGAATATGACTTCTTGTTGTCAAGTTGCTCCTTGTTGTTCCTTGTAGAGGAATGATGTCTAGCAGCTGTCTTTGGGGGATTAGAGCAAAACAATCTATTCAAATAGGGTTCTGAAAGTCTCACTGAAATCTTGCTTTAGCCCCCAACCTTGCAGCCTTCCATGTCCTAATATGACCTGCCGTCCTGTATCTTCTAAGCTCACTTCCCTTCAGTCTTTTCTTTCTTTTTCTTATTTTATTCTTCCTATGGCTTCCCTCTCCAGCATAACTTTCCTAACAGAAATGGAAACAAGAAGTCCCTTCCCATTGTCAAATGACTTGTCYGCTGTGATTTTCTGGATGATTCTCCTCCCTTTTGTCTACTTTTTCATTCCAGATAACTACCATTTTTCTGCAAGGAATAGGTCTCTATTTGTTAAGAAAGCATTTACACTATTTAGGGTAGTGCCATAACCTAGATCACCTTTTTGAAAGAATCCTACAGTTACACGCATATATAGACATATACATACATACATTTTCAAGCCCCAAAGGCCCTTCCTCTTTTCATGAGAATGAAAATCTGGAGTGACTTCCAGAAACTACACAAGAAATAGATGAAAAGTGCCAGATCCCACATTGGCAAGTGAAAAAGGACAGCCACAAATCCTCATCCTCCAATTAGAATGATGGAGGAGTTTCAAGACAAAGAAAGAACTAGACTGAACTAACTCATACACAATGAGAGCTGGGGTGAATGAGTACTTTTTATTGTTATTTTATTGGTTTGGAGTTTTAATAAGTAACTGGAAAGAACAGTGAAAATTACAAATATGAGAAAGACTGTATTAATAAACGACAAAAGATCTGGAAAAGAAAAAGGTGGCCTGACCACAAACACCTTGTGGTGTTCCAGAAGGACCCAGTAGAATCTGTGATGGATCTCCCTTTGACTTTTTTGGGACACTTGCAATATTCCAAGAAACATAAACTGGAAAAGATTTTAAACCAACCATCAACTGTGTGCTCCACCTACTATCATCATCTATATCCCTGCACTTCCTGCTGAAATCCATTAAAGTCCCAATTCTGCAAATACATGCTTAACATTCTGCAGCTACTGAGATCTAGAAAAGTCTGAAATGCTGTATTTTCACATAATTACTCCTAGTAAAAGAAAGATCAGGACTTGCAGATATAAGTTTTTTATAGCAGAAATCTTAAATAGCAACCCAGCCCTTGAAAATATGTATTGATTCAAATAACAGGACTAGGATAATGCCTTCAGATTTCATTCCTACCACTCATAAGTCCTCCTTCATCCCAACATGCATTTTGTAAAAAAACCAGCAATGATAAAAAATGTGTTTTGTGGGGTATTTTACATCTCTTCTGTAATACCACTCTGCCTAGCTTCCAAGTGCATCTAAGGCTTACTGAGGCTTTATCTACTGCTTCTGCTTCGCTGGTCATATGCACGCAGCAGCTCTCCTACTGCCTGAGCAGTAGAKTTTGGAGAAAGAATGACCACTGCAGAGCTGTGACAGACAAACCTCCCTTCTACAGTCACAGACCCAGAAAAATAAGAAAGTAATAGAGCTCACTGACTGGTGCCATTCCATTCATCTTTAATGTTCTGCCAGTTCTAACCAGTTGTTGTATAGATCGGTGTAGGCATCAATCAACACACTGGCACTGCTGCACTTTATCATCCAATTGAAAATGTTATAGTTCAAGTGAAAGATGTCCCAGAAATTCCTGAGTTTAAATTTAATGTGAGAGCGTGAAAATGTAAAATGTGCTGCTGCAAGTGAAATTTTTTGCTAAATTTTACTTTCTTGGAAATAAAGTAATTTACAAAGGAAATCTATAAGAGAATGTTATTTTATTATATTTCAACATCTTTTATTCCACCAAAAATTTTAATCTTTATTTTACTTACAGAATTTAGCAATTTACAATATTCTTGTCTTAAATTACGTTTTAAAAAATTAAAACTAGTCCATACATCTATCCCAAACATGCCAATGACCTCATTCAAATTGAGTCAAATACTGAGAATGAGCCTGAATTCCAAGACAGATGTCTGAATTATCTACAGCTTCTTCACATCTTTTTCTATGGCAAAGCCCTCATTTTGACTGATTTCAGTTCAGAATGAACACTTAGCTTAGATATAACCATAAAACAAGAACCTTTCTTCTTCATATTATGTGAATCTTCCAGGAAAAAAAACAGATGTGCAAAAACACGTCTTAAAAATTGAGTTGTATTTTTCTTGATTAATTTTGTCTTTTTATGATACAGAGATACTGTTTCATCATTGAAAAATACACATGCTGACTTAAAAGTCTAATCAACATTGGTTTTTTATTATCACTCAGGCAACCCAAAGCTTCATAGAATATGCTTTATCTCTGGATATTTTGGATGGAAAAGAACTGGAGCTTGATTATGCAAATCTATTTCCAATGCTGCGAGGGCAAGAGCATTCCACAATTCATAACACAGTTCTGCMACCCTATTCATCCAAAGCAAGGAAGCCTCATTTGTTCAGCAAGGTAATAGCAGCTACCTGCTTCTCAGCTGACATGCATTCAGACGCAGGCATGTTGCACGCCATGGACAGTGACACTGAGAAAACACTGAAGAAGAAAAAATTCTAACCTAGATATTATAAGCGATCAATTTAGATTCAAGTCAACCTTGCTCTGACCTTAAAGAAACATTCCAGTAAATAAATGTAAAGTCTGATTCAGCTCTCACTGCAGTCAGGGAAGATGCAATCTCTCAAGTCAAGACATTTAAATGAGTGAAATAAAGTATAAAGGCAAAACCAATCAGTAATGCAGTGTATAAAATTAAAAATATATATATAAATTTGGAGACATTTCTGAAAATGGGTTCAGAAGATGCATTCTTTTGCCTTTGCAGCATACATTAAAAGAAGAAACTCATAGACATACTGTCACATCATTCATTTAAAATTGGCATCTTTAGAGTTTGTAGCAAAACCCAGAATTTGGTGGGAATATTGCAGGTTTATCTTCTGCTCATCCTAGAAATGCTCACCCAAACATGATCTGTGGAAACTTCAGTTTGCATAGGTGCAAACAAGCTCATGCCCTCAGAGGCCTGTCTCGTCTGAGCATCCTTCAGCTCCTCATAACATGGGAAGAAGCCTGAGCACATATAGTGCTTACAGAGCAGTTATCTACCTTTCAACTCACACTGTGGGAGCAGAGTTAGGAGGCAAGCCTATCTTGAGGAAGTGGGAAAGTGACTGTCAGAAGCCTGGCATGTGAAAGGAGCAGAAGAACAGGGAGAAGCCTTGGTTTAGGACTCAGACCAGAGCTTAGGACTCAGACCAGAGCTTCTTCACTGGGTGAGTGCCCAGACCTCAGGACAAGGTCCGTCCGTAAGCTAGTATTTGTCAATAGCCAGTGTCAAATAAAACTGCTTTTTGAAAAAGGTACCATTCTTTGCTTTTACCTTTCTGTGGATGTTGTTGGAAACAGCCCTTTTTAAGCCTCATCTGTGGGCAAATCATCCTTAGTTATAGAATCCATATTTCCTGCAAAATAAGACAAACATGGACATATTAATTTTGACCATATGAATTAGCTTTTTAATATTTTCAGATCTCAAAGGCAGGTATAGAGTCTCCCTGCACTGCCAGAAGAGCATTTTTCAACTCTACCCATGAGCTGAGTTTACAGGAATATGAAGCCACATTCCTTGTATAAAGAGCAGAACTATGGAGGATAATCAGCTCTGCCATATGAAGAGACTCTGAAGTTATCTTGAAGGCAGAACCCATTTTGATAGCTTGGCATCTCATTTTTTCTCTGGAATGGGACTTCTCCTGTGGAGTAACAACTCATTACCATGGGAACATAACAGCTTTAGAAAGCTTTGTGCTGGATCAGCTACAACAGGGGAGTTACTGACTGCAAAAGCAGCTCTGCTTCAGAGTAGGAAAGAATCTGAATAAAACGTAGCTGCGACTTTTTTTCTTTGCACTGTCTCTTTTTGGCTTTGGTTGTTTCTGCATCTGTTTTATTACATCAGTTCAGAAATGCCTCAATGACAAATCAAATGTGAGCAGCAGGAAGACAACCTTTTAAAACTGGCAGAAGGACAGCCCATAAGTGACTACCTGAATGCTTTATAATATCCGCAAAAAGAATGAGATCTTTTTATTATGATTATTTGGACCTATAACCAAAACAATAGTAAATATGACCATATCAAATCTATGTAATGGATCCTGCCTATTAATCAAGACACAATTAGAATAGTCACTATACGTGTGAGAACATGCTGTCTTGATAATTAAGATATTTTCTCCATGGCACTAGATAATATAATATAAAAAAAAAAATTTGGAAACCACTGTGTTCCATGTGCTTCCAGGTGTATATAACGCTGAGAAAATATTACACGGATTTCCGGTCTTGCAAGTGTAATTCTTTATCTGTCTTCCAAGAACCATAAAAATGATGTAGTTCATCAAAGCATATGAGTAAACAAAGGAGCTCTTCCACATCATTGGTAAACTACATGTCAGAAATAATCTTTATTGATTAGAAACACCGGTATCACAGAGAAAATCAGAGAAAGATGTCATCTAAAAGGCATGTTTAAGTGTTGTAAACATCTCTGAAAAACACCAGTGCTTGATCATCCTCATACCATATTCTTATTTTCACCTGAAGTCTCAGACAATTACCAAGAATTTAACAAAATATTTTAAAAACTGGTGTACTAGGTCAGATCAAAGGCGCCAATTATATCTGGTCTCTTATGGGAATGAGAAATGAAGGCCTAAGCACAACTGAATAGTGACTGCACAGTGGTACTTCCCACAAATACCATCCCAGTTTTGAACAATTTACAACATGGGCCTTCTGAGGCAAGGTAGTATCTTTGTGCTTTACAATCTTTTTCACTTCCATTCACTCAGCTGTTCACCTCTTGAATTCTTGTAAATATTTTAGCACTAATAACATTCTTATGTTGAAGTTCCCTAGACTAGATATAGGTTGTGACAATATTACGGACATTTGCACCATTTGTTTCAAAGAGGTCACAGGCTGTTTTGTGCTGACAGACCTTAGACCTTGTCTTGGAAGACTAAGCAAACGACCAAACTTTATTGCCCTTCTCCATGGTTTCATAGATGCCCACTATACATCCTTACAAAGGTCTTCCTTTTCTCCGAGCTGAAGAGCTCCCCTCAATTAAGCTGTTCATTATTCAGAGATATTCTGTGCATTTGATCTTCTTCAAAATGTGGAGGGGTGACAGAAAGAATCTGACTGTTTACAGCATTCAAGACACAGGGCATCTACATGTGTATTTACAAAATGATGCAATGCTTTGTGGTTTATCTTGTGTTCTCTTTCTGGTAATCCCTAATATTTGATTAGAACTCATTGCACTACTGAGCATTGAGCAGATTTTTCACAGAACTAGGTCTTAAATTCAAGATCTTCTAGAGCGGTAATGGTCTTCCCAGAGCTGAGACTCACGTTGTATGTAACATTAGGACTTTTCACACTGTCAATTTTCTCTGAAGAGTGAGCAAGAGTGATAACACTATCACAAAACACTCTTTCACATCACTTAAATTATTCCAATGCCTTCTGGAGGATATCCACATCTTTAATTCATTTATATTTTAACGCATAACTCATCTTCATAAATCTGCACCTGATATCCTTAATGCATTTTGGAACTGGCTTTGGTTTGTAAGGGTGGTGAGGAGGATAGCACTTTAATTTAGTATTCCAGTCAAGGGTAAAAAAAGCGAATACAGGAGGATGAGATTTGGACCTTTCTCAGAGGAGAGGAGAGTGTGGTAGCATGTGTAATGAGAGGACAGAGTGTCTTCTGAGTATTGACTCAGCTGCTATCATTTGTTACGAAGCACTTATGGACAAGATCTTCTTTTCAAGTAAAAAACCTAGAGAAGAACACACAGAGGAAAAGAACTATGGACAAATACAGCCTGTACATTGAATCTTAGCCTGAGGGGATTTTTGCTAAAAATCGCTAAGTCCAAAGAAATTCTATGGCACTTGTAAATTATTTCCCCGCATTAGCCACTTTTAAGAAGAGTAATACCTGTAGGAGAGCACCCAGATGGTAAATAAATTATATTGGTTCCTTGCCAACACTATTGGTCAAAAATTCTAAATTTGGGGAAAATATRTTGCACATTTCATAGTCCTTATGTGCCTCACACACCTGGGGGTTGTGTATGTACTGTCATGTTAAGATACAGGGCAGAAAGCATTTGCCTGTGTTAAATGTATCATTTAACTTTATTCACCTGCACTCTGCTCACACCACTCAGGACTTTCCTGCTATTCTAGCAACAGCTGAACCATTTCAAACCCCTATTATTTTCAGAAAAATGTCTCAGGTGAAAAATGCAAATATCCTCAAAAGATCTCTGAAATTATCATAATAATGATAACAATCACAAGGTAAGGTAAAATTTAAAGATTTATTCCTTGGTTCCTATTTTTCCTTGGATGAGAAGAATTTCTGAAGAGTTAATCGTAAACATTCAAAAGCCTTTACAAAACATTGCTGCAATACATAGCACAGAGTACACAACTCTGTTCAGGTTCATTCATTGCTCAAGAAGTGGGGAAGAATGTGCTAAGGATATGATTGTATTTTTCCTGGTCCTAGAATAATTATTGTAGCTGATCATAACTCTTTATTATAATTGCACTTGAGTAATTATCGAGGTCACAGACACATTGAGTGAGGCATTGTATGAACACAGGGAAGCTGCCCCTGTTTTAAACAGCTTACAATTAAATTAAACAAGATGTATGAAAATGACAGGAAGGAATAAAATTCACAAACTGAATAGCATGATTGCAGCAAATGTCAACCCATGACTGCTTTTCTTGGGGTGAATGGGAGGCTATTAAGCATGGGCATAGCACATGGAAAGAATGGAGCCACCAGAAAAGACAGGACCACTAGTGACTGAATGACAGGAAATAGAAATAAATTCAGGGAAGGGCAGAGACACACAAATGACAAGTGTAACATGTTTGTGGCTGTGTCCACACACCTGAGACACTGTAAAGCTGCCCCCCCTATGAAAATGGCCTAAGAGGAGCTGCTCTCACACTTTCACATGAGGGGCTGTTCAGGCACGCCCAGCCTGGCACAGGCTCATTGCCTCGCACTCAAAGGGCTCTTGCAGCCTCCTTGGGCTACCCCTATATACAAGAGTCAGTCATGCCTTCCAGCAGATATAGAAAGGACAGGAAAATATGAGCAAGAGATCCATGGGAAGCATGCATGCATGCCACCTGAACCCGCCATATCCTTCCTTCACTAGAATGTCCACTGCCAGGACCCATTCCCATACCCATCTCCTTTCCCAGAGTCCAGGCATGCCCCAAACCAGGCATGTCCTTGAGCACAGAAGAGGCTTGGGTAAGTGCTCCATATTTTTTCAGTTGTGTCCATGGAAGGTCAGTAAGGTACTAAGCAACCGGAGGCACACTGTTCCAATAATGCTACTCCACCAAGGCTGTCCTTGAGAAAGTCAGCAAAAAGGGCCCAGCTGGCCCCATCTCCAGCATGCAGTGATGTTTATGGCATGGACAGAGACATTTTTAGTGCGAGCTAAGTGCCAAGTTTGCATCTTGGCTGGGTTCCTGAAAGAAAATTTCCTAGACCAAACTTCTGACCTTGGGAAGCCAAGCCTACAACAAATCCATAAGATTGAATCTAATCCTTCCAGGGTCATGGGCTTTGCAGTGTCTGAGACGTACCGGCTTCACATGGCAGGATTTTGAATCTTGTGTACTGCAAGGATAGTTGTGCAACCTAAAAATCTCCAGTGTTGTTCAGTTTTTATCTGTTTTGTGAATGTTCTTATGCAGACTGGCTCAGATACACAGATGCAATCAGGCCAGCAGCTAAGCAGGCACTAACATCACCCTGTAGGGCAGCTGGCAGTAGGTATGGCAGGTTCAAGAAATCATGCACCAGAAACATGGATTGGGCCCCAAGCAAGTGAACATTATCTACCTTCATAAACTAAGCAAATTTTAATTACCTGGCAGCATCAGTCACAATGACCAGCTGTTGGTGTTAGAGCAGGAACTTCAGTGGTACAAACTGTGTACAAATTCTGTGCAAAATGGAGCGAGCTTAGTTTGGGAGGAGTGGGGCAGTGATGTAGAAGGACTGGCCTTTCCAGCAGCTTTCCACTTCTCATGATATGTGGCTGCAGTCTGCTTCCGCTTCAAGAGGGTGCACGAGCCTTTCCAAGAAATATTGTCCTGGGACCTGTTTGTGGAACATCGACTTTTATACATCTTGATTAGCACACAGTCAAGTCTTAAGAAAAATAAAGCCACAGGTTGGGCTAAGATGTAGATATTTAAAATTATTTATTTTTCACTTAACTTGTAAATCAAAACACAAGACTTCTGGCTTTTTTTGCCCCATTAAATAAATAAACAATGTTCATTTTTTTCACACCTGACAAAAAATATTGTTCTGAAGTATAAAAATAGTTTTTATTCAAAAAAGTTAAACACAAAATTTGTATTATTTTGCCATATCCCTTAATAGAAGATTAATGCCATATAATAATAACAATAATAGTAATAGTGTCATTTCAGTCTTCAGATGTCTTTCTGTAGTTCTAAAAAAATCCATTATTTTTCTCACTCAAGACGACAAATATGGTTTCTTTGTGGATTTGGGACTTTGTTTAGTTGGTTTTTTTCATTGAGATGACTAGTTTTAAGTGGCACTGAGTTTAGCATTACATACTCAACAAACATTTATTGGTTTTGTGAAAACTGTAATTCTCAGCATATTTTCTTCAATTAGATCAACCATAAACACATGTTATGTGGGTGTGCAGTTATTTGGTTCATTTGTAAACATAGGTAATAAAATGTCTCTATTGCAATACCTCTGTGTGCAGAGTATTCATGTTATTTCTTCCACTGGAGTTTGCTCATTAATCATGGTGACAGCTGATACTTTTTTCACTGGCATGAGACATACAATTGTTAAAAAATTTGCTAGAAAGCTTAATATTGTCATTTATGATATCTACAAAATAAAGAGAACCTTCATGGGAAAACTAATATGACAAATATTGATACCAGTGGTAGATGTCTTTTGTCTCACAAGTAGTGACCTCTTTGAAAGGCACTAAGGCACTAAATGTGAAGACCATAGACTTTTAAATGCATAATGCATGTGTACTCAAGAAATTCTTCACACATAAACTCAAAATTATTTAACTGACACTAGATATCCTAAAGGGTGGGAAGGAGCAAAATTTCTATTCTAAATAGGATAACGTACATACAAACATGTAATAAATAATTTAACCAAATACGTCTTAGGAAAAAGTAATTAGAATTAAAATATCAGCTGACATCCGAAAAAAGGGGTGAGGCTGTAAACTGTGATCTGGTAAGGACATACCACCATTGTGAAACGGGTAAAAACCATATCTGAAAACAGATAAAACTTCAGAGCTCCCCGGCTGGACAGCAGGAAACAACCATAAAGGACAAACTCTCAGATTAACCAAGTTTAGATTTCACTTTGACAGGACCCTCTATATTAAATGTGTTGTATAATAGCGCTACAAGAAGATGAATGATAAAACATTTGGAGCTGGTGACGTCCTCCAGTGACCTGAGGTGGATGAATATCAAGAAAATTTTATGAAAAAAAGCTCAGTGACTCCAAGAGAACAAAAGTAAACTGTCAAAGGAAGCCTCAGGGTCAAATTTGGAAAAGTCCTGGTTTCTGTATGAGAAGTAGAAAAAGAAAAACAAAAGCATCCTTTTCCCTGTTTCAGTCAAGCTCTTGTCACAGATAGACTTGGCCACTCTGGACAGACTTCAGCCTTCCCAGGCTGCTTCCGTGCCAGTGTGACTATGCATTTGGGATCAGAATCAATTTCCTTGGACACTTATAACTAAATTCAAACTGTTAACAACTCTCCATCTTATATTTTCTTTACTTTAAATGTATCTTGAGGTGTTGCTCTATGAGGACTATCAGGACTACCTAGGAAATTTAGTACCAGCTCATACTGTACTTTCCGTCTTCAAAAGTGTCACCTAGAAGTTTCACCTGTTGGAGAAAAACCTGTCTTACTGCATCATGACCACAGGAGGAGAGAAAGTGTACGTTAAAGGAGCCAAGAACCCCATAATATGCACACTCGGAAACCTCAGAAATTACGAGAGTGTGAGCTTTAGTGGTCTGGCAAGTGAACTGTTTAATCACTATCAATTTCCTTTAGTTAAGACAATAGAAAGTCCCTTTGGGAATAGCCCCTTTTGKTTTTTTTTGGTTTTTGCAAATCAGGTTCATGTGTCTAAAAAGAGCTTTGGCAAGAGACTAAGGAGACACACATTTCCTGTAAGTAAAACGTATTATCTTACTGATGTTGCTAAAAGACTCAGAGTTTTGTCCTTGAATATATATGCCACTGCTCTTTACTTTAATGGGAGGTATGTGCCATATTCCAGTGATCAACCTTGGCATTTGCAGAGAACTCCAGCTAGGAAACCAAATGCTTATTTCATAGATAGATATGCTGCCCTTGCTATTGTTGGAGAGATGTAGACACCAGCAGGCCACACAAACTCTTTCCATTTTGCTTATTTTAGAAGTATAACTGGCTTATGACATGCCTGAACAAATCTCACCTCCTGTATTAAACTCTCCAAGCACCAATTCTTACACCAAAAACTCTGTGAATATTCCATCATCTTTTTTTCTGTCAGGATAGACTGACTTTCAGAACACACTCTTAAGATTCCTAGCACAAAATTCAGATGCATCATGTTCTTCAAACATGAAATTATGGGGAGAAGAATCAAATGGAAGGCTTATGAAAGTCTCTGAAATTAGTTCTGGATTAATCTTGAGTTTGTTTTTTTTTTTGTGAAAGCCAAAGCTCTCACCCTAGGCTATTTATTTTGTCATTAAAATTCTGGCTGCATTCATCCCTCTTTATTTCATATTGGTTTAAAACATCTAAAATCAATTTTTTTTTTTTTTTTGGTTTTATCAAATTCCACAGTCCATCAAGTTAATATATTAATTTGTCATAGGATGTAGAATATGTATATTCAGGTGGGAAGAGGCTGGGGAGTAGGTACAAMCAATTCATTTTTGAAGGAGAAAGGCATCATTCCCCGGAGATAGCATAGCAGGTATTTTGCAAGTGCAGGCATACTATTACTTAAATCCTCAAATACTTTTGTCTATTGTCTTCAAAAGTAGAACATGCATTAGCCCATATTAATTCAACCTCACTGTGACCCACAGCAACATATCACTGTCCTTAATCTTTATAAATGGCTTTTGCACTCTGCACCATCAAAAAACTTTCTTTTTGCTGATCAATACAAAGTGTATTTGAAAAGAGCATTATCTGCCTTTGAAAAAGCCTTCTGCACAATCAATGGTCTTCAGAAGCAGATGCTGATCAAGCAAGCATAGGTAACATTGTAGAAAGCTAGTAAATATTGATCCCAATTCAGAAAAGGAAATTGCCTTGTAGTTGCAGTGCCTGACTTCATTTAGCTCATAAGTTTACTGAAGGTCTGATTGGCTGATCTGGTAAACACTGCAGCGCATCATCACTGAACCCTGTGCTTGTGCGAACAACGAGCTGGTTTTCCATGGTCACACTGTGAGATAAAACTACAGTTAAAATCAATTTCAAAAATGCTGATTTTTGTTGCAGAAAAACATGACTAATATTAATTGTTCACATGATTTCACAGTGGATTGAAGCAAGCAATACAAAAGCTCTGACACTGGCATATTTTATGAATTTGTAAACCTTAACTAAAAAAACCCAAAACATAATATTCAAAATARTGTTTGATCATTTTTATATATAAGAGAATTACCCGAACTCAATTGGTTTGACAAAGTTAAAGACTCAATTAATTTCTTTGTTTCCTAGGATTTTATTGATAGAACCTGGCATTTATGAGAGCAGAAACAGCATTTCATGGTAGGCCTAGATCCAGCCAGTACTACTCCACCAGTGCGGACAGAAGGAAAGATGCAAGGGAATCTCAGCAGATGATCTAAAGGTCCATACAATGCATTACAATAAAACTTAAATTATTCCAGATTTATGATGTTGTTTATAACAGAAATCTTGTTTAGTACTTCCAAATTGTGAGAGTCACATAATTAGCTGTCAGAAAAGTGCACTGATCGTCATTCTGCAAAAGATATTTTAGCTCACAGCATGGTGTAAATCACAGGAGGTGACGGTCATATCCTGTGTCACTGAAGTCAATAGGACTTAATTGATATTCAGCAGCCTATCTGAGCATTCCTTCAGATTATTGTAGGAAAGGTTGTCCCTCACAAACACAGGGCAAAAATACACTGATTGCAGGTCTAAGATTCAGAAGGAAATACATTAGTAGAGGTGTCACAAATATGTGATCAGCCTACTAGTCCAGTCAGCTTGCTTGCTCTGGAGTAAGAACCAACCCCAAATTCTCAGCAGTCAGAGGATGGACCACTTATCTTTGAGCCAGACACAATGCTGGGCAATAAGCGACAGGACAATACCATGACAACATAAGCATTTTGTGTCAAACAGCTATTCTCCATCGTGGCTCCTTGCTGGAAGATTGGGATGGGATTGATGAAGCCTATGAACAACACAGATACACTTACTCGAAAATTTACTCAGAAGAATAAGGATGAGAAAGGCAATGGCCATTCTTCCTGTCCAGCCTGAGGCTGGGAGAATTCACTGGCCTTCACTGGCAACTCATCTTTATAAAAAGGCCCAAATGGACTTTTCACAGAACAAGTGTCTTCTACTAAACAGGAAAAATAAATACAAAATTTAAAGACTACCTCCTGTATCACAGAAGTTTATGACAAAATATTTTACTCTTTTTTTATTTTTTTAACAGATTTACAGACATTAGTTACTAAAAAACTGCAAAGTACTTTCATTTGTACTCTCAAAGAAATGTCACTACATGGATAAAACAAACTTTTAGATTTTAATTAATTTTAAGAACTTAAGAAAGTCTGAAGTAAAATTCAAGATATACTTTGACCCCAGAGTTTTGACCTATCTCAGTTGAAAGTAATAATACATCATCATCACCATATTAATATTAATAATAATAATAAAAATCCATACTCTTTAAACCTAGCTCTTGAACAACTTAGAGACAAATTTCCTAGACTGAGAGCCTAATTTTTCACACAAATACAGTAATTAAATATGAAACTGGTAATGTACCATAATGTTGTCATAGTGTGGTATTTGGTCTATATTAGGAGGTAAATCAGGGAACAATTGTGTGGTTTTACAGCCACTATATATTTGGAGGGTGRGAAGAGTAGTTTGGGCTGTCCAGATCATCACTGAACAATGGATCTGAAATAGGGTTGTTTCTAGTATATATGTGGAGGACAGAATATGACAGGACAATATTTTTCACTGTCAGTTTGTGGGCTGCTAAGAAAAGTGCTTGGTTTGGGTTGACAAGCCATATGTGATAAATGGTGCATAGTTTTGTAGGACAGTATTTTCTCAGCAAGAGGTGAAGGCTTGTCTTTTATTAGAAATGAAGTGGAATGACTTTATTTTTTTGCAGAATGGTGGTCTGATGCCAAGGACTATGGGAGGAGTTGTAAAAATCCACATACATGTATCCACCATGATGCCAACCACTTTTTAGCATTATTAGCATTATTTTGCAATGATGCTCAGAACCCTCATTGGCATGAAGACCACATTGTGCTCTACATTTGTTCCTGTTCAGCATAAAYACATAATGAAATTGGTTTCTTTGCTTACTGGAAAAGGCTATTGCTTCATCTTTGCTGCTGACTCAATATATTACAAATATATTACCAGAGAAAGTCCCATATAACAGCAGTTGCCAACTACACAGTAACATACATGGCTTAATTTATGTCTCCTCTGGCACTGGTACTCATGCCTTACACAATACATGTGAAGGAGGCCCATCAGAGGGCTCTTAAACTATTTTAGAATACTAATCAGTCCCTACACACTGCAGCTTTTATGCTGTTTACAGTAAGCTACAAAGGCAGAAGCAAGCTGCAAGTGCAAGCCTCAGCCAGGGCAGCAGTCCCTAGTCCTGCACCATTACCAGCACCCACCAAATGCAAATCTAAGGTAATTACATCCTTGCTAATCATCAAGTATATGACAACACAAATCCCTAAAAAAATAGCTGTTAGTGAAAATAATTCCTATTGCATGGAAATACTGCTTCCCTGCAAGACCCCCTCTTCCTAAGCAGCACCATTCAAAAACCCCTCAGTGAGCTCAGCATACTCAGAAGAGCTTTCATTGTGCAGGTCAGAGAGCACCTCCACCACATCCCAGCCCCTGACTGTGCCTGGGTGGAGGCATAGGGCCAGGTTGTTAATTTGTCAGTCCTCAGAAACTGAAAAGAACAAGTAACAGCAAAGGACACTGCAATGTAAGAACAACTGAGAGGGAGACTGCATCAAATCCATGTATTGGGGTGGTGCTTACAAGATCAGTCACCAACAACATAACTCGAATAAAGAGCAGTACGATAGCACAATGAAAAACTGCCAAAAAAAAAAAAGCAAAACAAAAAGCTAGGTAATTTTGTTACGCAATGTAATATGCCCATTTTAAGGATAACATCATGACTGCAAGCTCCTAATTAAGCGTTCTATTTCTTTGGCCCTGGACAAAGTAAAAAAGTGAAGTTTAGCACAGTAACTTTTTGCTTTAAACTGAGCAATGAAAGCTTGATCCCCTGACATAAACGACAGAATCCTCTAGGCTTTCACAGCTTGGTGGAAACAGCCAAATCTGCATTCAACTTGTTTTTCACATTTCCATCATCGTGCAGAATGAAGCCTTGTGGAGCCCAAGGGACATGTGTTTAGCTGCCATTCTGCAGCGCTTGTAGCATTTTAACTTCAAGCCTCTGGGAAAAAGCCGCATACCTATTACTATGGCTTTGGAGTTTAAATTGTTAGTTGATGTGTCCTGTTTATCAAATCCAAAAAGCAGTTTGTGCCTGAAAAACAGACCAGGGCCTTGCAAGAAAAGTGGTTTGGCTGGTTGTTTTTTTAAATAAAAGCCTAAAGAAGTGGCAGTCAAAAGTAAGTAATCAAGTATTTGTCCCTCTTGTCTGCCTCTGAGTTATTTTACACTTAAATTGACTCATTGCTGACATAACAAGTTTGGCAAGGTACAGTGCTCACCTATCTGACCTTCTGTATGAAATATGCTTATGAGAGTAAAAAGGAGACGGGCTGACCCATTCTTCTTTCAGTGGGGTTTTTATTTCCATGTTTGGTCAATGTAAAATAAAAAACCAAACCAAGGCTAGAACCCCTTTCCACACTCTCATATAAAGCTCATTATACATAATCAAACAGGATCAGCATTTTGCAAGTAGAAAGTCCATTTTACTTTTCTCTACAGCTATTAACAAGGAAATACATATAAAACATAAGACTGTATTTAGTTTTATATGTTTTTGCAGACAAGTGTGTTTCTGTAGGCTTGGATGGGTGTGTCGTTGATTTTCATTATATATATAATCTACCATCTATTTACTGTATATTTTGTAGAAGAAATAATAGCTGACTTACAATGAAAAGACAGTCAATATACTTTTTAAATCTAAAGAACAACCTTCATAACTGAAAGGATTAATGTTTTTAAGTTTGTTTTAAAACACTCCTTCTTAAAAAGAAGTCTGTTGTTATGAATGAGTTTATGTTGGCCAGCTAGACTATTATCTGGGGAACAAATGTTTCCTTGTGAACATGAGACAACTTGCAATTTTTGTTACAGTATTTCAAATAATGGAAAGTAATAGTAAAATTGCTGCAATAAACGAAAAGAAAATCTCGATAGGCAAGTCTGTTATGCAATATGTATTCCCCTCGCTGTTCCCTCACTGGTGCCAAAAGCATGTCACTCAGGTAATTTGTTTTAGGCCCTTAACAAGACTTAGAAGCAATTATTATGAAACACTGACACGACAGATCTCACCAACAATTGAAGTTTGACAGCTTGTGAGAAAAGTCTCATGTTTATGTCATTGGAGAGGTGATCCTTGTATGACCTCCTTTTTCACTGCTGTGAATGATAAACTATTGCTTTCCAGTGGCTCACTATAGCTGAAGGCCCAGTGTACTGTACTTGTAAAGGAAATTTTCAGTTGGTTCTCTGAATCAAATAAAGCTGGAAACTCCTTTGGTCCCTTTGATTGATCTAGTTTAGGCTTTATGATATGCTCTAACTGTGTAAGGAGCTAAAAACCTAAATATATCCACACTGTGCATCCGTAAAGGACTGTAGAACAAACATCAATAGAGATGTATGTGCGGAGCTAACACAAATACACTTACTGATTGAAAATAGCTTCACATTTGCTTTTCTAAGGAAACTGAAACAACTTGCATGTGAGAGAGGGAGAGAAAGGACATGTTAATATCCATTGCAATATATTTATTTGCCTTGTTTCAGAGTAGAGGYTGGAGGGACTATTTAATGGTTTATGTTCATTCCAGCATCTGCAAGCACCTAAATTAAGTACTCTTAATCCACATTTCAGAGGCAAGTGGAAGATGACGTGGTAAGCAGGTCTACATATTCATGCTGCAAGTATTCCTCAAAACTCACCTGAATCAGCTGGAATTGCTGAGGAGCAGTGGAATAGAAATAATCTGCAGGCAGTGAGTTTAGAGCTCCCTACACTCCTGCACTTAGTTTGGACAGCACTAGACAAAACCTGTATTTCTTTCTTTGCTGTTAGGTAGTTTTCTTATTGAAGATAAATTTAAAAAAAAAAATAGAACAACAAAAACCCACCAAACTCACAAATCAACACCACATCCCCTAAAACAAACAAACAATTTTCTGACAGTTTTAGATACTTGTGTACTCACATCTTGGTTTCTTGGTGTGGGCCACAGAAAAGCTGTATGCACAGTTTCCATGGTGTACAGCTCGGCTCTATGTTATACGTCATGCTGCACTCAATGCGAACCTCGTGAGACATTCTCTTCTACCTAATATTGTCACACATTGACCAAACTGCAAGTCTTCCTAAAATAATCCTTCATCTTAAAATTTTGATCACTCTGTATCTTAAGCATATGCAAGTAAGAAGAGTGCACGTCTTTGTTTCATGATTCTAGAAAGATTAAGATTTGATACACATATGTTCTAGGTCACAAAGTGATTTAAAGGAATTCAGATTAAAATATCTTTCCTCTCATTTGCGTATTCTGACTCTTTATTTGCATTGTTTGCACAATAGCAGAAAAACTTGAGACTAAAAACTGTTCCATTTCAATCAGTATATAATGCAGCTGATTAAATTTATCATTGGTGTTACTGAACTGGTACTTTCACAACATCAATCTAACACATGTTCAGCAGCTTTAATAATGGTTTCTAATCTCAAACAAAAGGATTTTTGTTTTCATCCGGATTTTTCTTCCCTATTACTGAAAGGAGAACATGGCGAGAACTTCTTTTTGTCTTTTTATTTTAAGAAAGGAGCAGAAGTATGGCCATCATGAAGAGTAGATGACACGTTTCTGAATCTTGGATGCTCAAAGAGGTATTTGGTCTTTCATGCCCACATGCCCTTTTAGCAAACAATGACAGTCATATTTAACTACTGCCACAGGAAATCAAAATACGACCAGGCCCACTGGATACCAGAGCAACAGTTATAACATGAYAAAACTTTTTTACAACCCAATGTTTAAACCCTATTTATTTTTCCTTTTGTTTAGGACTGCAGATCAGAACACAGTTTAATTGCAATCTACAGAGAAACCAGCTGTGATTGTATCTAGGACCTTTCAGTAGTACCATACAAGCATAAATAAATAAATAATTATAATGAATGGTCACATTTTTGTTCTGAGTAAAAAATTTTAACAAATTGCCATATTTTCGTTCTAAATATTAGCTGAAGCTAGTTGCAGAGGGCAGAACCTTAACCTGGACATATATAATGAGACTAGATTAGTATATTAATTGTGTAAAAGACACAGCTGGCAAATAACGTTAAGAATCTTGTGATTTTAGAACACATTGACTGCATTTCACCACATCCTTAAAACGTGCTTAATCTAACATGAGTTAGATTACATCCCAGCTGAGAGGAAACCCACGAAATACATCACTCTCAGGTCCTCTCTGTCAGACCTTAGGAGAGCTTGGCCTGCAGGACAGTCAGATAGAATCTGGACTCTTGGAGGTGGGATAGAGCGGGGAAGTAAGTGAAGGACTTCACGTGTGTTCCGGAAATCAATTGGTATCCTCTGATCTTGCTGTGACACCTCGACATTCAGTCATGGTTTTAAATCAAAGTGTAATTCTGTGATACTTATCTCTTGGAGCAATATGGTTACAGTGTACTTAACGCAATCACTCTTGTTCACCCTGGAAAACTAAACACACATGCTGACTACACACTCCAACACAAGTCTCACTAAACTTCGGGCCATCTGCTAACCAGAGAGGCCTGAGCTTTTGGAATTACCTCCTGTTTCTCCTTTTGTTTATATTTATATGTATGCAAAGCCCTGCTAATTGTGTCAGAGAAGAAAGGGTAAAAGCAACAGCAAACTCAGCTTGAATAACAGTTATCTAATAATCTGGGAAGTAATAGTGTGTGCCTTCTGCATCAGGAAGTTTCCAAGTCTTTGACTTTCCAAGAGTTGACAGAATAGCAAATTGGTGCAAACTATTGTAATTTTCACAAAAACACATATAGTACTTTAGTGGCAGCCTGGCACACTTCAATGGCATGTTGAAGTAATAAAACCAGTCTCAGGAACATGAACACCTTACCTTGAGATTATTTTAGACTTTCAAGACACTAATGCAGTTTTATCAGTAAATTCCTTGTTGGGAATGTAGCCTTCTGCTAACCTGGGGTCTTGGCTCTCTTATTACTACAGTTTAACATCCCAAAGGTCTGTAACAGAGATTCTTCTTCAGTCTCTCAGAAAAGCTTCAAACATAGCTGTTGGGATATTCTCAACAATATTGGCATACAGGTCCGTAGCTATGTTGCTAAATGGGACTGAACATGATTCTTTAGGTGCACGTAACTAAAATGTTAAAATCTACAAATCCATACAGGCATGATCCCTCCACATTTCTGCTTACACTCCATGATAAACCTTTGATCAGTGCCCCTCCATACATCTGCTCCTCTCCTCCCATTATTATTTATCTTTATTTTATTTATTGCCATTGAAACTGGCAATCTCAAGGATATGAGGTGTTTAATGTCTTGCTCATTATTGCAAAACAAATGCAGGTTTGTGTGAATCACCGTCATTAGCAGAAACGAGAGCACTCCTAATTGCAAACAATTACTCAACAAGTGTTGCTCTTCCCCAAGAAACCTATTAAATGCTCACAGTGGAGCACCTGGCAGCCTTCTGAGACTTCAGTTTCCTATGCAAATGCAGGCTGCCATAGAATTTGGTGACTTTTATTCAGTTGTTTTGTTTTAGATAGGTGGGTAGGACTCATTTAAATGTGTCTAGAAAGAATGSTCACAAATGCCACAACTTGTCAGACTTACCTGCATTCTTATCCCACTTATTCAAAGTGGTTTTATGTTTAGTTGGTTGGAGGTGTGTGTGTTTTGCTTTTTTTTTTTTTATTTTTGGGTTGGTCATTTGGTGGTTTCTGGGTTGGTTGGGTTTTTAACAACAAAACAAACAAAAAAACCCTAGCAATCTATCTTCTGGTTCTAAAGATCTCTCTCCAGATGTGATAATATTGGCATGTACTAGTCATGATGCCCCGCAGACAAACAAAGCATCTTGGTCTTCCAGGGGCGTTAGCAATCACATCTTTTATCAATAATTGAACCCTGAAACAGCTTAGGTTTCTGTGCAATTTACAATTGCCTCCTTGATCCTAGGCATTTCACATCTGGAAAATTGCATCATAGTATCACACCTAAAAACCAAAAAGTTGTGTTTTCTATTTTTGAAACCCCCTAAGGATACAAGTCATAAGAGCAGGCTTTCACCCTCAAGGTTACAGCAACAGCTGTATTCTTCTTGTGCAGCACCTAAACCAGGTGATGGACACAGCAAAGCTTCTGCCATTTAGGAGTTAATGTAGCTGGTGTGTGTGTATGTGTGTGTGCATGCACTAATTATAGATCACAGCATGCACTAGGATGCTAAAGAAGTTCAAAGAGAATATTAGATCCCTGACTCCAGCAGATGCACAGCTCTGGGGTATAAGAAAAAATGTGTGAGCAAATCACACAAGCTTCCTGAGCGGCTAGAAACAAACCTGGAACCCTGCAGGCTATTGTTGGATTTGTAAAATTGACAATAGCCTCTGCAACTTGTAATTTAGTCTTGTTTTTCATTATTATTAAGATTATTGTTTCAGTTTACTGAGCTCATGTAAATGTAAGTAGAGAAGAATGCAGGGATTCTCTGCCAGTAGTTATGCTATAAAATATTAACCTGTTGACGCCTTGCATTAAAATGGATTCATTTTTAGAGCGAGCATAATAGTTCTATCATCTTTATGATAGAAGACCCTATTCTGAAGTGCCTTGAAAGTGCTCCTTGAGTTCTGCACGTCTAAACTCAGTTTATACAATATTTAGAACACATTTAACACACACAACCCTTTCTGTTTGAAGACAACCAGATCAGGCCATAGAGCTGGTGGCTGCGATGTTGCCTTACAGCTGTTTGGGCAGGGCAGGACAGTTAAGGTTAGAAATACCCAGTGAAGAATTCTTTCACTCCTCTAATGTAAACCACAGATTTTAAGGCCAAAAGAGTTCATTTTGCTGTACCATCCAGTCAATCTTAAGGAATTTCACACAGTCAGTAATGGGATAGAGAGATTCATTCCCCAGTAGGGCATTCATTATCAGGCAAAACTGACCTCCTGACTAATGACAAGCCTGTCTTTCATCTTGTTTTCACTGTAGGCAGCACGATAGCTTGGAGAAACACATCTTCCAGAAAGAGATCTAGTCCTGAACTGAAGACGCCATGAGAAGGAAAAGCCACCACTTTACTCCAGTAATCTGTTTCAAGGGCTTCTCAGACCTACTGTGAAATTGTGCACTTGATTTCTCAGATGACTTTGCCTTGCCTCAGCCTCCAGCCATTGGTTCTAATTATGCTTCTCTCTACTAGATTAAAGAGCCTTTAGTATCCTACACTATCTCTCCTGACATTACTTTTACAGTGAGATCAAACCACCTCTGACATTCTTAATACAATAAGCAGAATGATCTTTAATGTTCTTGTAGTAAAATATCTCCTCCTGGGCCTCAAATAATCGCCGTGGGTTTTCCCTCCAATTCTGGGCACCCTTTAAGATGTGGATATTAGAACTGATTGCATGGATATACCTATATGTTTGCTCACTACTTCCCTGTTAAGATATTCAAGGAGCATATTCTTGGGTTTTTGGCTCAGTTTTGCCATTCAAACACTCCACTGTCCGGATGAGTTGCTTCTTAGGATGCGACTCCCCATACTGCAGCTAGACACTGTGCTCCTTTTACTGTGATTCTGTTTGTCACCACCTCCCACCCCCCACGGATGCATTTTTTTCACTCATGCATCCAGACTTGATTACCTAGACCCAGCACTGGTAAACTCTCTGTTAATCCCCACGAGATTTTTTTCAGCTGCAGTTCTGTATGTACTTCCAGATCAAAGTCTTGCAGATAGACCTGGAACCTTTTCTAGATACAGCTCACTCAACAACAATCTCCCACTGACATTTTTGGACTTTTGAAATCTGTGTTAAGTTATATCCATGTTACGCAGACACCAGGGAGGAGCACTGCCAAAATATGACACGCCCGTATAGTACAGCACCAAGCAAACCCTCTGTTACTGCAGATGTCCTGTTGTGGCCCCTAGTCATCACTACCATGTGCAATACTCTCCTGAGTAGCACACATAACACTCCTTGTTTTCCCATGTAGCACTTCATAGAAGCTACTTCTCAAGAGGGTGTAGCTGCCTATTCTCACAGAATCACAGAACCTTTAGGATTTGAAAGGACTTCTGTCGATCATTTAGTTTAATACCACTTCTCAAAGCTAGGTCAGCTAAAACAGGATACTGACCAGCTTCATTTTTTGGTATCTTCAAGGATGGGGACTTCCAGGACCTCTCTGGGCAGTCTGGTAGAGTGAATAATCACCATTATAGTGACTTTTTTTCTTATTACATTTAAGTAGAATTTTCTGTGTTTCAGTTTGTGCCTATCACCACTCAACTTTTAGTGGATACCACTGAGAAGAGTCTGACTCCATTTTCTTTGCTCCTTTCTATCACACATTAGTAAGATTTGCTCCTGAACCTTCCCTTCTCTAGCCTAAGTGACCCCATCTCTCTCAGCCTCTCATATGTCAAAGGCTACAATCTCTTCAACATCTTTGCAACCCTTCATTGGCCTTGCTCCTGCATGTCCAAGTCTCTCTTTCACTGGACATCCTAGACCTGGACACACAACTCCAGACGTACTCTCAGCATGGCTGAGAAGAATCACCACCTTAACCTACTGGTGAAGCTCTAATGCAGGACAACTACTGCTAGCTGCCTTTGCCACAAGGGCAAATTTCTGGCTCACATTCCACTCGGTGTCCACCAGGAGCCCTGCAGCCTCTTCTGTAAAGCTGCTTTCCAGTCAGTCAGACCCCAGCCTGTTCATTGGGGTGCCTGGAGTTTCATTCCTCCCCAGGGGTAGGGCTTGGCATTTATTTTCTTTCATTCATGTATGGAGATTCCCACTGGCCCACTTCAGCAAACTCTCAAGATCCCACTTAATGGCAGTGCAGCTACCTGGTGTATCAATCACTTCTCATGCGTAAATCTGGTGAGGGTGCACTCCAACCCATCATCCTGGTTATTAGTGACTATGTTGAACTTTGAAAACTTGAACAGTACTGGCCTTATTACCAACCTCTGGATTAAAGAACTAGTGATAAGACTCCAGCTGGCCTTCATGCTGTGACCCCAACCCATCCACCTTTTATCTACTGTCCTTTTATCTCACTATTATGTATCATGTTGTCAATGAAGAAGTCAGAGATGGCAACACAGAAAGCCTCACAGCCACTGCTGTCTGCCAAGTCAGTCATCTAATTACAGAAGGCTATCACATTCATAAAGCATGATTTCCCCTTCCTAAATCCAGGCTGATTACTCCCAATCACATCTTGTCCTCCTTATGTCCAGAAATACTTTCCAGAATTATTTCTGCATCATGTTGCACACAATCAGCAAGGCTGATTGGTCTGTAGGTCTCTAGAACCTCCTTCTTGCCATTCCTGAAGATAAGGATAACATTTGCTTTCTTTCAGTTGTCAGGAAACTCCCCAAAGGCCTTTCAAAGATAATCAAGAGCAGCCTCATGATGACATCAGACAGCTCCCTCAGCATCTGTGGATGCATCCGATTGGGTCCTGCAGGTTTGCTTATTTCCAGTTTATTTAGCGTACTTAAGTTGATCCTTCACGAAGGGTAACGTTTTCTTTGTCCAGACTCCCTGGTGTCCTCAGGGACCTGGGATTTCTGAAGCCTAATTTTATCAGTAAAAGAGTGAGGCAAGAATGGTATTCAGTACCTCAGCCTTCTCCATGACCTTGATTACAAAGATCACTGGAAGAAATAGCTACAACCTTTATAAGGGCAAGAAGCTTGCTGTGTCTTTTTCCTTCTTGATTCACCAACTGACTAAATATAAGGCTTGACTTTAGTAAACCAGACTGCCTAACATGCTAGAAATATGGCAAAATAGAGAAAAGTATTTGTAATTTAAAATGACAAGTATTATTTTAGTTCTTCTTATAGTCTGGAATGTTCTTAAAATGTAAAGAAAATGAAAATGGGGACTAGCAGAAAAAAATAGATCAGAATTAGATAAACAAATTACAGTATTTGGGATACAGTGTTCTGCATTAGAAACCATCCCTAAGCTGTGATATGCTCAGCAGAGTAGCAGCATGGTTATGCTAACATAATCATTTTTTAAATTAAATATACAATAGTATAAATATAAAATAGTGTTTTGTATTTCCTTTCTTGAACTATTAACACAAGTAGACCCTCACAAGAAAGCATGATGGATTTAAGTCTTAGAAATTAAAGCAATTTTGAGTAACCCATACTGAAAATGCTGAAATCACAAAAGGAGCATCAGAACCACCATATTTATCAGCCAGTTGGTAATAAATACTTTGTCCAACTAAAAGCAGTAGCGGGCACTTGGCCCAAGTTAAGAAAGGCTGGACAGTTAGTTTCTAACATGAATGGACTAATGTTTCTTGAGTGCATTCACCCTATTTTATATTCTCTGGTTGGAGAGTCCATAACATGCTTTTTTGTGTATGTAGTTTAAATCTGCTTTCTCATAACTTCTTTGGGTGCYCTGAAAACATTGTACTGAAATGCTGAAAGCTGCTTCCTATCCAACCCTGTCCCAATTACTCACAATTTTATCAATACTTACCAAAATCCATTTTAGCTACCTCTGCTTGAATTTGAAAGGAATAGCGTCTACCAGGGGTAAGTTGCTCCATTCCTCTGACAAAGCTTCCCTTTCTCTGCTACAGAGACCAAAAATATGGCAAAACTCAAAAGGAAGACATTCTCATGGACAAGATGCACACCCTGATTTCTATTACTTAATCTAAGCAGAATGAAACAAAACATCACGTTTTCAGCACGGGTTCAGGTGTATTCAACTTTTTCAATTTTGTCTTCTGTCTTTTTGTCTTGATTTATTAGTTTTTCAAATAAGTGAGTCCATTTGACTGTGTTCCCCAATATYCTAGCATGCACATACAATTGCTGGGAGAAGGACATTGTTTTTCTAAGTCCCCCTAAAAGTGTAACGTCTGGCTCTAATTCACTATTCTCCCATGAAGGCCATGGGGAGGATTACATTTCTTTCTTCCCTATTCCCTCTTTCCTAGCTAATGTCTGCTGCTGTCACACACTGCTGATAGCAGCAGAGCGAGATGGGTAAACCAGATCAAAGAGAAATGTCAGCTCCAATTTTTGTCCATAGGATTGTAAAGTAACAAGGAGTTAAACAGAGTCATGTCATTTTTCAGCATTTACATTTCATAGCTGGTACTTTTTTGCCATACATCTCACATTAATCAGCTTCCTAGTAAGTAAAAACCAAATTTCCTACCCTCCATAGTGTCATTGAGTTCAAAAAGGTCTGAAAAAAGGTAGCACAAGGCTGAATTTGGCTCTGTGCTTCAGAACTGACAACCTGGCGTAGCAGCCTGCAGCAGCAGCACATATAGGAAGAATTTCTTTCCCTCTGTGGATTGCTCTTGCAATCCTTGACTCAGCCTTTGCACAGATTTTCTCTGGAAATCAAATGGGAATTTACCGTATGGAACCAATGCAGAATATGCAGCTGCGATTTTCAGGTTAGATAACTGAATATAATCAAAGAAGGGGGTTTTGCCTTTCCCTACAGCCAAATCTGCATTCAGCGACGGAAAGGCTGTCCTACTTGCAAAATACACTGTAAAAAACAGAACYTATCATCACAGCATTAAAAATGTTACTTGATATTCACACACTGAATAACTTCAAAAGGAACAGTGAGGAAATAAAAAYAACCCCAGCACCTATAGTATTTAATGGCAGTGGTACTCGACCTATGGAATTTGTTCTTCAGAGGTCTATATAGAGCTTTTATCATGGGTCTGAGTGAGAAATCATATGACATGCTGGCTCAGTTCTGTTTCTTTTCAGCTATTCTGCAAACTTGTTGGATGATATCTTTCACCATTTCCTTCCATTTATGTRTGTAAAGATTCTTTTTTCCTCCTTGTAAAAACATACAACCTACACAATCAATTACTTTGCCCTAAGACACAAATTGCAGAGTGCCTTCAGGATTTCCTTAACTGTTTTTGATGAATGCATTCATTCATAATTTTTAATAAAATGGTCACACGCGTTTTTGTATTTTTGACTTGTGTGCCTCTTGTGATTTTAAACGGCTCTTCGATTGTTAAAGGTCGAGTGCCATTGCTCTAAGGGGCGTATTTTCATTGCGGCGCACGAAGAGTTATGCACGTCAATCTTTAATCAAGATGAAAAGTCCTCCTAATGCTTTCTGCTCACAAGCTCAATGCACAGCAAAAGAAAACTTACAACAAGAACAGAAGTTGCAAGTTTCAAAAAAAAAAAAACTATGTTGGTATGTTTTCATCTAGTAAATCATTAATAACTTCATGATTCATTCTGAATTATTTTATTCTCTGAAACCAATGTCATTAACATGAGTAGTTCCTAGAGAAAAGCCTGTGTCGCCATGTAAAAAAATAGTTTTATCAGGAGGCAACTGCTTTTAATAAATAAGATTAGAATGCACTTTATGGCAGCTTCTGAGGAAAAATTACAAATGAAATTATGCACACGGGGATCAATTCTAACTTCCAGGAAAAAAAAAACATAACTACAGATAAAATTCTAGGATGTAATAAAAACCATGCATTTGAAAGCAGCACTTCTCCCACGCAAAACCAATAAAGAAACAGACTCTTGATCCAGCTGAGACTATGGCTATACATGCTAATGCACAGAACATCCCACGGAACTGTCACAGGTAACATGTGCATGCAAAAGCCCTAATTCATACTGCAGCAGTCCTGTTGATTCAAACAGACAGACCCAAGAACTCCATTCTTCTTTTCATGCCTTGCCTTATCCTCATGTCTATAAATGGATCAAATTTCTTATTTACCTAGGAAAGGAAAAAAATTCTGTAATGGATTCGCAATCAAGAAGAAAAACAAAATAAATTCCAGTGGTTTTGCTTAGTTTTGAAAAGCCAGAGAAACAGAGTATATAGCAATTTTTTTTATTTGACTGATTTGATATCTGTTTTTTATACAAATGACCACAGGAAACACATTTAAAATTTGTTTCCTAGTGTATGAAAATATGATAGATTAAAATGGATGGGGCTTTTTGAAAGTATTTGTAAGAAGAGAATACAGGAAGTTTTTGAAAAAGAAAAATATGAAAAATGGGTTGAAGTACAGGGGAAAATTTATTTGGACTRTTCACCTAGGTTTTGGTCAGATCAGGTTTGTGAAATTCCATTTTCTGTGAGAAAGATAACAGAACATTTAATGTAAAAGTTTCTGAGGCCTCTTTTAATGTTAAGGTAAGATCCCTCTTGCTCTGATAGCAAAAACTGGTGTTTGGTTTTTTTTTTTTTACTTAATTTTTCAACAGGAATATTGGAAAAACTGAAGGCAGTACAGATTTGCAGAGATGACTCTTCCAGCTTTGCTTACCTACCAAAAACTAATTTCTGGCAGCTTTTCTGAATTCATAATTTTGTTCTGGAATAAAGTTACTAATAATAGTGAGGAGAAATGGACTGGGTTTTTCTTAGGTTTTTTGGTTTGGTTTTTTTTTTCAAGTAGAGTGAATTGATACACATTATGAAATTCACTTACTTCAGAGAAAGAATTACACTTTAGACCATAGCAAATATTAAAGTTAGCACAGTGCAAACAATCTTTTTTTGGATTGAAAATATTTAAGAAAATTACTATAATATGCCATCATTGGATTTTCAGTTTTGTTAAATACGTTTAATTGGGGACATCTKCCTTATATAATATTTCTTAACCTTCTTCCTAAATATTTGATWTTGTATCATGCAATACAAGTATTGAATTAATTTTCTCCCTTGATGCTTTTGCACTTCTGTGGGAACAAAATGATTTTTTCAAGTGCCTCACACAGCTTCCGTTGGCTTTAGTTCCCTTTAAACGTTGCCAACTCAGGCTGCACAGATTTGGATCTTCCCTTTTGTACCTGTTATTTTCAGGCTTAACCCTAATTTCAGTGTTACAAAATTCAGAGCTATAAATAATCAGTTCATACTTCTAACTGCAGAGGAACTCTGTTAATCCTTTGAGAGCCACATCTTTACGTGCCCGAACACTTCTTCAATACTTTATTTCCTGTTGTCAAGCTGTGATACCCAACACACAAAACATGCATGCAAGAACAAGCAATAAATACCAGTTTGCTAAAACTCTCCCCCTCTCCCTCTGGTGAGRAATGCATGTGTCCCGACTGGATGTACATGTGTTTTCCCATGTGAGAATCCCCTCTCGAACAACAAACAATCCATGTTTGTCACTGCCATTGAACTGACTAATCCAGGCAGTATAGAAGGCGACTTATATATCACAAAACAATGGGACTAATTTGAGTGACAATCACTTAAGCGGAGCGGGCTCCTCAGCGGCATAAGGCAGCACGGGGTTCCAGACTGAAATGTACCACTGCTTAAAAACACGGGAATAGCAATGGTAATACACAAGGGGGGAAAAAAAGAAAAAAAAAAAAAAAAAAGAAAGAAAAAAGAAAAAGAAAAAAAAGATAAAAGGATAGAGGGATAGAGATTGCCCAGATAAAATACTAGCTAGAATGATAACTACAAAAAAAAATCCTCATTAACAGTGCTTTCTTATTCTAATATATATATATATATATATATATATACACATATATACATACATATTGTTTTTTCCTTTTTTCTTTTTTTTTTTTTTTCCCCCCTGTATGGTCAACACACCCTTGATTACTTTTTCCTGAGGAAGAAACTGGTTTGCCACTCCTTTCCGGGGCAGATTCCCCTTTCCCGCACCCCACCGAAGCGACCCTCGCCGCGCTCCTGCGGCGGGCGGGGGGGTTCGGCTCGGGCAGAGCCGCGGGGCTGAGCACCGGCTCGCTCCCCTTTGAGGTCTCACTTACACCCTCGGGTTTAGCACCGCGGCTGACGCCGGCCCGACCCGTGCCGGTGAGGTGCCCGCTGCCAGGGCCGGGCTCGGGGGGTCGCCGGGCTCCGCGGGGCGGTGGAGGCCGGCTCCGGGCGGGGGCTGCCCTGAGGGGACGGCGCGGCTTCAGTGGAGCTCTTGCACCCCCTACAGGCCGCCCGCGGTGCAGCGGGCGGGGGACGGCCATGGCGGGGACAGCAGCGCCGCGCCGGCCCCGCGGAGAGAGAAAAGCCCCCCTTCAGTGGCATTTTCTCCGGCCTTTCCTGCCGTCCGGAGCAAGCAAGCACTGCGAGCTTTTACCCTTGTTCTAAATTAATTGCAGGACAGCGGAGGATTCTCGAGGAACAGGCGCACAGGGAGGAAAACTTCACCTGGGCGGCAGGGTGGCTCACAGCTAACCCCGTGCTGACACGAGCTAGGAAATAAATAGGAGAAGGCCGTTCACATATAAATAAATAAGTAAGTAAGTAAATAAATAAATAAATAAACGAATGAATAAATAATGGAAGCGGACCGTTTGCAACCCGATATTGGGCGGGGAGGAAAAAGCCTGACACAGGGCCTGTGTGGAAAAAAAACACAGGCTGGGAGATAACCTGATTCCTAAACAGACATCTTAGCAGAGCAATGGTCCCACAAAGGATAAGGAGGCTGGTTGAAGCAGTTCCCATCCTCCCAGTGAATCCAAAATAAAGGTGTCTACAGATGGGGCACATTTGAAAAGAAACTGAGTGTCCTATCTCAGGCTGAGCTGGCTGTAACCTGTCTGTCCGTGAGACATCTCTCACATACACACACCCAGAGTACTCAGCCGGTCATCCCTGCTGGGTACCACTGGGGCTTGTAATAGGCACCAGTGCCAGGAAGCAGGGCAGGCTCACCGGCCTGAGCACAACTCCCAGCTGAGCAGCCTCTTTGCAGGCATCCTAAAGCCATTACATCTCTATAAAAATTGGGTTTGAACCATTTTGTAGCCTCAGTTGCACCGCATAAATCTTGTTTGACTCAATTAGCTGCAGTCAAGTTACTGGAGACTGACACGGATTAGAGTATTGTAGAGAAAAAAAAAGCATAAAAATGAAAGAGGCAAAGGGAAAGCCTCCAAAGGGAGAGTTCACTGTGTGGGCCAGTTTCCAGTTTTTAGGCGAGTGAAATTACAGTGTTTAGTGTGGCCATCCTGTTTTTGCTCATCGTGTCCCATCCCTCACCTGAACAGTAGTTCTTTCTACCATTTTTATTATATGTATATCCATTACATACAGGGATACAATTCAGACTAGAATCCTAATTTTATACGGCCAATTAACAAAATTAGTATTACTTTCGAAAGCTCAGAACAAATCATTGCTCCCATGTCTTCAAATGCACAGGTTTCCTATCTATCAGGTTTAACAGAACATGAAAGGAAACAGATAAGATGTCTCCCTCATACTCACTAGTCTCCCGAGGTAGGGGGGCTTTTTGCTTCACGATGATGTAGGGAGACTGAGAACCACCAGAACACCTTTCCTTCTGAGACAGCTGTAGGGGACATCCACCACACTCCCAAAAGTCGTTTTGCCTGATACAAACCAAGCAGGGAGAAAACATCATAAAAGTACCCTGTCTTTTCCTTACAGTCACAAAGACTGGACTTCATCTAACAATAGGTAGAGGTGGGGTTTTATTTTAACTAAATGGCTCTGTGTACTAGAGTTTTAGTTAAAGCAATAAACACCATCCATCTTCTCATTAAAAAATTCAGGACTGAAAATACTACCAACTCTTATCCTTAGCTTACTGATACACAAAAATGTATGAAGGCTTCCTTCCCTCAATTACACCTCCTCAAGATAACATTTCTTAATTAACACCTTAATTAGCACTGAGAGGGTATGGCCTGTAGTTTATTGGATCTATTTAGCTCTCCAAGCAGCTGCATTGCTTTTAATCAGCAGTGATATTTCCCAGAAAGTAGAAACAACACTCCTTTTCTAAATATGCTGCAATATGTTTCATCATTTATCTCCCCGTCCACCAAGGGGAATCCTATGTAAAGGCATGCTTTATACTGGGGCTTCTGCTCTTCTCTGAATACCTGGAATTGTTTTTTCCTGGCTGACAGTAAGAAATTAATTTCAACAGCAAAGGCTCGGGCAAGTGAAAAGATTCACCTCAGTTTTACTTCCTATCCAAAGGTTGTAGGAACTTGGGATATTCAGGTAGTGACTGATAAGGTGTTTACATGCTGAGGTGAAGACAAGATCTCTTCAGCTTGTCTTTTAACTTTTGGTTATCTCCAATTTAAACTGAAGACACAACAATAATATTTTGGTGTTGCCTATATGAGCAAGTTGGTATTACAATTTGGCCTGACCACCACAGAAAACAGCGGGCTGCTACTCTCAGCTAAGCGACTTCTGCTCTACCCTTGCAGAAGCAGGGTATGCCTCCATGCTGCTAGGTTTGACAGGCTGTGCTAGTTCTTGAATTACAAGTGAAGTAGGATGCTGTTGGCGAGGTGGCCATTTTCAGCAGAGCAAATTACAGTCTGCGTCTGAAACACAGCTCTTCTGAAATCAAACAGTTTCAACGGGAGCAGAACTGAACTGTATTCCTGCTGGTATTTCAATGTAATGACAGTCCCTAACTTTCCCAACCACTAGAGCACTAAGCATGTGCCCTGGTAATTGTCTACTTTTGCAGMCAAAAAATCCCACAAAGTCAGCACGAGATGTGCATATGCAGCATACAAGAGAGTAGCAGACAGAGGAGCCTGAGAAGTGCTGAAAACAGTAAGAGCCTAAAAACACTAAATTAATTTTAAAAATCTCAACATACTATCTTTTTCTGGGGCTTTCCCAGACAAAGTGCCTAGTAACTCAGTGTTGATAAAGCACTGACAAGTGTTAAAATCTATCCAGTCATTTATGACAAAAGTTTAATTTATATTTTTATATTATATTTCAGTATCATTTTTCTTTCACTTTGGCTTACGCCACTTTCATTCACTTAGCAACTGTCCTGGYCAAATCAGCGTAAATGACAGAAACCAGGTAACAATTTATAAGGTTGGGTTACTAATCCCATAGGAGTCTTACTTCAGCTGCCGTGCTGAGAAATTACCTCTCAATAGACCCACATCAGAAATACTGAAAATGTGACAGAAAACACCAAGCAAGAGGGCAGAAAAGAACATTTGAAAGGAACGTGTACTGCTAGGATTTGTGGAACTTTAATAGCTTTCCACCTCAATTTTGGCCATCGTGAACTCAAGCTAAGAGAAAAAATATATCTTTTTAATGAGTTTTACAACATGCAAGTTGCTTTATAATATATTACATAATGATGTAAGTGCCATAAAGAAGGTTGTGTGCTGCTCTGTAAAATGTATTAGATCATCAATATTTCTAGTTTCGTACTGAGGAATTAGAAATAATGATGAAGATTAGAGTTACAAGAATTAAAAAAATCCTTTGAATTGAACCATTCAGCCGTCCCCAGGGAAATACTAAGGAATTTGTAGGCTGAGAAAATAGGTAAGTTTATAGGTTCTCCTTAGGTGAAAGAAGTCATGTTAACATCATAAGTTTTATACAAACTTTCCATATGCTGTAGTACCCTCTCTGCTTACCCCCAGGTTTCATTCCCTTGCTCCCTTATTGTGTAGCTCAGTTGGAAACAGATTTATTAAAAATGATCCATCAACTTTTACACAGAAGGAGGTCAAACATCTTTCAGTAGCGTGATTCAAAACAAGAATATCCATTTAATCCTCCTGCAACTGACAGGCCAGGAGAGTTTAAATCAGTAAGAACAGAGGCAAAGAAAGTTTGAAGAAGATTAATCCTTCCACTTAGTGCCGTGTTTTCTTGAAGTCACCCCCACTCTCTCTCACAGCCCACTTCTGCAGATGTTCTATATTCCTGGAGAGGAATGCAGACACCTGGAGATGTCTTCCTTCCAATTTTTTTTCTTGTTTTTCCCTTTGCTCAGACATGTGTTTTCAACTTTTGAAATACTTGTAGGACTGCTATGCACGTTAGGCAATCAACAAGCTAGAAAAGAATCTTTACTGAATGGGTCTAGAAAGGACTTTTGTATAGCTTTTTGACAGTTTGATTAGAGTGGGTCAGTATTTAGCTACTTCTGAAAGGCTAGCTTGGTACATAAGGGCCCAAATGCAGCTTCAAATCTGGCACTGAGCAAGCTAAATCATGCTGGCTGTCAATAAGACATAGATTTCTGTGTTCTTTTTTTTATTTTTTTTAAATGGGACTTAGGTTTTAATGATATTATGCAAAATCCAGACTGAGTCTAAAGTGATTGAAAGTGAAAATAGCGTGCTAAATGTATGATTTTCATCATATACAACTCATTGTGCACTAACACCAATGGCCACTGTAGGTGCACAAAAGAAATGTTGTCTGGATCTAGGGTCCAGGGTCAGGAACCTTGGCAAAGCTATATTGAAAACTATGCCTACTTTTAAAGTTAGAAAGCAGCCTCTACCACAAAAGATTTGTGTTCTTTATGATAAAATGAACAGAAGTTGGTGAAAGCATGTGAGGTATAACACAGCCTGATGAAATTATGTTTCAGTCTGCATTGTTTTCCTTTAAAATAACTGTGATTTCCAAATTCCTAAGCTTTGTTTAGAGTGAGAAAGTAAATCAACATAGAACTTTTGAAATGCTGGTTCATGTGGAAACATRGGAAGAGAGGTCTGAAGATCTCAGCATCTATTAATGAACAAGTAACTTGATCTGGCCTGGTAAGTTTTCCAATTTTATAAGGGGCACAAATGGCTTTTGCCATATTTGAAGCACTTTTTGTTGCGAGTGTCTAATTTTTGTGACAAAAGATGCAAAGAAACTGCAGTAGGTAGAGAAGTCTGACTGATGCTGCAGAAGCCTAGGCATCTAAAATGATCAAGTTAAAGAAGACCTAAGAGGTACAGAGAAGGAAGAAATAAACATTAAGTTAGGAATCAGAGAAATAAATCTCTTTGCTTTCAGCAGGGAGTGCAGTCTCCAGGCTGGTATTAAGCTTAGAAAGATAAGGCTGTTATGGATATATTCCTCAGGCATAAAAATTAAAGGAAGTAGGAGAGCACTGAAATGGCTCTTTAATGTCTAGTGTGATTGTAACTTTGCACCTGGCCTCACACATTTTCCGTCCATCRTTCCTTTGCCTAAATCAAATGCAACGTAACAGCTACATACTGAACAACTTTAACTGTCTCATTTCAGAAGAGTCAGAAATTATATTATTTACAGTTGGATCATTAGATACCTTGAGTGATTCTCCAGACAGCAGCTGTTCCATACCTGTCTTGCTGTTCGCTCCCAAAGTGAAATAAGTTCTTAGAATAAATGCGTAAGTTCTTAGATGTGAAACAACGCTGACACTCGGGAAACCCAGTGCTGACTCCCTTAACATTATCTTAGTTCATTTTGCTTTCTAATGAAAATTAAAATCAAGATCCTCTAACACACTAATATTTTGTCTTGCTACCAAGTAACTGATAAGCAATGTAGGTCAAGAGCAATGCATTATTAAAGTTGTCTGAAATGTCTTTTCTCACTTCATGGTTGTAGCCACTTTGATGAGTGCACTTTCAGCCACTAAAATCTCAAGGATTTTTTTTTATGATGTCRTGTTAACCATAGACCTACACTGAAGTTTTGTCAAATTAAGCATTAGGTTGAGCAAGTTCGTAAGAGAACTGGGAAGTTCTTTCTGCTGGGAGCTTAGCCACAAGATAATAGTAAAAGAGTTCCAAGTCTTCCCTGGCATTTTTCAGTGGGTTTCAAAAATGCCTCATTATCTTCAGATATCTTAGATTTTAATTTTTTAAAATACCATACTAACTATTCATTACTAGGAAAAGAGAGATAYTTTAGGGTAAGCTGAATTGCCTCCTTGGTCTCCACTGGCTGTGCTGGCTAAACAGTAGCTCACTAGGGTAGGAGCTTCAGACCCCTGCAGTACCCCTAGGCACCTGCTTGTGGATTTTCCTTCCAAAACTGAAGAATTTTAACCCAGAGACAGGTCTCACTAACGGAGTCCCAGAGTAAACTCAGCTTGGCTAAAGTTATACAGTTATCTTTTCAGTATGGAAATGACAGAAAAACCTCTGAGAACCCATCTGACAAATTATATTCATATAGTTCAGACATGATTCGTGGAATGGTCCTTGTTAGGGGTTCTTTTCTTAAGAGATTGCATTATGCATGGGACATGTTGCATACAAATAGGTTTTTTTTCTGTCTTGGGAGAGCCAGGATATGAAACTTGTCTCTAAGATTAATAAGAGTAAGCCAGTCTTTCAAGCAATATGATGCTATATTGCTTTCAAGCAATATGATGCTTTAAATCAAGCAATATGGTGTTCTAAATAAGACACCTTCCACTTTGACAACTCCTAATGGTGCTAAGGCAAGTGCTGAAAGAGTAGAACATTTCTGTCAGAGGTTACATATCCTGTAACAAAAGAGAAAGGAAATGCAAAGCAAAAAATCCAGACAGCAATGAATTTACAGTAGTACCTTTAATAGCTAATCAATTAAGTTGTACACAGAAAAGATTTTCTTTTCAAGAAACCTGCTTCACCATCTGTGATATTATGCTGCAGAGGTTGGATGGCTTCCATCTCAGTGGAAGGGGAAACCAATGTTCCTGGAGACAGGCTGGCTAGACTAGTCAGGAGGGCATCCAAAATGCAATATATGTACTTGGTGCTTTTAAAGGACCATTTCACAAACCTGAAAATAATTAAAAGACATATCAGGCCAGAGAAAGGAATCAAAGAGAAAAACGTAAATGGCAGTTTGGAACTGTTTAACAACGTTTTACTGGGTGTCCAAAAACCACTTCCATACCTGACAGAAAAGGCTATGTGGATTTAGAAAAGAGCCTGGTTTAGTGGGGAAGGGAAGGCAGCTATAAAGAAAGGGAACTAAAAAGTAATACAGAAACAAGATGAAAGTAAAGGAGAGGAGAAGAGGAAGGCAATGAATATAAACTAATAACTGCCCAAAACTGAGAGAGAAGCAAAGAAAAGAAAATTAAAAAAAAAGATCATTGACTAAAAGACCTAAGGTATGTAAAGACCAAGAAGACCTTGTCTGATATTAGTTTAGGAATAAAGGGAATCCTAGTAGAGGAACAGAACCATTATCAGATGATAATGGAAGGTGTGTAAATAATAATACAGCAATGCACTGTGTTGTGAGGAGAAACAGGGTGAAGTATTAAKCATCTCATGATCATGACATATATTCCATCCCCATATTAAAGCAAGGAAATGTTAAAAGGTCTCTAAAGTTGGGCATTTTGAGATTAGTAGCCTTAAATATTTGCTTCAAATTATTTGAAAGCATTAATTTTTCTGTATTGTTATCATTGCTTTTCAGTAATTCTTAAAATACTGAGGATTTCCTGAAGGCTAGAAGAAGGCCAGTGAGGTACTGATATTTAAAAAGGGAAAATTGGATGATGTCAGTAACTGCAGGCCTGCTGTCATAATAGCACTGGAAAAAGATGATGGGATGGCTGATAGGAGACTTAATGTACAAAGAATCAAAAGAGAGTAAAAACCCTAGTCTCAGTCAATATGGGTGTATCAGAAATAGATCTTATCAAGGTAACTTARTATATTTTTAATAAGATTAGAAATTTGGTAGCTAAAGATAATCAAGTTGATATAGAGTACTGAGGTTTCAGTGAGGCATTCCATTTATTACAACACAACACTTTGATTAAGAAATGAGAGCAGTGCAAAATCAACATGTAATGTATTAAATGGATTAAAAACTGGCTAAACAGTAAGTCTCAAAAAGTGCTTCTAAGCAGAAATTATCATTAGCCTGTGCTTCTAAATGGGGTCTGAAAAAACTAGTTTTACACTTTATTCTATTTTTATCAATGATATGGAAGACAACTTTAAATAGCATAAAAGTTTGCAGGTGGCAGAAAAGCAGCAGGTACAGGAGATAATAAAGAAGACAAGTCACTGCTGCARAACTATCTGGCTTGCTTGGCAACATGAGGTCATTTTAATGTGGCAAGTTGTAAAAACCTACATGTACTCACAAAGAATGAAGGACATATTTATGGTTGGGAGACTGTACTGCATAAAGTGATGATGAAAAGGACTCTTGGGGTGAAGGCAAGGTCAATGGGAGATAATCAGCTGAACAAGAGTTCCCAGTATGATGCTGCAACAAGACGAACAGAAATTTGATAACACAGCGCTCTTTGATGTATCAGACAAAACTATAATAAGATCTAATGCCTAGAAGTTAAACCTTAGTAAATTCAGGGTGAAAAAGGAAACACATTTCCAGTAGTGAAAGTATATATATCTTTTCTAATGTATGCGATTTTAAGATATTACTTGGTGACATTTTATTTTATTCTTAAAAAAAAAAAAAAAAAAGAAGAGGCAAAAAGGGTGATTCAAGCATGGCTTATGTTAAACAGAGGACCATACAAATTAAGCTCACTCTGTTAGTATTATTTCTGAATTTTACATGTGCTTGGATAATGCATTCATTCACACTTTTAGCAATGGTTAAATCACTGTCATTCTTGTCAGGTAACTCCAATTAATGCACCTCTGAATAACCACCATGGTTAATCACAAATGCTACATTTTCAAACTTAGGTGGGGATTTGAAGTGTTATCAGTAGTGCTACAGGTGGCATTGTTCTAGCCATTCCTTGTTGTATAAATTGAAAATAGAAAAATAATTGAATTCATAAAAAATGTTAAAGTCCTCTGTTTTTCCATTTAAAAKCTTAGCACAAGGTCTGGGGGGCTTAGTTGACTTCTTTGGTCTGATTCTTTCTTTCAAGACCATCCCCAAGTGCTTGAAAAACGTGTTGGTCCTGGGCACAGCCCTCACAGTAGACTTTGTTCTGTCAAAGTGCTTTGCTCAGCTTGGAATTGACAAGCCTGTGCCATTTGCAGCAACAGACAACTCGCTGTCTTGCCATCCAGACAGGAAATTCTGGAGAAGTTTGACTGGGAGCAGGTTTCCCCAGAAATGGTAGCATCTTTTCACTCTCTCCAAGAGTGACTGAGAACCTGCTCTTCTTTAGGTCCTGGGAAATCACAGTGCCAGCCCTGTGTAAAAGATAGCAGCTCAAAAAGATATCAGGTTTTCATCTAAAAATTTGAATCGAGATCCAAATTAGGTTTTTCAAATAAGAAATAAAGTTTTAATCAGCCACAAGTACTCTAAGTGTTATTAAACATCATGACCTATTTACCTTATTAAAAACAAGAGACTGAAAGCTTTTCAAAGTCATACTTAAGCCTCCTGCTGACATTGCTATTCTGAAATAGGGGGACTTTATTATGTTACTTGGACGAGTGTTAAGGGACATTACTGACATTCTCCATGGTATATAAAATTGGGGAAACAGCTAAAAATGTTTTGGTTACCTCTCAGACTTGCAAAGAGAAAATATTAAAAGTTAACAATTAAATAAGTGGAGTRTTTTCTTATTAGAAAGAAAATTAAAGTTGTTCTCGACTTGCTATTTCAGCCTTCAATCTCAATATAGGGTGAGGGGAAATTAATTATTTCTCTGATATCTGGAATCAATTTTAATAGAAAAAGAAATAGAATGAAAGAAAATAAACAATTCTGAAATGGCAGTTAGAAATCACATGTGACATAGACACCAAACAAGATTCTGGGGTCTAGCCATACCAGGCCTTCCTCTAGTACAAATGAAAGGTAATCCGCAATTATGGGCTCTAATTATTTAATAAAATGTTTATTTGTATTTCTAATTCTCTGGGTGAAATTCAATCTCCTGCACTCGTATGAGGCCAAAGTAATTGGAGGTCTATGCATTGGTTGTGTAAAGGGACTGGTGAGGTGAAATTCATCCTTCCTAATCTGAGGCTCATGACTACTCCGTGCCGCTCCAGTTCCCCGGCCAGCTGCTCTCATCTGTGCCTTTGCAATGCTTGGTTGGGAATGGCAGTTGCAGTCTCTCCAGGTAGTTTATAAGGCTTGGAGCTGGTTTTGGTGTCCCATGAGTACAGTTTATAATTTCTCTAGCCCTTCCTTGACTGAATATCTATCTAGAGGAAGAAGTGCTTCGTACTGCATAAGAGACTTAAAAAATTCAGAAGGAGGACATTTTTCTGATTGCATCACAGGTGATGCCACTGGTGTGGTAACAGCTTGGAACATCCCTGATCTTCAGGCATCAGACATAAGAGCAGAGAGTTCTACGTTCACTCACAATGGAAGGGAAAAGAGACATCTAAACAAAAAGAGTCTCTGATATTTTTAATGTTAGTTCCTTCTCCATATGTGTTAAAGAGGCAGTCTTTATTTTAGTATAAATAAGCAGTCAGCATTTTGTTGCAGTCAGCATTTTGTTTTTGTAAATATTTGTGRGAGAGGAAAAAGAGAGACCAAATCTATTTGGGCCTGATTTTGGGTGCATGTGTGTGTAATAAAATTGCCAGAGTCAAGAAGAGCTGTGGAGATGAATGATGAAACTGAAAATTTCCATTCACTCTTTCATGTAAGAGGAGATTTGGACAGAAACCAAACTCTAATACAAGTAAAGTTTTGGTCCATTTTACTGTAAAATGTGCAAGAGTTAAGGCAACATTTTGGATGCTTTGGTGAATGTAGTGGCCTAAGTCAATCATGTGCTATCAAGCCCGCAAATTATGGGGCATTCCTCTTATCTTGCACGTGTGAGACTTTCAGGCCAGTTATTGTTTCAGAGTCACTGAGCATTTCCTCTTAGACTTCAAATCCCCCAAACAGGATGTGAACGATGCTGTGGGACTAAACAAGATCTTGTTTCAGTCCATGTGGAAGAGTCCTAAATACACACTATGAATGCTTTTGCAAATCTCTGACAACGATCTATACATTTATATTCTGCGACAAATAAAGTGCTTCTATCTGCCCATCAGAGGAAAATATTCAATTAGACCACTTATTTTAAAGGAGATTTAAATATAAAGCTCTTAACATGGATTCCCAAATCTTCAAAAAATCCTTCTCCTTTCTGTATTGGAAAGAGTGGAAGGGRAAAAAAGTGACTAAGCACTTTGAATGAAGACTTTGAGCAGGCCCTTCTTAGGGAGAGTTGTTTCTTACTGAAAGCCTTGGTGAGTGTCTAATTATTTCCTTTAGAGCCACTTTGAATTGAACCATAAGATTCCAATGTGTATTGAATTTAAATTCTACTTATGGACTCTGCTTCCTTTGATTCTGCATTTCTAGCAAGGGGAGCTCCTTACACCACATTAATCATAATATATGGAAGGGCTTCTGTGTTTGCTTCTGCAGTGCACTAAGTTGTCCCTGAAGATAAAAAAAAAATCCCCTTGGAAGAAAAATCTCATTCTAAATGAAGATTTAAATTGAAATTATTGGAGAAGTTAAGAGAAAAAGATATGACCAGTAAAATTAGAACAAGCATTTAAATGGAAGAGGGTATCTTTAATTATTTTCTTCCTTGGCATTGCAGAAAATCCCGTGATATGATAACTAAGGATACTTTGGGGGGGTTAAGAGCCCAACAGCAGAAAAGCTAATGGGATTTTTTTTTTTTCAGATGGAGGTTAAAGTGATGGTGCTGTAAGTAGGCTGTCAAACTATCTCAGCTCACCATCTGCTACATATTAATTTACAATAGAGAGATAGGTGAAGTGGGTGTTACTCTTCAGGAGCTATATAAATGTGTAACTTTCCCTCAATTAGTATTCATTTCAAATGAAGAATAAAATCCCAGGAAATTCAGACCAGAATACAAGCCAGGCAGAATTATATTTAAATGGTAATAGTATATCTGTAATACACAGCTAGAGCTGCAGTGTGYTGCCAAGAATAGAGTCCAAAAGCCTAGGCTAAGCCATTTACCCTTAATGTCATGAGATGTCTTTGTTTTGGATAGGTATGCAAAATGGGATAGAATAAATGTGTGTTTCCAGAAGGCTTTTTTTTTTTTTTTTCCCCTTTTATTTTATTGGATACAGATATTGCAGTTTTAGTTTGAAGGAAAATGTTTTTCCTTTAAAAGTATTAATTCCCTGTTGCACCAAATCAGATCAAGAGAAGGAAACAGCTACTTAAGAAAAACAAACTCTTTCTCCCATTCCTGTGTGAATCATATACTAGTTGAGGAGAAATAGAGGAGAGCTCCTAGTTTTTGTACACAGAAAGCCAGAAGCTACTTGTAAAAGTGGGAACATTTACCTTTCTCACTGTAATGGCAACGCGGAGCCCTATCCCATCTCTTGGATACGTGGGACTTCCTTCAGGCTAATTCCCTTCCTCTCTGAATGAGACTGAAAATCCTTTTCTTGATCTCAAAGGAAATGGATCAAACACTGAGTGTAAAAATGAGGGCTGTGTACAGTTTATAACTCTGTTAGAGATACCCATTAAAATAAAGTGAGATTCTTCTTTGGTAATTAAAAAGTTTGGGTGTATTAATATTTATAGAATAATGTGTTCCTTTAAATTCATAGATAATATTTTTCCTGGTCTCTTCAGCATTTACTGTAGCATGAAATATTGGTTAACAATTAGCAGTGCTTAAGTGGAAATGCTGTTCAGGCTTAGGCTAATCATAGCAGACCTGGCCTTGTTTTATGTAGAAGAATCTCTTAAATCTTTATCCCAAGTTAGAAGCCCATTTATTTTCCTCATTCATTCAATGCCCAAAGAATATGTGAATTTCCCACCATGACAGAGTTTTTTTGTCTCACAACCTGAAGTTTCCCCAGACCTCCTCCTCTTCTTCCCTCATGAAAGAAAAATACCAAATTCAGGGAAAAGTAGAGCTATGCTCTGAAATAGCTTTCACTATTCTGTATCTCCTGTGCAAAGCCAGGGTGGTGACAGTGAGTGAGCAGCAGAAGGCAGGGGACATGGCTGTGACACTGGAGCGTGGGGGTACAGTACGCCTGCAGACCAGAGCTGTAATGGTGCAGTCCACCTCGGAGGCAAGTTTCTTTATAAYACACAGCCGTCTCCTGCTAAACGTCCAGAGCAAAGGTGGTGTGCTCAGCCATAATTTAAAGGACYATGACATGAAGAAAGGGTTATGATGTTTAAGTTATAGGCCATCCAAATGTTATAGGCCCAAGCAAGTTCCTATTAGCAATAACTCAAGTCCACTGAGGAGATTTGACATTCAAAACTGATGAGCACTAATCCCTCGAGCCTGCTCCGACCCAGCCACACTCAGGCCACTTGGTAACCTGAGTGACCCAGGAGTCAAACCATGATAACCCTCTTCAATTTAAAGAGYGGCTTCTCCCCATCTGTCTGAGTTCTGACTCTGCACAATAAATTTCCCAAAGAGCATAAAGACCCATCTAGTGTATATCAAATCAATATCATTGTGGCTTGCAGCGATATCTGAGGCTACAGTTCACAAAATAAACTAGGCCAGGGGCTGGATTTCTGCCCTTGGCAATCAATCAGACTCACTGGGTCATAGATTTTAGTGTAAATTAACACAGCAGAAACAATCACGCTCCCCAGATGATGATATAATACAGTATTTGCTTTTCTTTTTCCCCCCATTTCATTGCTCATGCTCGGCAGCTAAGCTGTACTGAACAAGAATAATAAAAAGCAATGATTAGAAAGGTGGTGGTAATCATAAAGCAGAACATTAATATTCTCCTGACAAATGTATATAAAATGCACATAAAATATATACACAATATTAAAAGGAAAAAGGAGAGGAGAAGTGGTGTTAAATCACTGATGTTTCAAAAGTGGTATTTTTGCTTAAGAATTGTGGAAGTGATCTTGTAAATCAGTGTGAGTGGTTATCATTTTCTTTCATTACTGTATTTGAATCCAAAGATGCTAAATGCTCCGCTATTGTCTGCATCTACCACTTCCCCTACAYGGTGTGGAGCATACTGACAAGTCCTTTCTCCACTTACAATTCRGGTTTTCCCCAACGTTTGCCTGAGCATTGCCAACACTTTTCCCCAGAGGAGTTTTAATTTTTTCTCTTTAGTATGTCATTGTTATAGGAGAAGAGGCACCTGGTTTTTCCTGACACCCACCTTTATGCAAATCTCATCTTTTGAAATTTTCTCAGAGTGTGCCACATATGAAAGCCTTGCAGGAATTACTATAATCTCTAATTATTCAATTGACATAAGACAGTGTATTGTATTTTCTGTCAGAACCTCAGGAAGAAATGTCAATATTTTCAGCATTAGCAGGACATTTTTTGAATTATAAACACCCATCTTCTAATCTTATTTTATCTCAAGCATCTTCACAAAATATTTKACAGAAAGAAAATGTGATACACATAAAGATGCCAGCTGGATGTTTAGTTTAATGCAACAGAGAATTATGGTAAGCAACTCTTTCATTCTTTAAGTATTCAAACCTTTACATTACTGTTCAGATAGTGTAATTCTGGTCAGAATGTATTTATTTGCGAAATACCTAATTAGATTATACAAACAATATTTAGTTTTTATATAATAAAATACTAATCTATGTACAAAAGCTACATGGTATGGATTAGAACTGTGTGAGAATAATAACTACCATGCAGGAGTGGTTTCTGTTGAATAGTCAGAATAATAAGATTTATCAAATAACAGTTATAAGCAGGAATTCATTTCTTAGATTAAATTTATCCACTATTTTCTGCCAGGGGCATAAAGAAACAGAAGCTTCAAAGGTAGCTCTCTTCTGAGATGATTGAAGGCAAACTGTACCTCCTTTAGTGACAAATCTACTCTTCTGTTCTCTGACTAAAGAAAGGAGCTGGATTAAGAGTCTGTGGAAGGGGGAGAATCCCTTGTGTGTGCGTTGGTGTGTCCAACTCAGGAAAGCTCTTAAGTAGTTGCTACRGGGTGGAACTGAGGAATCTGACACCCCAACAATGCAATATGTATTCCCTTTCCTGTACAATGGGGGTACAAGCTGGACTAGCAAAATATAGTCATTATATTTTGAGGGCTGCACAGTGTCCCTTCATGGTAATTGTGAAGGAACCCTCTTTCTCACTGTCTCAGTGCTTATCTTATTTGGCGAGTAATACCTGTGTGGCTGAGGACTTTGCCATGAAGGGAATAAAATTTCTGAGAAAGACTAAGTGAAATTTACAGGATTAGTGACAAATAACTGAATAGTTTGTCTGAGGTCAAACAATATTCTCCCCCTCAAATAAAACCTCAAAAGCAAAAAAACCCCACAAGTGACTCAGTCTATAGGCTGAAGATGTATATTTTCTCTTTTCACAATAGTCCACCTATGAACAGCTGAGTTACAACCTCTTGCAAGTTATTATTTTGGTTTTTAAGTTTAGATTTCTCAGGAAAACTCTGGTTGTGTCCTAATAGAACAACTGGTATATTCTGACAGCAACTAGATTACCCATTTTTCTAAAAGCTGGTGTAGGCCAAGATTGTCTTGAGGTTGCAACCCTTATGTGTTTGTTCACAGTAATTCTATGTTTATTTTAAGTAGTTGAAATTAATTTCCTAAYGTCCAAAATGTAGCGATTAGCTCTGAGTTCCATGGAAGTTACTGTTAAAATAAACTGCTGAATTTTTACTTCTTTAAAAAAAAAAAAAAAAACGAACTTATGTGTAGAAAAATTTAGCTGAAAAGGTTCATAAGGCCCTAGGCTCCATCTCAGAAGGAAGAACACAGAAAATGTCTCAACAAATTTTATTTGATCCTTTGTGAATCTCTATTATGCTACAGACCTTAATTATGTTGTGGCAGGGTATTTTTCATGAGACTGCTTCTTTCAGAGCACAGGCTGGATGCACACAGGAGCAGAATTAAGATCTCACAGGGTACCATAAATCTCACCTTGCCCAACTTGCTCCTTCTGGAGTTTGCCACATAAGCATCATTCCTCTGACCTATTTTCAAGTGGTTTAAAACAATAACTTTGTTACCTCCCTATCTTTCCSTGCATTTTTTTTTCGTTTAGTGATGTATACGTGAAACAGCTCTGGATCTTTGGAGTGCTACAATGATAGTACCCCCTAAATAAGGAGCAAGTGCTATCTGTCAGTATGCTGTGTTGTGCAACACACTAGGCCACATGAGAGGTCTGCATTACATCATTTGTGGACTTTCCAGGCTTGTAATGTCCTTTCAGTGAACCTGAACTGAGTGTTGAGCTTATAACGAAAACTGAAACCCAGGGAGTTACTTGTGGTTTAGAATTTTTGCACAACTTCAATATAYACATACTGGGAGTCATTGCAGTAGGATAAGGATGTGTTTCAGCCACTTGTGAGGTAGTAATGTTAATAGGTAAGAAATTTGCTTCCTAACATGAAAATTTTTCATTTCTCCATTTCAGAGGTTTTGTGTTGGTTTTGTTTGTTTGTTTATTTGTTTGTTTTTAAATGAACACAGTACACTTGACACAGGGCATCTGTAATAATTTTTGCAGTTCTCCAGTTGTAGAAAAAAGGCATGGGTTGCAAAGACTATACTTATAGATACTATTCTATAGATGTGTGAGTGTATGATTCTCTGTGTTTGTCTGTATGCCTGTGTATAAAAATAATGAAATATTCATTGGACTAGAAGAAAGAGGGGAAAATTACAAATAAATCCTACAGTCCAGTGGTCAGGGTACTCCCCTGGAACGTGGGAGAATGCAGTCACAGTCCCTGCAGAGATGGATGTTAATTATGTACTGGAAGTGGAGCACTTCCAGAGGGAGAGATTAAGAGGTACCTACCAGCCCATGGATTAAGGCACCTTTGCGGGAGATTTGTGTTCAGCGCCAATTGGGATTCACTCGAAAGGTGAGCACTTCTAGGCAGTAAAAAGCTCATCTCCATGGTTTGAGACAGAAACTCTCCTCCTGACCACCAAGTTTTGACCTTGTAAGTGAGATGAGCACATCTTGCTTTTTAAGTCTTGAGTTTAAGACCAGCATTACAGCTCAGGTCTAGCAAGACTGTGACAGCACTTTCTATGAAATTCTGCAGTCTGGAGCATTTCTCTGGTAGAAGCAGACGGTTAAGAAATGCAGATACCTACAACATAAAGGAAGGTGGTGGTGAGATAGCATGGAAGGAGGACAACAGGAGAATGGGAATCTGGATCTTGTATTTGCGTCTCCTGAAAAATAGATCTTTTTCTGTATTCACCCAAGGGAACAGAGTGTTATTTTTTTCCCTTTCATTTCCAGTGTGCATTCCTGGCCCTGTCTTCTCCTCTGTTTTCCTTGCCACAATTAATCCATGCCTGACCTTGGAAGTTAATTGCTTTGAGGGCCGTTTTCATGGAGCTCCCTTTATGATGATGCTGCCTTGAAAGTCATCTTAGTATAAGGCCATTCTTAGGTTTCAGTAGGCCTAAGAGCCTACTTTGCTTTTGCTGGCTCCAGGAAAGTCAAATGCCCATCGAGAGGGATCCCAGCATCATGAACCAAATGACAGGTTGGGGGAAAGGGTGCACCAGGAAGCAATTATTCTTTCTCCCACCTGCAGCTGCCATGTGTCAGGGTCCTTTCTTTCCACACTCAAGTCCAAAAACTTTCTCTTCTAAACTGTTGCTGTTTCTGTGTTTTGTGCTTCATTAGCAATTCTTGAGATCTCTCTCCAAGCCTTTCCTGACTTCCAAATATAGCTATAGAGAAACTATATTTACATCTAATAACACATCTTGATAAATATGTAGAAGTTGCAGTCTTTAAAAACAAAAGGGTCATTCATCTTTTGCCTAAGATTTGTCATGCAAAGGAAAACTTTATAAATCCAGACTGAAGAGCTGAACAGGAAACACAATGGAAGTCCTCATATTTCTACCAAACTACCCAGGTATCTTTCCTGTTTGGATTTATTTTTAAATTCACTTGAGTGTTTAAAATATTTAACTGATTAATGGAAAACAGTTTATCCAAATGATACTTTTTGTTTCCTTTTAATTGGGAAAAGTACTTCTTATATTACAAAAGAAAACAGTTGCCAGACTGTTTAATGGCTGGTACATCTTTAAATCTTGAGAGAAAACCTGGTGCTCTCAGATTTTATTCCTATTTTCAAAAATTTAGTTATATTCTGTTATTCAAAAATTTAGTTATATCTGAGATAACTCAGATAATCCTTCGGAAGAAAAACAAATGCTATGTTTCTTACAGGACCCAAACATCCAATAAATCATTTGGGACTGAGGTAGTGAAAGCAATGCCAAACTGGGTTAATTTGGAGATCGGCCCCCATAGCTAATTTGACAAATGGCACTGAAATTTAACTGGTATTTTTTTCTATGCATGCTATTTTTGTTTGGTGGCTGTAAGAGTTATTAGCATGACTTGTTTCCTTCATGTTACTGCTTTTCATAAAGTTAACTAGTAGAAATGGTGCCAAGAAAGAAAAAAAATACTCAATTGGTTCATGGTTTAAAGTAATAAAATGATACAGTATTAAAATGGCAACAATCCTGCCCTTACAAAATTAGCTGGTACAAAACTAGATTCGGTTACAAACTGTATGCAAAATATACAGCAATAAAGAGAAATGCATATTTGCCCATTGTTTTACTGAATGTCATAAACAAAGCCAACTAAAATTCTGGGAAGTAATGCTCTGCTTGTTTTTCTAAGTAACACTAAGAAGCTGCTTAACTTAAATGGTATACCATGAGAAAATAATTTCTAATTATTTTAAGTAATATTTAGATCAATTCATAATAATCTTATTATCTTTCATGTTTATGTCAGTATTAGATTACTTTCATGTTTGTTTAAGCTCTTTTGCTTTTTAGAATGTTGGTTTCAAAGGCAAATTGAGCATAGTTAAAATAATCAATGTCCTTTGTGGTTTGAGCATATGCATAGAACAAGAGTTGAAAGGAATCTAGTGCTTTCTTATACAAACTCTTAAGCTTTTACTGGAGAAAAATAGAATTATCTAGCTAATTGTATCATTCATTATTGCTACCTGCATGTAGTCAGTAACTTACAGTCTATTAAAGAAAACTATGGTGAAAGAGATATGCGGTGAGAAAGAATAGCAGCTGGGCGGCCTCAGTCTCTGTACAGCATTGCTCAAAAAATGGTCTTTGTCAGCTCATGTGAATGACTGGGAGTAAACAACAGTGTGGTGCTGAAATGACTGGATTTCACCTGGGAAACTTCATACACTTTTTTGCTCTGCCACAAAGTTTCCTTTAGACTTTCAGCTGATTATTTCACTGTCTCTGAGCTCTAGTGTAGAGCTAAAAGGAGCCAAAGTGCTTCCTTTCTCCTGTCCTTTGCCTGTGGCTGGACTGTAGGAAACCTGTGGTGGGGGTTATACTTGTTCCTTTTGACGTGCTGGCGTAGTCCACAGCCTAGTAGGGCACCTGTCTTGGCTGCAGCCACTCTCCCAGGTTGTACAGTGAGTAATGATACCAATCCAACAGGCCGTCTGTACATGAAAGCACTCATTAGCTTCACTAAGATTTCCACTGGAGCCATAATTGCAGCAGTGAAGTGCTGACAATTTCTCAGCATGGGTCACCTTCTGAAATATTTAATGGGAGTGAAAAATACCTGAACTAATTGCTAGTGTCTTATTCTTTGTTGTTTTTTCTTCGCTTCATCCTCCTGTGCTTTGTGCCTTACTGTCATGAAAGGAAAATTAACATTTTGCAAGGACTCTGGGGGCTCCATTGCAACAGAAGAAGCACTAGGTGTAAAGGGTTGGCAACACTCTACAGGGTGCTYTCTGCTCCTGCTCTCCTCTTGAGAGAGGTGCCTGGGGTATGCTGTTGTYCCTGCTGGTTTATGCATCTAGGATTTTTACTGACAGAAGAAACCACAGCATGGAAGGAGAAGGACTAAATTCGTGTCCAGGGCACAGCTGAGCTTTCCCCAGATACGGAAATGCAGTCACTCTATATTGGGACTAGTTTGTTTTTTTTAAAGGTAAGCCTACAGATTTTTGCTGCTTCTCCATCTCAAATGTGAGCAATGTATGTGTCCATTACAAGATCCCAAACCATCATAACACCAAATCTCTCCACACAGAGAGCATGCATGAGATAACACATTGATAAAAATWTATTAACTGATCCTACTCAATTTTGAGATTATTTTGTTGTTTGTCTTTTGCAGTAAGAAGACACTTCAAATTGCTCTTTCCAAAATGGTAGTAGAATGTTTTCTTTTCTTAGAAGCCATCTTTTTAAGCTTCCTTAACATTTCAGCTGTCTTTGTATAAATCACTCAGAAAATATTTCTACTCTGGTGAAAGCATAGAGCCTGCTTTGCAAGACCACAAGTTGGACTTGCTAAAAAATGAYGTTTCTCTTCTTAATACTGGAACGTGACATGCTATTGGTATGTGGCAAATTTTATTGGCTAATTGATCTATGTTTAGTGGTAATACCAGTTCCAGTCAGAATTCCAGACCATTTGGTAGCTGGAAATAAAGGCAAGGAGAATGCTCACCTCAAGGATTTCAGCATGTTTCAACGAGCATAATTTTTGCGTTTGTATCCCATTTGCATCTTTTTGATGAGCCCAGCTGTAAATTGATTTATGGAGTTCAATATTTCCAGAAGTACACTACATATTGACAGGTGCTGATACTGAGTTATTTAACAGATATTTTTCACCTTCTGTTTCTGATTCTTTCTCTGCTCAAGGGGACTTCTAATTCTCTGACTATTGACCAGTGGCACTTCCTAACGCTATGTAAGAATGGTACCACTTTCTTTTTAACAAGGATGTTCATGTGTGTAAGAAAACTACTTGGTTAGTTGTCATTAGCCAAAATGTCCAGGTCTGCATCAAAATCACTCCTTCAATATTCATATGTATTCAGATCTAAGGTTTCAGGCCACACCACTGAAAAGAAAGAGGGAAGTTCCTAAAGTGCAGAAGATTCCCTCTTCTTTTGAGAAGGGCTCTGCAGAAAAGTACAGATATTAGATTCTGAATATTCCTGTTGAATTCTACATGGATTTATTCCTCACAAAGCTGGAAATAAGGGAAGCTGTTAATCTGTAATTACTGAAGCCCAAAGGAAGCCATGATGACCCAGGCATATATCAAAACAAATGAAAACTTGAAACACTTAGCAGAAATAAACTACATRTAGAAGTCAACCACTGTACTTAACTATGAAACTGCATCTGGAAAATCGTAAAGGAGAGGTTTTTGGAAATTGTAATTTCATCATTTTTGCTGTAATAGATTGTAGGAAAGTTATAATTACCATGAACTACTCGTGCAAGATTATGAGGTGAGACAGAGSTGAAAAAAATAAATGAAACATCCTGAGGAGCAGAATTTTCAATAACCAGTCAGGCTAGAAACAGGTGGTTATTAATATAGAAGTCAGAATAAGTAAGTAAAAACTTTTTATCATGAAGTATTTTTAATATGCTAACATAAAAATCTGAAAATCAGAAAATACTGATTACTTTGTGATATCCAGCATACAATTTGAACTTATTTAGGAAAAAAAATGCAATCATACTTAACTTGATCTAGATGTTCTAAGGAAAAAACCTAGAGGGGAAAATATATACATACAGGAATCAAAAGAGAAACTAGATTTTTTCTGATAAAAAATGTTATTTAACTACAGACTTAGTAGCCAAAAGGCAATTGTGAATCAAGAAACAAAGAAAATAAATACTCTGTTAACTGGTTATTCTATGTGATAAAAAGAGGTGTAAAAGAGGTGAAATTTTACCACTGACAGGCTGCCACAGTGCATTTGATCGAGTGAGCTTCAGTGGGACCAAGAATTTATTTCATGTCCCAAGGAGCACCAACCAGCAATGAGATTCCTTAAGGAAAATTGTCTGTAGAAGAACAAAAATTTTTAGGTCATTCCAGTTCTAATGATTTTATTGCAAATATAGAAGTGTTTATTGTCCCTTTCAAAGTTTATGTTCCTGGAGTCAGAYGTTTTCCTGGGACCCTCATCTAACAATTAAAAGAAAAAAAAGACAAGCAAAAAAAGGTTTATGTGTTGAATTTTTTTTTTCTTTTTACTTCAGTCTCATGAATGCTGAATACTTCCATTTGGCAATGAGGGAAGAATAAGAATTCAGTAAAATGTTGCTTGAAAAAACAGAAGACTAAGAATCTAATAAATGATTAGCATGTAATTTAATAATCAGACTAATTCCAGACAAGACTAAATAAATGTTGTATAATAAAGAAATAAGGGAACACTTACTTTTTTTCAAACACAAATTTTAAGCAAGTGTAAGAAAATAATTTACTACTTTTATAATAAATTTTTGGGATTCACTTTTGCAGTACATTTTATCCTAAATAAATGCCATACTTATATGCATAATTGTGATGCCTAAAAGTATAAACAGTCATAAAATCATAATTTTATAAAGAATACTCTCTGGTGTTGCATTAACTAAGGTAAAACTAGGAGTGCTAGTCATACTTCAAAAATATAATGTCCCATTAGCCTCAGAAAGAGTAAATTATTCTGTTGTGATAGAATTTGATAAGTATAGGTATTTATTTTTTTTACATTAAATGCTGAGCATTTATCCCAGTTAACTTCAGTTGCTGAACTGTGTTATTCCTGTCTTCCATCAGTTGTTAAGGAAAAAACACATTAGCAATGTTTCAGAGTATCGCATGTGTTAACTTGCACTGTGAAGGTGGTTATTCCTCTCCACTGCCATAGGTCTGGATTTCCAGCTTAGAAGGTTTGACTAGAGGACCTCTTGATGTCTCTTCTAATCTAACGTAACCTATGAATTATTCTGTGTTCTTTAGTCACCTCAAATAAGAACCCAAAGACTTTCCCCACATTAATGGTTTAGTTCAGCTTCTGAAATTTYTCTCTCAGAGTTCTGCCCGTTCCTGTGCTTTAGTTCATGTTGGAGCAGACAACCTGGGTGATACAAAACTCTTCAGATGCACCCGTGGGAGTGCACTTTTACAGGATTACAGTTGCAACAGAGCATTCGACCCACGGGGACCACACCAGACCTAGTCCAAATTAAAACACACTAGAAATACATACAGTGAGGATATTGGTCCTCAGTACCAACCACTGTGCTCTGCAGATCCCCCCCTCCATTGCTCTGTTACTTGTTAATGTGGAGACAGACAGGGCTGGCAGTAATGAATCCAAGCCTCCAGGCTCGGTGTGCGAATGAATCCACAAAATGCAGACCAAATATTGTTATTATCTGAAAGTGAAGAAGATTCACTTCAATAGCAATTTAGAACTTCCAGTCTGTTTGCCCACAGAACAGGTCAAGCACCAAAATACTCAGTCATTTAACAGAGTTCATTTGGGACAACAGAAATAATTTGGAAAAAATTTGCTACAGAATTCTGCAGTTTTCAAAGGATTAATTTTTCTTTTTTATTTCTTTTTCTTGGAAATGTTACACAGACTCTGTACAACTATATAAATACTATAATTATCAAGTATAAGTATCACTTGATACTATAAGTATCAAGTACAAATTTTCTAAACCTTCTAAAACAGACATTATTTATGCAGAGCATAGCCACAATCATTATGAAAAAAATCAAATATTGACAGCATTTGAAATAAAAATGCTTAATATACCAGCAAGACTAATTGCTGTTTCTGATGAATCTCCTATTTTTAAAATGACCTAATCTACAGAAATTACTAGAAATCATGCATGGTGCTAGTAAACATTTGAGATCGCAGGCATACAAGCCTCATCTGAAAAACTCCATTCTTAGTGTTGCTTTTCAAGAAGAAGCAGCAGTGCTGAACATCTTACTATTTCACCTCTAAAGTTACTGGACTGTGTCACAGTAAGAGCAATCAATATTGGTTAATAGGCCAGATCTGTGTTATTAGTATTCTTTACAACCTTGACATACTTCATTTTATGTACAGATTGCCTATGAAAACTTGGGCTTATATCTTGTCTAGACAATGCCTTACATGGCCATTCAAATTAATAATGTGCCAGAATTATCCTATGCTTAATGCAGCTGTGCTCTGTATTGACTCTGAAAATTAAATTTACTTCATGGTGCCTATTGACAGCTGGGTCTCAAGCATATTTAATGGATTTGAATGGAGTTTGGGCTATGGCTTATGCCTCCAAGCAAAATGTTAATAGCTAATAATTTTCATTAAAAGTGAGAGCGTTTATCTATAAATGTTGCATTTCTCAGTATATGAAGTCAGCATAAAAACAAGTTTAAGATCACCTTTCAGTTCACTCAAAGCACCCAGAAGGAATCAAGAGAAAATAAAAATAACCTGTTTGCTGTCTTTAAATGCAATTTGTTGGCTTATTAACAATGTATTTGCAAATATGTGTTAAGGGAATCCTATTCTAGTTGAGAAAAATAGCTTTAGTTCCACGAAGGCAGAGACAATACCTCAAGTTGCATCTGAACATAATGAAAAACCTCATACATAATATATTTATTGACAGCCCTGGAAATTGAACTTCTTTATTTATTGACAGCCTGCACACAGCATAGGCAATGCAAGTTTCTCTCACTGCTAAGCAAACATACTTTTTACCTGGACAGAAGAAACTACTTTTTCTGAAGGAACTACAATTTATTCACCATATCCAGTTGTTCCCTGGGCTCTCTGTGAAATGTCAGAAAGGGTTGTAAGCCAGTTTCAATTCTGCTGGTCACTTTTCTGCTCTGGAATATGTTCTCAAGAGAAAGAGAAGTACATTYTAGTCACTACTAATATAAGATTGACTTCTGCTGCTAAATCTACAGTTAGGCAGTTACACATCTAGTTAGGTAAATAACCAGCCAACTTCCTGTTTGTAACTGATGTCAAAATTGATTGTTTTGGTTCTGGTAGCCACCAGGTAAGCAGGTAAAATTGGCAGGTTTTGCCTTCCCCCTCTCCCTCCCATGAGAATTTCTTCCCACAGATGCTTTGTAGTGTTAGAGTGCAAATGAAAGTATTTTTTTGAGATAAAGGCTGCTTCCTGGCCTCCAGTCAGGATAGACCTCCATAATGTCAGGATGAAGGACTGCAGTACATTTTGCATAAGACTGTTTGCTAAACCTAGAAAATGGGCAGCTTAGGAGAGACTGCACTGGGCTTTAGCAGAAACCAAGGCAGGGCTCAAATCCAGATAAAAGTGCCACATGCTATAGCAGGCACTGTGAAGTCCATTAGCAGACACCTTGCCAGTTCACCTTACATGTAGCAAAACCTATTTAGGACCTTCCAAAATTTGTTGTGTGCAGTACAAACCACTGAAAAATGTGTATTTCTTTTTTTTGCTTGTTTTCTCTCTTTCTCTACAGACTCTTAACACATTCATTATAAAAGGCTGTGGTAAGGTTAAATGGAAAGAAGAAAGTATACCTATTCTAGATGTAATAGAATGTAATAGATATGTAACAGAAAAATATTAGACATGCACACACATATGTACACTCAAACACACACACACATATATAGATACACATATGCATGCACATAAGCTTACAGAACCATCCTTAACCCTGAGAAATATAACAGAAAATGCATTAAAAACCAGAAAACAAACATGACACCTGGCTCGACTTCCTAGGAACTGTCAGAACAACTGCAGTCTCTGATACGCATTGAAGGCAGCAATAAAACAGAAAAAAAAAACTACCAGAAAACCAAAAAAACCCAAACCAAAAYAAAAAAACAAGTAGTAGTTTGATGTGGAAGAATGTTAAAATGATTAATCAAAGTTCAGGGTATATTATAGATAAAGGTTAAGAGTGGGCAGGGATGTACAGGCCAACACACCACTGAGTTGCAATTAAAAAGAAAGCAAGAAAGCATATTACCAGCTGGTATCTACTTCATAGAAGRGAAATCTTGTGTAATATTCCATGGTCTCGGAAGAGACATGTGATGTGAAGCACATGTACAAAGGCCTCACATAAAAGCTTAATATAATTATTTTCTTCTTTAGATTGGTTCACCTTTGAGTTCAAGAATTTTAGGGTTCAATAATATCTTTAATTGAAAATGGCTTTTTGAAGACAAATTTCAAGAAAATTCTTCCTCTTAGACTTCCCACTGAATTCAGTCCCAATGAGAAAGAAATTTTGCCTCCTTACAGAAGGAAGTAATTTTGAACACCATGATTCTTTCAAATACCCCAAGATTTGAGAGATCCGATTGAATTTAAGAGCTTTTAAAGACAGAATCTCATGAGTGCAGCCCCATTTCCTGATGACAAAGCTGACTACAATTGTCTTTCCTTCTACAGCATTTTTTCTGCAGAAACCACGACAATAGTGTGCCTCTCTCTCTGAACAGTGCTTGGATTTGTCTTTTATTCTCTGACTTGTTTTGATTGCTGACAGTCCTGCTACGTATTTTGCCTTTCCGACAATCTGCACAGATCCCAGCTTCATGTAGAAGTCCGAAGGGCACAATCCCCCACCTCTTTTGTACTGAGGAGCATTATTTGTAACTTGAAATGTATGGCTCTTTCTTACATTAAACAAATTAAGAAACTATTGACATCCATCTTATTGGAAAAGGAACTTTAACTCATGAAGACAAAAGTGAATGTCTTTCAAAACTCCAACTAAAACACTGGTCGGACAATGCATTTTCATTCTGATAAAATGCTGATATTACTAATGATGTTTCTTGATGCCAAAAGTTTCTCTTCTGTAACTCTAAGCAAACAAAAGAACAAAGATTTTTTTCAGAAATGCTGTCAGAACTGTCCAAATTGTTCAGTTACAGTTTTTCATTCTTCAGATAAAACCCAGGAAACTCAGCTAGTCCTCCCTAACACAAAAGAAAGTCACTATTTTTTCCCTTGTTATGCACTTACCTTTAGAAATGCATCAAACTTTTCAAAATTGTTGCCTTTAAATTTTTGCTGGTGCTGATGATGGATGAAGTGCATCATATAAAAGTGAAAATGCATCCCAAAAGRGTACTTTAATAGCAGATTCCTCCCCCTCACACACACACACAAAAATAATCAGCAGGTGTTTTCCTCCTTTCTTTTCTTGTTCGTTCCCTTCTCTCTTTTTTCTTTTATTTTGATGGGAAAAAAACCAAAACCAAAACCAAAAACAAACATACAAAAAAAGCCCTGTACTCCTTTGCGGCTTGCTTTGTAGGGAGTGGTAAAGCAGGATTAGACTCTATAGATTTCACACATTTTAAATGACAGGATTTGAGATTCATATTTTTGGCTYATGGAAATAAGCCTGGTTCCTCGATTTTACACAACAGCCATAGTGTGACACTCTGTGACTTGAAATTTCCCTGACATGTATACTTTTTACAGTAGAGACAACTAAGACATTCCTTTTATGCTATTTTGTTCTTCCATAGATACAGAAAACAATGGCTACGAACTTTTAATTAATTTCTATAATACGCATCCTGATAACATCCACTCATGGGCCATTTTTAATTTTGAAATAAAAGAAACTAAATAAAATAATTTCCTAATAGCTATAATAGACTCCTGCTAGAATACATAATCTAATGAACTACTGACAGCACTGAAAATTTTGCTAATTGTTAACAGGTTTTTCTTCCCAATACAAACAAGTCACTAAACTATGAAAAAGAGTAAATACATAAATCATGTGTATATTTTACCTGACACGAATTTCAATAGTTTGGGGAGAATGGATGATGCTGTGTGAAGCAGCACTTCTGAAAAGCAGTGACTAGGACATGTGCTGGTAGTTTGGATTTTCTAATGAAGTGTGCTTTTATATCCCTTTAAATCCTCCTAAAAATTAAGTATATTGTTCATAACTTTACCTGCATTACTTTCAATCTCCAGATGGATTTTATTTGCATAAGAGTTCCCAGGAGGGCTTTGCTATAAAGAAGCCTTGCCGAACACATTACAGAACTAATCATTTCTTTAAACAGACATTTGTAAATAAAATAAAATATCTATACAATTTGTCATATGTGAAAGGTCACCCATTGTGCACAATAGCAAAATAATTTMGTTTTAAATAAATGACTTTGTCTTAATTAATTATGAGGTGAACTGAGCCTCAATTCTTAACATAGTTAAGGAAGAATACTCCTGCCAAAAAGCAGATTGTAAAAAAATATGAGGCTGAAAAACACTTTCCCTTCACTAACTAGTGTAAGCCTGAAGTTTCTGCAAGCAAGGGAAGCTCTTCAAGTCAGCTCTCAAGGCTCCTTTGTAACACTACATGACAGGAAAGTGGCTATAAAAACTACAGAATTGACAATTCTGTGATTTATTCGACCTTTTGAAATGGTTCCCCATCAGGAAGGAGAGCCTTCAAAGGTAGTAAGGTGACAAAATCAACAGGATTTAATCTCTAACTACTGGTAAGCTTCTAGAGTGAAGTTCAACACCACATTTGAGATACCTTTTTTCCAGTAGTACCTGTCGTAGCCCGCACAATTATGAGATTTAAACCCTAGAATTTAAATTGATACATACAAGAACAAAAGAATTGACAAAAAAACCCCATGAGGTATCTCTCTTGATTATTTCCCACCCTGAAACTTCCTTTAAGAATCACTATCGTGGCTGCCATTTGAAACTACAGTCACATCCTGTAAGCAGGTTCACATGTGACTGTTGATACCTCCAGGGACTTCCAGTAAATCCTATAAACTCTTCAGAGGGGCAGAATTACTCATGTGCATAATTATCTGAGGGACAGATAATTATCTATTACTAGTTTCCTTTAAAGCATTAATTTATAATAGTAACAGTGTATCCCTTTTAATGGAATATTATTGCAATTGGCCTAATATGTGTTTTTTATCTTTTATCTGCTGAGGCCTGAGGGATAGGGAGAGGGAGGAAGGAGAGGGCAGAAAAACAGTAAACCGGTGACTGCTCTTATCTTTGACATGCTGTGAATAGACAGGATATTAGACTAATACCCACAAAATCACAGATAAATTATTATCTTGTCTTGATTACTACTGCCCTTTAACAGGCTTCTCTTTTTAGCCATCGACATTAGTTCTAATTTATTTGACACAAATTTTAAGGCCTTCTGCCAAGAGGAAAGGAAAAGCTTCACGAAAATGTTCTTAGCATAAATTTGGGACATCACTTGTAAAATGAGTTGATAAAAAGAAAGAAAGGTCTTTCTACTGAAACCAGAGGATCTCCCACCTTAAAGCAGTTCTGGTTTATATATTTTACCATGTATTTGTAATAAAGACTTAACTCACCTTTGATGTGAACTTCCTAGCAAAAGCTGAGGCTTAGAGACTGTCTATATTATAAGCACTTAATCATAAAGTACAGGAGAGCACACTGCATACCTTCATATGATTTATTTCCTTACAGAATAACCTTTAGGAAAAAGAAGCCTTTCATTTTTTTCTCTTGTGTTTCTGTGCTAATTAATTTTCAAGAAAAGTCAACACTTTATTTCAGCTGCCAGGGAAATTATTTGCCTTGCCGTAGGAAAATGTATCACTGTATTATGATACTCACTTGCTATTGGCGATGTTCCTAGCAGCCTGGAATGTCTGTGAATAATGTTAGTGTTTCTTTGTTATGTGTATTTTACAAAGCATTTTTTTCAATATTTTTGGATCCATTTCTGCTGAGTGATATGTGCTATTCTTTCATGGTTACACAGGTTCAACTTATAAGCAGTTAATTTGGCTTGAGTTTTGTTTGTTTGGTTTTACCGTTTTGATACTTCTAATGTCAAGTACATAAAAAGCAAATGCATTAAAATGTATATTTTTATTACCAAGGGTCAATGGGTTAGGAGGAAGGTGTGTGCCCTGGATTTTCCAGTCCATCAGTGGATTTGCAGTAACAGAAGTTATTGTTTTCTTCTTCATTTTGGCTGGTTTCCACTTTAGGTCGTTCCTAAACAGTTTTGTGTGTAATGAAGCTATTGTTCAGTAACAGGAAGCTACGTTTTCCCTCCTGCCATAGCTTGTTTGAACTCTGGTACCTGCAGTCTTTCTCATGTTCATGAAATTTCATCTTATAGTTATGGAATAATTTGTGTTGGGAGAGACCCCAGCCACTCTTCTGCCCCAAACAGGGCTGTCTTCAAGATTAGATCATGTTGGTCAGGGGCTTGTTCAGACAATCTTAACCATCTGAGGACTCTTAGTTTTAGAAAAACAAAAGTGGAACTCCTTGCCAAGACACAGATTTAGGATACATAATGTCTACTTCAAGACAACTTATTCATTACGACTTCTGCATACCTATGGTTCTGAATAAGAACAAGTCAACAGCAACAAGCACTTTAATTAATATTATCTGAATATTTCACAAATACTTGAAAGTAAAGGTCTAGAAGGAAGAGAGTGAACATTATTAGTTGACTAAGAAGTCTTGAGTAGACTACTTGTCCTTTTTTAGGCATTCATTCAGAGGAAGCACTCATGAATACTCACATCAAAGCAGCCTTTTCTCCAGAACTAATAAAATATATTTCTACTCTAGCCTTAATTCTGAAAAGACTCAGATGTCTGATTAAATTCAGGGACTGGGACTAGTTCCAATGAAATAATCCACCTAATAAAAATCCCTATGAAATTAAATGAAGAAAATAATTTTGAAACCCTCAAAAATAATTTCTACTTTTATTCATGGAACAATTATCTGATTGAAAAATAACAGAAAAGCAGAGATATTAATTCTTGTTTTCTAAATTTTCTGTACATGTTCATTTACACAGTTTAATCTGGCTTCTGATAAAAAGATCAAATTTAGGTATCCATAAAGCTGGTGAATTGAAATTTCCAGCCATCTAATTGAAAACTATCTGTGCGTAAGGAGTAAAATTAACAGAAGGGTTGTTTAAAAAAAAAAAAAAAACAGTTTAAGATTTAGCTCAAGGATGTATGAGTAAGAAAGGCAATTTGCTACAACTGCTAACAATAACATATTAACATTGAGATATGTCACAGTTAACGACTGGAGTTTTCAAAGACAATTGTTTAACAACTTTGTGCAATAGGAAGCAAGATGGTTTGGAATAATATTATTTATTTGGATTAAATACTACATAAGAGAAATTTGCCTGAAGTAAAATTCCACTAAATAGAAAATAGAAGCTGAACTGTTTGACTTCAATAAATCTAAAGGTTGAACAGTCAAACCCTAACTGAAAAACACAGAGGAAACATTCATCTGGCTCTTTGTTAGAGATTCCTTTTAGAAATTTGCCAGAATAGTCATAAGAGGTGTAATTAAGCAATCAGCCTTTTTAGAGATACATCTGTAATTGCAAACAATGAAGTGTCTTATTGTGGATTATACTTCATGCAATTTAAGAAAAACAACTGTAATTGTAAGTAAAGCTTATGGCATCATACCTCATGTTTGCACAGGTGTGATGTTTTATCAGACTGAAAGTTTTCTTTAACACAAGAACAGTATAAAAATACCTTACAGCACTGCCAGAAGTAATTGAATGATTAACAAACAAGTATATTCACCTGTTTAGAAACAGCTCTCCATTCTTTGTTTGCAGTGTTTGCACTCCATCACTTAAGTCAAAGTGCTTGGCTTATGGAGGTTATTTTAAGCCTTTTTGTACTCATCTGGCTGGTCAGGGTTCTTTTGTATTATGGACAAATCTACTGYCACTGGGACCCAAATATGTATGTGGGCCGTGAAGTCTACGGTCGGAGTAGACAGCCCACATTGTCTCCTTATGTATCAATGTTTCTGGGTCGGGAGAAGTGTTCCCGTTGAAGGAACTGATGCTGATCCCACTCAGGGACCCAGGGAGAAGGGAACAACAACTCAGGAGAGATTCCCAAACAGCTCTCCTCTCTGCTTGTTGGTGTGGGCCAAAACTAGTAAGAAGCTGTTTTAGGAAGGAAAGTGCTTGGCCATCATGCAACCACTCAGTCACATCCCATTTCCAGCAGCACACAGCACCCACTTAATCCATAATATTCCATGCTTCCACACTCACCTTTCTGGTTCATGGTACACCTGGTAGAAGGAATAGCTGACTAACATCCTTACATCTTGCTTATAATTGTGTATACCACCTCCTCTCCATTTGTCATCACGGAAATTCCCTGGACATTAACAACTCTGGTGGGAAAGCAATTGTATATTTTTTGCTGCCTCTGGCTCATGCTATAGAGCAGTTTTGAGTTTCTTTTCTCATCTGCAGTGGAAGAGCCTGGAGACATAAAAGGGCATCTAGAAATATGATCTTTAGCTATCTGTAATAGCAGCAGGGGAGTAGAGGACTATACTTTTGGAATCAATACTTAAGAGAATCTCATTCAGTTGCCAGTGCTGAAGCAACATGGCTTGTTGTTTCAGTCTGTGGTCACCATCCTTTTTAAAGATAAAGTACAGTAATAGTGGCAATTATTGTAACTGTTCTTACATTGGGAAATTTTAATTTTTACAGGATCCTAGCCTTGAGTTTGTTGGCAGTAAGTCAACTGTTCCACAAAGGTAAAATAAGATATCCTAAAATAATACATGCAATATTTCCAGAAATAAAATGTGGGCCTCAATTTATTTAAATTACAGTATTTAATTATACTGTATATTGTATATATTTAAATATATATTTAAATATTTAAATTACAGTATTTACAAAAAGAAGATATTATAAAATACTAAATAAGCACAACAGCATTATACATTCTTCATCTCCAGTGATTAAAAGTTGACCATACCTGATCTATGGCAATAAACTGAAATGTTTAAACCTCTGAAGTAAACAATGGTATTTTTCTATTACCTTTATTTTATGTGCAAACTTTAGGCCAGATTCTCAGCTACTGTACTGTAGCTCCTTTTCYCTCAAAATAGATTTACTGTTGATAGCATTTTATGACTGCATCCTTAGTTAAAATTGTGTTTTCAGGGCTTTTTTTTACTTTTTTTTTTAACTTTTTTTTTTTTTTTTACTTATGGGGAGAAATAGTTGAAGATCATTCTGATATTTTGTTGCTTGTGTCTGATGGTCTTTTCTTCCATCTTTAAAAAGATATTGTTTTAAATTTTAGTGAATTTCGTGCCGTAAATATATTATCATTAGACAAAGACTTAGCAAGGTAAATAACTCTCACGTACTAATACACACACACGCACACACACACTCACACACAGATATAAGTTCCAATCTATTACCACTTTGCTCTCTGACTACCACTGTGCCAAGCTTTGATCAGTTCCAAGAAGAGGTGCAAGTATAACGAGAAACACTGATACACCTGGTAAGGCTGTGCATTTAAGGGACTCCTTTTATTGGCATTACTTCAGAGCTGAAATAATCAGGGAAAATTGTGAAGGTCTGGCTAAATTGTTTAGCACTTTTCATTTTAAAATTATTTTCTGGTGATATTTTATCTGAGAGTCCATATCACAGATTAAGAACTAAATGAGCTACAAACACAAAACAAAACTGCTATTTTTACCACAGATGGTTTAAAAGAAAAATATTGGACATTCCCCTTGCCAATGCTGAACTGACAGCTAAACCCTCAGTGTTAAAGACCAGCTCTGTGTTGATCTTTTCAGAATCATTTCTGTGAACAACACGTGGTACATGGTTAAAGCTGACCACAAAAAAAAGAAATTAAATACATGACATTGCATTCCTTATAATATGTTGATTGCTAACTTGCACCTGCTTGGGCAGTTAAATCTGGTAATCTTTCACCCCCTCCTGAAAATTCCTGGAGCACCAGCCATGAATGATCTGAATCTATCGTGTTGTAAGTGTGGCATCAACTCCTAATGTTAGAGTGAGACAAGGAAGGGATCTAAGGTATTGTTAGTTCAGCCCTTTTTTCCATGTTCTCAACACAGCTTAAAGGAATGTAAGGAAACTTAGTGGAGCCCTGAATCTAACATGCACTCTGTATTCCTAAACTTGGAAAGTCTCTCTTGGTGGGAAAAGGAGGTGAGAAACTGGAAACTACCTACAAAAATGTTAATAAAATTGTGGAAAGAAATAATTTGTTGTGCATATGTTGTTGTATGTTCTTTTAAAATATTTTAATAAGAACTAATTGGCCAGTTAAATTAATATGGGTATACTGAGCCAAAAAATTTCAGGCATGTGAAAATAAGCAGTTTAACTACATCATGCTGAAATGAAGAAAGAGTTACTTGCTGCACACCACAAACTATGAAAATGCCAACAGTAACAGAGAGTGTGCTTAAAAGGAACATGTATAAAGGATCATAAACAGTAATTTTAAAAAGTTTTAGTCTACACTGTTCTATTTCAAGATTAGGTTAATTGAATGTGAAATGTTAGTTTAAGGGGAAGAAAAAGTGATAGATTAAGATTCACAAATCCTGAAGATAAATGAGTTAAGGAATATTAAAATAAATTTGACCCAAGAGCATGCAGATAATCATAAGCTCCTTTATCTTCTGGACCTTTGGGTTTAGTGCTTTATTTTTTATTTTACTGTCTGAAAAATAGATTTTAAAGATTTACATACTTGCCACAGAACAATATCTTAAAAATGTCTGGATAAAATTATGGCTTAGAGGAATTCAGTCATGATAGGCCTCGTATTGAAAAATATGCCATAACAAATTTTAATTCATAATTGTTATTGAATAGCAAAGACAGATTTAATTATCTCCATTATTGACCTGTTACAGGCAAGTACTCTATGTTATAAATCCACACATTATTGCCAAAGAGCAGGCTGAATGCATAAAGTCTCTGCCAGTTCTCTCAGCAGATCCTTTATGCCAGAAAACTTCTAAAGGAATAAAATATGTCTATCTTCCTCCAGTTCACCTAGCTATAATGCAGACACAGATTTGTCAGGGATGCAGGCCACAACAAAATAAAATTATTATTTGGGGATTCAAGAGGGTTAAATAAGTCAAATACTGAAATATTGTATAAGCCCGATTAAAATTTCAATGGTGATAAAGGGGTTTAGATTGGTTGTGGCAGTGGACATCAATTACACAGAAATCCTTCAGCAGATCTGCCATTCACACCCATCTGTTCCACAGTCATCTAAAGGAGTGATGACACTGTGTGAAAACAAGTAAAATGTGGGATTCTTTTTTTTGCTGGAGGAAAGAAAAGGGGGCTATAATAGCAACGATGACCTTGGTACAGGACATTTCCCAGGGAATTGATGACTGCCGTGGACCATCAACTCTCCTAGCTAGTCATTAATCCCCAGGAAATGCCCTGTGTCTGCCTTGTTATTGCTTAATTCAATTATTTGTGGTTGTGGCATATATTCTGTGAATATTTTATTGCTCAATCTGCTCTGCRTCTTACCTCTGCTCCTCTTAAAGTCCATCTCGGTTGTGCAGACCGGCCCAGCTCAAGAGCACCTCACATTTACCAGAAGAGACTATGGTTTGCACATTTCTTTGTGCCTGCTATTTCATTAAGGTATCATAGCTTGAATGGAGTCATAAAAATTGTGCTCTTCTATTTATCACAGGAGTTTCATAACTTGTAATGTAGGTGGAATTGGGTTTTATTGGGCATATACATTGCATATATACAATCACCATAACAAAACCAATTGATCCTACTACTTGAAATGGCATCATTATGCTAAGATTTTTAGGTTTGCTGGAACGGTAGGATGCTGAAATAAAGGTAAGAAATGAGATGATGTGATTCCTTTTGGTTAGTTTGGGTTTTTCCTCCTGCCTTATATCAGTCAGTTCTTGCTTCTAGTTCTGAGGATGCAGCACAACAAAGCATTTGAATATCAGCTTTGCTGTTTCCTCTTCAATACTGTAACTAAATGTTTATTCCTGTCTTTATTTCTGGAATTGGACTGTTCTGTGGGCAACCAGAAAGAAAAGGGAGCTGGATTTTAACCTGCAGGAAAAAAAAGGGCTAGTTTTAACCCCTGCAATCCATTTCACCAAACAGCCCGGCTAGTTTTAAGCTCTGAAATCCATTTCACCAAACAACCTCACCAACAGTTGTACCAGCACAATGGAGGGTCTTGTCTGGAGGCAGGAAGGAGTGGTGAGGAGTAAGGACGGCTTAGCCAGCCTGCCACGGAAAGAAACACTCCTCTAATAACAGTCTGAGAGTTTTATTCTCTTCTACACTAAAGGCCTTCACAGTGCTTTGGCTGTGTGAAGGAGGCATTAAACAAGTCTAAATACAATCTATGTTTATGTAACTACTAAAAATGGAGCATTAGGACATTTCTGAAGGAGTTGAAAAGCATAGGTGTACAAATGGACATTATTAGACAACATCTGATCACTCAGTCACAACATGCGCACAGAGGTCCATGGGATCAGATGGGATGTGTGCAAGTGTTGAGAGAGTTGGCCAGTATTACTATGAGAACACTGTGCCATCTTTTAAAACTCATGGCAATCAAGCAGAGTTAAATAAGAACTGGAATAAAGTTAATGGGCACTGTAAGAAAGCTGACAAGTACAATGAAAATACTGACTTATTTGAGCCAGTCTAGTGGAGGAACCAAATTGGTTTACAGACGGAGCATGTGACATCTTAGGAGGGGCTGAGAGAACTGGATTTATTCAGTCTAGAGAAGAGAAGAAAAAGTTAAAGGGAGACTATTACAGTTTGCAATGGAATTGACCAGAGCACGCCAATAAAAGAGCCAGAAAGTTCTCAGATGGGCATTACGACAGTCCAGAGGCCACAGATACAAGTTAAAACACGGCAAATTCTGGTTAGATATACAGAAAATTCTTTATTGTCGGGGCATTCAAATACTGGTGCATTCTGATCAGAGAAGTCTCCGTCCAAGTCTCCGTCCTTGTGGGTCTTCAAGTCTTGATGGGATAAGACCCTGAGCAACCTTTATCAAATTACACCTGCACCACACCTTTATCAAATTACACCTAAGCAGGGCTTGAACTATATGACCTCAAGTTGTTTCTCTTGACTTAAATTATTCAATGAGTCTATGATTCCAAAGCCATATTCGGAGTAATGTGAGGACAATATTTCAAGCACAGCTACCTAAATGGTATGAATATAACTATGTAACATCACTGGAACTAGTGTATCTCTTTCCCTTTATTCACTAACAGGCTGTCCCCAGGGAGAAAAATCTCAATTTATAACATTTCCACTAAGTGCTATGTTACCAACACTTTAACGTTCATGTTGATTTTAATATCTTAAAGAAAGCTACCCTTGTCTGTTCAGTACTTAATCATATTGCCTATAGTGGATTGGCATGYTGGCATGCCATATACTGTAAGACTGAAAAAGTAGTAATGTCTTGTATTTGCACTTCTGCTATACACTTAGCCTCCAAAATCATGAGATCCAAAACAAGATTTTTGGAAATGTGATGGCAATTGTTTTTGCCTTTCTCTTGGTATCATTTTCACATAAAAGAAAAAACAGAAGTGATTTGCTAGGAAGTAACACTGTTTTACTTCAAGACTGAATAATATTAGAGCACCTAGTTTCCTTGAGGTCCTTTGAAATAGTGCCTAGCCTACATACTTTTTCCATATTTTATTGTTTTCTTGCTACAGGCAACCCTAGTGATGGTCTCTACTCCTGCCACACAACCTTTCATTTTCAGAAGAGTCAGTGAACTACCTGCAAGTCCCATCAGAAATTTTGCAATCCCTGTGCAGGTTTATAGATTCAACTCTTATGTTTCTCATAACTTTATGAGTGATGGATTAAAGAATGATTTTCTGACCCATTCCATTTGAGGCAACTAAACAGACAAAAACCACAGGGATTTCAGTTTTTCATTATTGTCACTAAAGAGGCCAAGTATTTGAAGTATAGGATTGGAACTCAGATTTATACTATGGACCCAACTCTGCAATTTATTTGTATGTGTCTTCTTGCAACTCACTATGCATTACTCGGTTCCCTAGCTTGAAAAAATGGGGAAAAAAAGCATTGCTGATCCACTTTTAAGCTATACACACTCTAGTAGTGATTTTTTCCAGTTTTTTAAATGTTTTTATTGTTTGTAGACAACAAAAAGGACAGATACACATATGAAAATACTTCTGTCAGAACCAGTTTGTGATTTGCCTTCTCAAAGTGTTTAAAAATAAATGTTAATGGCATGTGTAAGTCAATATGAAGTTTTAGACACAGACAAACACTTGACTGCCTGTACACACGCAAACGGAATAGTTCCTAAATTCTTAAATGCTCCACTCCTTTGATAGCATAACCATAGTTAATGTTGTGTCAGGGTTTCCACTATAAACCCTCTCTTTTATAACTAGGCAATAAAATTTTACCCCAGGCATGAAGTACCAGGTCTCAGCACAGCGGCTGACATTTTTATATGTACACGTTTTCACACACATAAAAAAAAAAATTAGTTTAGCTACTTTAATGCATGCAAGTATAACTAATATAAAAAAGTTTAAGATACCTTTCAGCTGAAGACATATAATGCACATACACACATATACACCTATACATTGTATAACTCCAAACAGCTTGTCCTTGTTACCGAAAGAGTGCTAGAGAAAGACAATACAGAATCTTCAACTAGAAAACATGCAATTGTTACTAATACCTAAAGAAAAAAACGTGTATGACCAGATATTTGCTTGAAAGTTACTTTGTTCAAGTAAATATGAGCCCTCACACATGGCTCTACCCCCCATGCCACCAGCATTCCCCTCACCCCGACATGATACACTTCATTAAACACAGAAGTGCTTTGTTGCATTAGGGGGTTTAAAAGAAGTGGAAAGGTAGGCTCCTTGCRCTTCCTATGAGAAATGAACATTGACTTCCTCTGAAGAAAATGTAAATGGATTTGCTTAATTGGACTTAGAGCACTGGAGCAATTAATAATAGATTGTGTCATAGTAAGGGCTTTGTTTATATTTAAAGCAATAAATTACAAGTATTAAGTTTATATTTATTCCGAGTTAAACTCATTTGTAATTGACATGTTACTTAGCCCAAGGCTTTTAAGATCTTTTAGTATAATTAAATTAATAGAGAATTATAGATCACTGCATGATAAACAAACAGCATGGACTTTAATATGACAGATATGCAGAGAACAGGCCATGTAAGTAGATCATTATTATCGGTTTTACCTTCAGCAAAAATACAACTCAAATAGTAGCAAAGATTCAGTGCAAAGAATGGTGAATGTAAGGATGCTTTCTAAAAAAATTTATTTTCTTTTTCTAATTTGATAGTTAAAAGAACATATTTATCAGTGTGAGGACATATTAGCCAGTGAAGCAAGCTTTCCTATCCCAGTACTCCATCATTGTCTTTCTTCTGTTCTCATGCCAAATGTTTTGCATTACATTTTCGAAGAGGTCATACCATGCAAGGAATCACTAAAACTTTGGACACTGGATTTTCAAGGGATCCTTCTAGTCCTTTGTCCTCCTTCCCCCCAATAGGCTTAAGCATACCATTCCCAACAAACCTTTGTTGAAGCAATTAATGAAGGCTCTAACAGCTGTCATAGAGAACAGTGATGAAGATCCCACACATGTCTTGGCAACTTATTTCAACATCTGAAAGTCCTGAGGTTTGATATCTAAGTAAAAATGCTTGGTAAATAAACTCTTTTTATTCCTGTTTACTGTGGCCATAGAGAAAAGAGAATTCTGTTTCTCTTCCAGCTGTCTTTTAAGGCCAGCATGAGTCAAACACTCTCCCTGTTCTTTTCTGTGCACGACATACATTAAAGAGCAGAATTCTCAGCCTGTCTGCACAGGATCTGCTTTTCAGATCTCTGACTGTTCTCTTTTTCCTCCTGCAGAGTCTCTCACACTTCTGTCAAAATGCCCCACACAGGACTCCTCCTGAACGCTTACAAATACTGAGCAGAGCAGAAAGCTACACTATATGTTTGTTCGCTGTGCTCCTTTTAATCTTCCCAGGATAGTGCTTATATTTTTCTCAACAGCATGACATTATTGACTTGTGTTCCACTTGTGATCCACTAATACCTTTAAATCCCTGTCTATTGGCCTGTTGCTCAACCAGGTTTTCTAGATCCTGGATTTGTTTGGCTGATTAGGCCTGTCTATCTGCACTGTTTTACTTGTGCCTCTTGAACTGCATTTTGTTTTTCTTCAGACCATGCTTTCAATCTGTCGAGATCCTTTTGAAATGAAATCCCATCCATCAGTATAATGTGGTGCTTTCCATCTCAGCATCACCTACAGATTTAATTACTACTCCCTTTCCATTATTCAGGTCATTAACAAAAACAATAGTGCCAAATTCTGACAGTTATATGCAGAATCATAGTCAGTGCTTCCCAGTAAAAAGTACTACTTATCAAAGATTTTCCTATTGGTTTTACACTATCCTAAAGTACACTTAATAAGAGACTGTTTTCTTACAAACATATCATGAGATACAGTATCACAGTTAAGATTTTACCAAGTCTAAAGTTAAGATATGCATGATATTTTCTTCTTCTACTCTTTCCATATTATGCTTCTTTGTCATAGAATAAAATTACGTGCTTGACCCGATTTGCAGTTAAGTAACCCATGTTGACTGCTACTCATCTCCTTGGTTTCTTGCAGGTAAAGAGTTTCATTTGTTATTCCAGGACGAGGTTTTTAAGTTGAACAGTCCATAACTCTCTCTGTTTCTCCCCGCCTATTTTTAAGTTATGTACCATGTCTCTTTTTCCTATTTTCCATACCACGTACGGCCTTGCAGTTTCTCAAAACTGAATGCAACAACCCTAAAAGGGATATTTTGGATTCCTTAAATAAATCCCAAGACATTTCAGGACCAAATTTTAATTTTATTTAAAGCCAGTGTAATTCCCTGACCTATTCCTTCTGTATGCCTTCAGCTTCTAGGTTAATCTAATGACTCTTTTCAGTTCCACAGCTGACCTCCTTCCCCTCTACTACCATGGACATTGCAGTGTTCTCTCAACTTCTCTCTGAAACCGATTAGACGACCAGAAATCAATGGTCTTCAAAACCTTTCTGCTGTAAGTGGAGTTTATGCTGTCAGTTTATAGTGTTAGAATGGATCTGATTTGGGATACTTTACCTTTGAAACTATTTGTTGCCACATTCTGTAGATCAAAAGGTATGATTTGCTAGCTTATAAATTCAGTGTTTGTCTTACACATTTCGTCTGCTCCATGATAAAGCAAGGAATTCACAAATCTTTCTGATGACGTCTTTCTGCCCAAGAGTTAAAAATGTATGCTGTTTTATCCTCTAGCTCCTAAAGGACATGTCTCCTTTCCAGCTTGTCTTACTTTTTGTAAATGAAAGCTATCATATTTCACATTAAGCTAAAATCCATTTCTTGTTTGCTAATTCTATTCTTGCATACCAATGTGTCTATGTGTAATTATATGGATACGTAAATATATGTATATTTTTAAATATATATCTAGTTTTACATATATATGTTTACTAGCATATGTATTTATATAAATTGTTCTGTCGTCCTCTTTTTCTTTTCTAAACCCTCCTTTGTACAGGTTGTCCCATGTTAATAACTCTTTAGTGTATCTTTCTACTCTGGATATCAGTTTAGTTGTGCTGAGGTCTGTATTATTTGCTGCATGATGTGAGTACATTATTTTCTGAACTAATCCCAGACTTGAGAAAGTCTTCCTCTTTTCTGGTACTTTCTGTCCCAAGTAATGACCATTGAAGGAACAGGAAATTGCTTCTGCATTGTTGCTCTTTCTGTTTAGCTAATTGATTCCAAATAACAGAAATCATATCAATTTACGATTTTTTTTCAGTTTCATTTGTCTGTATCTGTTCACTATGTCTTTTGTAGGGTTGGTGTTTTTTTATTCAGTAGGTGGCTAATTGTACACTTGTACTCAAACAAATCTTTGGGGGGGTCTTGACTGGTCATATTTTTTAAGTCAGACCTACTTAGATTTTATCAGTATTATTTATTGTGTATATATATATATATTATATATTACAATATAGACATCTGTGACTTAAAATGCTATTCCTATTTGATTTGGAACTAGGTATTTTAGTACCTTATTGATTTTTGTCACTGATATTTGTCACTGGCTGTAGTATATTAAGGTCTTCCATTCTCAGGTGTTATGGCACCCTGAGTTTGAAAATTTTTGTATTAGAAAATTGACCTTTTTATTTGAGGGTGTTTGATCAAGTTTATATATTGGAAGACTCTAAATGCGGAGATTACTTTAAATGCATGATCATTTTTTGTTTGAACTTTACTGGGGAGAAAAGAAGTGAAATGTCAGAGTTGCAATCTTCTTAATTTACTGTGAGAAGATGCTAATCACAAAGTTGAATTTCTAGACTGTACCGCTAAAAAATAACAGAACATATTTTTATGTCTCTAATTTAATGTGTAGTTGCAATCATAAAATTCTCTTATGAAATTAACAATACTGAAAGGAACATGTGAATATTCATTTTCTTTAGTTTTGAAGCATTACTAGCAAAAGTGAAGGAGAAAAGACTTGAAAGTAAAGAGAGTTATCCTTGTAGATTTATCAGCTCCACTCATCATGTTGCACATCCATGTGCACTTTTAATTTTCTTATGCATTGTAGTTTCCTGCACATGAGGGTCTCTTAAATAAGAGAATAAGCACCCCCCTCTGGGATACACTTCTGTCATTCCAGCATAGATTGTTGTCACACAAAACAATTTCTTTTAGTGAAATTCACAGTGAAATCACAGATGAAATTAATTACTTCATGTGTGCCATAGATGTCAGTGTTAATTAAATAATTTCTGAATAAAAAGAAATCTAACTTTTTTAAAAGACAGATTCAATGATAGCAAGTTGCTTTTGTCATGTGCTCAGAAACAGTGAGTATTTTCACTTGCTCACTCCCAAAATTTTATTATTGCTTTACCTGCCATGCTTAAGTAACATTATTGAAATATACTCCAGACAATCCTTTGCTTTCAGATCAAGAGAGCTGATAACTGATATGAGCATCAGTCTAGAGAGTTTTTTTCTCATCATCACCTCTTTAAAGACAAGCACTAATTCCCTAGTATTTAATTTTCCAAACAGCCATACAATACATTGTTTGGCTAGCTAGCAATTACCATCTCTTTTCGGCAGCTAAATCATTAGCTTTGTTTGGTATCTATCACTGATATAGGCTTGAAAGCACCCTGTGGCTAATTTGGTTGCTAAATATACATTTAGTGCTTGATTTTGGTCTCTCAAGTTTGAAAACTGTAATCTAAATGACTTTGCTAACCTCATCTTGTGATAACTGTTATCTTTCTGGCTTACTAGAATTAGACTAGGAAGGAAAAAACCTCTCAGATATTGCTGTGTGATAAAGACTGACCTGTCTTGACTCTCTAATTGTTACTGGCAGCTATGTGTAACCAGTGTCATAACTGAAACTAGATTCTGAGGAAAAGTCTGGTCCCTTGAAAGATAATGAAAGTTTTGCCCTTTTTTATTTCTTGTGGATAACAACATCTTATATGGACTCTCTGAAATGGAGTTGTAGACATAGCTGTCTCCTTCAAAAAGTGGCCAAGAGCTTACACTCTGTCTTCATGCTCATGGTGATCTTGTGTGAAGCCGGGTTCTGACCTGCTGACATGCAGAGCACGGACTAAGTTTTTTTAAATGTCATTAACGGTATCAGGAATGTTGTCTTTTTATTATGTTGGCGTAACCTGAGAAATGCTGCATAACTTGCTTTAGAACCTATGACTTAAAGAGCTGGTCATTATCCCCTCGCTGTTTGATTCTCACTAAATTGTCTATAAAATTTTGGTACAAGTAAGATGGGAAAAATGTGTCAGCTRTGAAGTTACACATCACTTTGTCCAAATGGAAAGACTTGCATTCATGCAAAATCCCATATAAAACATTGCAGGATTACGGTAGACCACAGAAATTAAGTAATAAACTCTCATTCTTCCACTGAATTGTTGCTATATGCAATTTTTTACTGATATTTTCTCACTAATGTTTTTAATGGAAAGATATTTTTAAAGGCAAGCAGAGAACAAACAAGATGATTTTTCAAAGTATTGCCAGTATGCTTCTGACTCCATCTTGCAGTAATTCAGTTTTCTAAATAATTCCAGTTGTACTTTTTGGAGCAAATCCCTGCAAAGAACAATGGGGTTTGTTGTTTTGTTGACTGCAATTGTTTTATATGTGGGTTTTTTCTCAAACCTCACTTTTGGGCAGGATAAGGAGTAACCACTCCTTATCCTGCCCATTAGAAGCCCCTCTAATGAATGGGTAACAGATGACTGTAAACCACAGGTATTAGACCTTTTCAACATTGAGCTTTAGTGATTCAAAATGTTACAACAGAGACAGAAGAAAAACTGTGAACATATCCTAAAAGCTCAATGAATTAATTGTCTCAAATTAGGTAATTTGTGACCAACCTCAGTTTGGATTTTTAACATATTTGGGAATGTGGGTGAGTTTCTAATGCAGAAATAACCAAACAATCTAATATCAAATATACTTTTTGCAAAAGATATAATTGGCTGTGGGGCTTTCCAATAGCATAGAGTCTTAGGATATACAATGATGATTGCAATATTTTCAAGTTTTTAACAACCACTCCGTGTAGCAAAAGGTACTTGGTAAAACAATTAAAAATAATTAAAATAAGGAGGAACACATTGCAATAAAAGAGTTGCCTTAAATACTTTTGCTTCCATTCACAGCTGTGTTCAACTGATCCCTTTTGCTTGATTTTCATGCAGCATCTCCTGACTGCTGTAACAGTTCCTCACATGCTAAAGCATTTAATGAATTTCATGCAGTTCAGCATGATCACAGAAGAGCTAATCCAAATATAGTTCTAATAAATAAGGTATCTTCTCTAGCAAACTCTTCATGCAAAATAAAATATAAATCTTTACAGTCACTGCTACTGATTGACAATTTTAGTGGAAATTGAATCATGCAGCAAAACGTCTCTGGAATGCTACTCACACTTTGGTACTTTTTTGACAACTTAAAATTAGCTAATTAGCTAGTTTCTACTGTGAAATCCTACTTCCCTAGCAAACGTATATTTCTTTCTTCTAGAGTCAAAGGCAAATCTTAGATTAAAATATCTGAGATATTTGTCCCATTCTGTGCTTGTGGATGGAGGCAAGACAATAGCTAGAAGATCCACACAGTTCATTATGCTTTACCTGTCTTACAGACCTCGAAAACCTCATGAGACGATCAATCCATAAAAATGTTGTATCTTTTTAGCACGCCTGTATGTGCAAAATTACTTATTTTCTTTTTTATGCATTAAATTCAGGAAGTATTGAAATGAAGAATCACCTCAAAAATMAAGGAAATTTGTTTTAGAAATGTCAAAACACAATGTGGGACTTTACATTCTTTTCTTTCCTCTAAAGCTCCAATTTTCACCAAATAAACAGTGAACCAAAGGAACCTTTCTCAGTATCTAAGATTTGTGTCAATCACAGAAAGCTCTCCTATGGTTCTGTGCATGGAAAAAAGTACATCCTATCCTCTCCTAGCCTGATTAATGGAGTAACTAAAATGTTCAAACATCTTTAGGAATTTGGACACCTAATCTCCAGTTATTTTAAGTCAACTGATATGTCCATGAGGGAACTTCCAGTTCCCTACATGGCCATAACTTACATATAATCCTTTCCATGTTTTTCTTGATTTCTTTTCTCTGTGAAAACAGAATGACTAATACCTGGAGAAAACAGCAGGATTAGTGGTGCACTGTTTGAAAGGCTGCAGCACAGTGCAAGTGTGTCTTTTTTGCTTTTCTCTGTTAGTGGCTAATAATTGGTCACTGACARTTTCTGTCCCAGTCTCCATTCATCCAGCTGCTATTCTCATGCCCGCTTCCCCTGGACTCTGAAGTGCACTGTAGTGTCTGCAGATGGGCTATACTGTTTGTTCATCTGAAGAACTCCCCTAATATTCTCTACTGCAGATGGCAGAGTCACTTATTTTTGCAGACCTGGACTTTTTTTTTCATCTTCTGCATTCTCTTGTTGTTTCAATGTATCAGTGATGACTTCTGGGACTCATGGTGTTATGACTGCCATTCTCTCAAGTGGACCCGTTTCTCCCATTCCAGGACATATCACTGATTAGCTCTATTGATTAGAAGCCCATACGGAGTCATGTATTCACTTAGGTAACACAGTCACATCTTCTCTGATGCAGTTTCAAAGTTTGTGTACACAAAGGATATGAAGGCATCTCTTTGCTTTGGTTGATGAATACCTGGCAGGATGACCAAACAGCACTGAGGGCTGTGTGTACCATTTGGACTCACACATCAACATTTTTCATCCTGCTCTTGAGTGCCTTTTGAACATTAAAATTAGAGCAGTAACCAATGTTAGAACTTGACTTTCAAAGCAAATTAAAATGACCATCATAGTATCCTGTTGGATATCAATGTGTCAATTTTTTCCCTGGCAATTAGAGAAGCTCACGATTTCCATCATAAGCTAGACTTGTGAATCACAAGCCAAGTACAGTCATAGAAAATTCACATTTTGCTGTGCGTAGCCACAATTTCTTTGCTGCAGTTGCAGCCATTCTCTTCACGAGGTAACAATAGGAAGTACAATGCCCATGCCATGAGGAGTGAGTCCACAAAAAAAGTTTGGAGAACAGAGCACCATGAAGAGCACTTCGCTAGGTGTCTGACTGGCAGCAGAACACAGTATTTGCCTCCTATTTCAGCCACTGCTCCGCTGGCCACTGCAGGGGCAAGGTATTTGGATGTCCGTCTGTCTGTTTCTCCATCTGTGTTGCCTTGTGTTCTCATATGTAGGGATAGCATCCTAATTCTTGGCCTCTTCCTTTTTGTTCCATTCCTCCCTTCCTTCTCTTCCCCTGTTCCTTACCTCTTCACACAGCCATACAGACTCTTGCCTTACACAAATATTAAATCATTACCTTAAAATTATTTCCCTTTGGAATTAATGTTATTAATTCTTACATCCTGTAATTTACGATGAAATAATGCTGTAACTCGTGAATCTTTAAACAAAAGAGATATCACTGCTCTGCAGAGAAGGACTGCAGAAGCAGAAATAGAAACTCCCCATCCTAAATCTTCATTAAAAATTTTATTTGTACAACGCAAAGTAATATTTCAGTAGTTCTCTATTTGTTCAGAATCTCTTTATACAGGTTTTCACAGCAAATTAATTTGTATAACACAGGAGGATTTTGCTACAATTGTGACTAGACTAATGCCATTTTGGATAATCTTCATAATGTCTAAAACTTCAATCTCTCCCTGAAGAACAGAAGCAGCAGGAAAAAAGAGATACTTCCCTCCGCTGTGGCTTATGGAGCTATTTACACTGGTCATATTAAGCACTGCAAATAATTTATTTGGTGAAATTAGCCCTTTCTGTTTAAGAGAACAGAAACCAAAACTTTCATGTCTATGGCCCTGTGTTTAGGACGCTCTCCCAGAAGGGAAGGACAGGATAAAAAGGTGCAAAGAGAGGTAAAAATGAGCACTGCACCATTTGGCAAAGCATTTGACAGAGAATGTACTGTAAACAGATGTTACAGTCTGGATCTGTTACATATCAAGTAGTTCATAGAGTCTGCATTCATACTAAGAACTCGTTTGATGGCTTAAGGAACACATTGTGTTCACTAATTAGGTAATGCAACCTTTACTAATTAATTCCACTTTCAGCTGAATTAAATAATTGCCATCAAAAGGAGCTTGACCAACATTTTAAAACCACTAAGCTATACTGTGTCTGAGGACTGTAGGAAGGTTTCAGCTGTTTTCTGGTTGTTTATTTCCAGATATCTGACTGGAGGAACTATCAGCTTCATGGTCTGTCCTGCTTTTAGCACAAGGCTGGATTAGGATCCTTGGAAGGTTCCTTCCAATCTGAATTATCCTATGATAATATGACCTGGCAGTAGAATATTGTTCTATTAAAGTTATCATAGGATATGCTAATGATCTATTTTTATATAAAGATAAATATATATATTAACAGTTGCTATCTTATGTTAATGCTCTTCTGACTGTTGACATATTTTGCAGCATTCATTAAAAACAGCTAAGAAAATTGAACCCTTGATCAGAAGGATTATTTGTCTTTACAGGGATTCTTATCCTTACTGAGAATTTGTTAGAGGCCCACAACAAGGTCTAAAAATAATGAATTATATCAATCCTGTAGTTTTTGAAAGTAATCTCTATTAATTGTTTGAGGATTTAAATAGCTTGTTAGGATATCAAGATTTTTGGAGACTAGAAATAACCCTCTGGCACCCAAACACTGCAGTATCATTTATTTTTAAATACTCATAATGGAAGTCCTCATAAGAGCTCTACCTACTGGGAACTTCTCAGTCTCTCTGAGACTGGTGACTAAACAAGATGTTTACTGAAAATTAAATCTGTATCATAAAGCATCTTTTAGAAATGGTTTCAACTTTGGCTTCTCCTGCCTCTCTATTACTGATTACTTGGTTTAAGCAATTTTTGCCTTTGAGAGGGAACACAGATACTGTAATTTTAGTAAGAGTTCCAAAGCACTGCAGTTCTTTTCAAGCCCTCAAAGCTAGGTTTTTTCTCTTTTTCTTCAGTTTTTACTTTCCAATCTAAAAAAGCTATTTATCTCTTCCTTTTCTCATCTGGTTCATCTCTTCTGCAGTAGCTGCAGTGACTGGGCTGAAGTCAGAAGAATTTAGCTAACAGAGTTCAACAAGTTTATGGTGTTAACAACAGGAAACCACCACACTAATCTGCAGATTGCCTGCCTTCACATACAGGGCTATTCATGAATTCATACTGCTGTTTTCCTGCATTTCAGAACTTCCATTGTTTTATATGGGAGCTTGGAGGCTGGTTTAATTAAAGTGATCTGAATAGAAGTACAGTATGCCAGATGTACATTATAAATATAGAGCAGGTTATGTAATGGTAAACCGTCAGGAAATATATGGGAACGGTTTGTGATAACTCATTGTTAACTAAATATAAATCCTAATTTATTTCACTGTTTTAAACTTACTACTTTTTTTTTTTTTTTTTTAACTAGCACAAATGAATTTTCTTTGTATTTTACTTTTTCCTATTTTTACTACAGCTATCCCATGGGGAATGTCTGCTTCAAATTAGTTCATTCTGGTGAACAGGTACTATTCAGTGTGAATAAGAATTGTAGCATTTGGGCTGGATCCACAGAGAGACTAAAACAGGGTATGCTGTTGTTACTTCTGCCCACAACAGAGGTATTTTAAAGCCATGATTCAACTGCCACCTAATTGGCATAAAGACAGAGAGAAATTTATTTCAATATTTATTTCTCAGCATCTTCAAAGAATATAGCCTTTCTTCAAAATATCTACTTTTCATTATGTTGAGCTGTTCAACTCTGTTGTTCCATGATTCACCAATTAAGTATTGCCTCTCCTAATTTACCTCGGTGGCCAGATCTACAAAGCATTTTCAGCGTTCTTGTGACAGAAGAGGCAAATATAGTTGCCTGATAGAAGTTCTCATTCTTACCTCTTTTTATCGTCTTCTTTCATTGCTGAAGCCCCATACACACACCACTGCAGTTCCCTCTCACTTTCTCTTACTGAAATTCACTGAAACGGGGTGTGTGGAAGCCGCCATGCCTTGCATTTGGAGGAAGACTGCCTCTTCATCTCACATGCAAAAAAGTTCTTTGTGCAGCCCTGGTTCGGGACATACCGCATCAGCTTTCGCTGGGTTCAAAGGCAGAATGAAGTGTATATTCTTCAGCTGCTTGCATACTACCATACAAACAAAACTCAACCCAGAGAGCCATTTACCACGCAAGTCATGGTCACAGATACATGTTTCACATATGACTTACTTTTTTTGTTTTTGAAAGCCCAAGAGCAACTCATTAAATAGTCAACTGTTTTCAGGTTTTGAACTATGCTAATTCCTAAATTATTATACTTTTTGCATTTTCTTTTAGACTGTGCCACTTGACTAGCAGAGAGGCTTTAAATGTTGAAATAACTTTTTATAAGCCACATTTTGTATCCAAAAGGAAATATTTCTGAAAAGAAACATGGTCCTATGTATTCATTCAGTGCTTTTCCTGTCCTTTGACTAATTAACAATTTCACCTGATAGGCATTTTCAAAGCTGAGTGGGCAGGAGATGTAGAGCAGACAAATCCCACTGTTTGCTAATTAATTTCTCTCTTCTCAAGATCACAAACAGAAAAATCAATGGTCATCTAGCACATGTTCTTTATAACCTGCAGTGGTTTAGTATAATATGTTGAAAAATTACCCAAATGCTCTTCACAAAGAGGAAGAGATATCAAAAGGTCACTACAAGCAGAAGAGTAAAGAATAAAACAAATATTTCTCCAAGTGCAGAATTTTCTTTCTGAAGAATTTATGCTTCACAGCAAATATGCATCCTAGACTCCTGCAGAAAGGTCCCTAATTAAATCCTCTCTTTCAAGGAGTTCCTGCACTAGACAGAACATCTCAGAGAGTGGAAATGAGACACAACTCCTTTAACTTCATCACCACAATTTAGCCTGTGATTCCACAGGTTGTAGTGGGTGAAACTGGAATAAACTAGAGTAATATATCAGACTTGACTTGTCTGAATCATCTTTCTAAATCCACAACAAGACTGGAAGGAACTCAAAATATGAGCCAATGGGTGTGTTTGGGAAGTGATTTTCAACTTTCAGATGTCTCTCTTCAGCATCACACATGCAATGCTGTTTATTGCAAGAGATTTTTATGAATGATTTTAAATAATTTTCACAAGTTTTGGAAAACCTTCTCGGGCTTCTGAAATGAGCCATAAAGCCTTGCATTTATTTGCACATGGTCTTCTAATGCTCCATATATTCAAATTGCTTAGAAACCTCAAAAAATCGCTATGTCCTTTTTCACTTCTCTGAATCATTTCAATTGCAAGGAAAGAAATGTCCCCATCCCATTGTCTTCTAATAGATACAATTCAATTTATATTAAAGACTTCTATAAGGCGTCGCTGTTCTTCTTGATTCCTCACATGGTAAAAAGGGGAAAAAAGTGGAATTTGATGTTCAAAAAGCTAGAAATGTGTTGTTTTGGATTAACAGTTTCTGTCATTACTCCAGGCAGCTGTGAGGTGGGCTTGAGCAGCTCTGTCAAAACAGCTATGGCAGCCAAATTCTCCAGGTCTTGACAAATGGGGAATGATGGTGAAGCCAGTCAGAGGACAGGCTATTTCAGCACATTGCTGCTGCACGCTGGAACCTCTGCCCATGCAGATACAAACCATCCATCACCAGTCTTTCCCAGCTTGATCTAACTTGGAAAATCTGCAGGTAGCACCACCTTCTGCCCACATTCCTGATTCTATTTGGGCAACTTGAACAGGTTTAAGCACAAACCACCTCCAGAGGCTGTTGGGATGTGCACATTGCAGTCACCAGCTCTGGGCTCACAGTGATGTTTCAGAGCTCTGTGGGAAATCATTGATGCATTGCAAACGCTCTGGCAGCCCCTCAGCGGTTTAGCCTCGCTTGCTCACGTAGCTGTGGTGCCTGGCACTCAGTGAATATGCAGGACAAGGCAGAGTAGGAACCTGATCATGCTTATGAGGCAGGAGAAGAACATCACCTTGTGGTGATATATTTGCTATTATTTTGAATTTGGTATTAACGTGTAGCAACAAACTGAAAACGAATCAGAGACGATCACTGATCCCTGCAACAAGACACATGGGTGGTTCTCAGTAGGAGGCCCTCAGGTGCTTTATGGATATGCAACCGCCCAGGCAGTCTGTGAAGGCAGCATCTGTCTCAAACCTGTCAGACTCATCCATGCCTTAGCTTAAATATTCTGCTGTAGCACATTAGTCACTGGTTTTCTTTAGGCTGGCAAGAAAGGGGAAGAGGGGGCAGGGGAGGGAAGGCAAGGAGGTGTTATCTAGGAACTGGGAATTGCCTCCTAGGTCCTAGAAGTAGCATGCAAGGGTGTTATGGTCCTGCATGGTCATGTAAGATTCTTGTCTTGAAAACAAAAAAAAAAAAAAGTCAGCTACTTCCACAGTTATTTCTCTCTTTTTTTTTTTTTTTAATAAGTGGAAATTGTACTAAACCCTTCATCTGCAGACAGCAAGAGAAAGCACAGTCCTAGAGCTGCTGAATACTCATGCTGCAAACAGTCACCAGAGATGGTGGAGTCCCTTACTTCAAAGTGCATTCTCTGCATTTTAGAGGACAGACTTGAATTTCCATCCCAGGGGACTACTGTAGATAGTATTCCCTGCCTCACTGTAACTCTGCCATGTTACCTCAGTATTTCTACATTCACTGAGACCAAAGGAAAGATGTTGAGTACACAGCCTTGTAAATTCAATCACTCATCTCGAATGAGAGACACTTAGGCATTGAATCCTTGCTTTCCAGATGCTCATTGGAACTGAGTCTGCAATTCCTGCAGAAGACCCCAAATCTTCGCTAAAGCATTCACGTGATGATGCATAGTCAAATCTTTGCTTCTATCATTCCAGTCTACAATAGTGCACAGGCCTCATTTGTTGCTAACATACAGTTTACTTAGGAAATGAAAAAAGGGAGATTCATATCCAAAAGATTTATCTTTCAAGTATTTGTGCTGATCATTTCTAGTACTAGAGACAGTACAGGAGGAAATGGCTTCAAATTGCCCCAGGGGATGTTTAGATTGGCTACTAGGAAAAATTTCATCACTGGAAGTGTTATCAAGCATAAGAATGGGATGCCCAGTGATGTGTTTGAGTCACCATCCCAGAAGGTATTTAAACACGTAGACGCAGCACTTAGGAACTTGGCAATGTTAGGCTAACAGTTGGATTCTACAGCCTTAAGGGCCCTTTCTAACCTCAATCAATCTATGATTGTATTTTGTACTTAGAGAGCTTGGTGTCCAAGGTACTACAAGTTTTTGGAGAAATTTGCACTAGCAGCATTCTTATTTAACAGAAAAAAAAACCCCAAATGAAGGAAGTGGTAGTAACACCCAGCACTGCCTACTAATCATATTTGCATAGTCTCATGCCTTACCTACAGCCCAAATACACAGTCCACGCAGATGGAGGGCAGCCTACGAGTGGTTCCCTGAGAGGATGATTAGTTTAAGTGTATATATCTAAAATACACTTGCTTTGGTTTCCTAAGAAAACTCAGTAAGATCACAGTCTTATCACACATGTCATCATTTGAAATTGACAGGCACACCACTCCTCTTAGAACTAAAAGCTTTGAATGTTAATTTCCCAAATTCCCACGTCGTCGGGAGGATGAAATTTAGTCTCCGCATACGTCAGAGTGGACTGAGCTGGGGATTTGATTTGTTAGGAGAATCCTGGACCTGTATTTTTTGGCGGAAGGAAATGACAGTGTTTCAGTGTAACACTGTACTGCGCTTGTCCCTCAGGGAAGGGTTGGTATAGAGTGTTTCAGTAGCATAGGGTCATTTTTAAACTCAGGGGGCATTGCTTTCTTTAGGGTCACAGCATCTAGCAACGAGCCACCCTCTCACACTCAGAAATAAAAACTTGGTAAAAGTCAGATAAACAGTGGCTGGTGGATGCTGCAAAACTTGGGACAAGAAAAGAACAAGTTAGGGGGATACCAACATGGGTAAAAACCTCCTGCCTGAGAAACTAGTTAGCTGTCTGTGTGAAAGCTGAAGGCTGCAGATTTAAGTACAAGAAAAATGAGGGAGCGACTGCGAATGAAAAGAAGACAATTTTGGGGTCCATCATAGTAAACTGATGTCATGTTGAAGAGAAAAAATCCTGCAAAATTTGAGCTATTATTAACAGCTTTTAACAAGCTCTAATAAGGTGAACTTTTAATAATTTTTCAAGGGGGAAAAAAAAGAAGTCGTTTTCATAAACTTTCCAGGGGAAAGCTAATGTGGGTATTTAACCTGTGCCTAGTCAACTCTCTCTGCAGAAATTATCTTACCTCTTTGGAGAGTGAGCACTCCACAGTGGTTAATGACCATGCTATCTTTTTCCGTGGTCTCACATGTGAAATAGCTACATTTTTCCCCATGATTAATGAGATAAGTTCAAATAAAGGTTATATGTTTAACTAAACCTCAGCAGCAGAGTTATGAGACACATATTTAATATTTTTTCATCAGAAGCAACATTCTGTTCTAATTTGCTGATTGCCAAATCATGTCATCCAGCTAAAGAGGGGTTTTTTTGTAGTTTGGGTCTACAGAGATGACTTTTTAAAATAGAAAAACAGGAAAAAAACTATCAATATTAAGGAAAAAAAAATTAAACTACAAAATATGATTATCAGACACTTCCAATAAATCACTCTATTAGATTAATAAATATGTTCTGAGACTGCCCATATCATTCTTATACACAAGACCACAGTTAAATTAATAAATCTCCTACTGGTATAGATTGACTCATAAACAGGCAGCAGGCTAGAGAGGTTATACAATCCTCACCTTTTTGCTTCGTTGGGGAGAAAAGTGCATGGGAAGAAACTTTTTACTTTTTCTTCTCGTTTCTCTCCTTTTTTCCTCTCTCACATCAATAGATACAACCCAGTCACTGCAATCTTTTGAAAGGCTTGTCAAGTCATGTCATTGGTTTGGACATCTTGCTACCAGCTGTAGAATGGATACAATTAAAATGTGAGGGAAGTGGTAAAACTTTCCCTATAGAGACTAGAGTGCAGTACAAAGGAATCAGCTGAGGGCTTTATGATAATAATTGTGTCTAATGCCTGCCCTGCAGCCTGAAAGCCTGTGCAGAGCTACTAGAGCGAGATATGTGGGAAGCTATTGAGCCGTAACACCACCAGGCCTGGTGAGGGCAAGGTGACCACAGCTCACCCCGCTGGGACATTTCTCACTCCATGTGTTGTCTCTAACTACTGGGTTATTTCCAGGAGGATTTCAGTGGGATTTTCAAGGTTTATCTTTGCACCAGAACACAGGACAAATATATTTGGGGTGCTGATTGCCCCATGCAATCAAGAATCAGTGCTTGAGGACAGAGAAGAAGGGTCGCTGAAGAGCATCCTAGTGCCACTCTGACAAAATATAAAGAGAGCTAAACTGCCTAGGGAGAACAGAAAAACTTGAAGCTAATAAGAAATTTTCAACCATGAGTCCCTTGGTTTTAACTGAAGAATACTTCCTTCCTCTTGCAGGGGTGATAAAAAGTGCTGTAAGAATACAAATGCTGCAATGACAGATCCAATTTTTCACATTTTAGAAAATCTTTGAACTTCTGTTGTGTCTGCAACACAGATAAGGCCACAATTTCTTTGCTCTAACTCAGAAAGTATAAACCAACCATGTGTGTACAGAGCACAGCAACAAAAATGGTCAGAGGGCTGTAACACCTCCTCCAATGAATAAAGTCTGAGTGACTTGGGGCTGTTCAGCCTGGATAAGAGAAGGCTCCTAGTGTCCCTTGTCACTGCCTACTCTCTATTCATTGAATATGAAATCAGAAGAAAAACAGCTAAAATATACTATACACAAGAGCTTAACTGGACAAGGCTATTCTTATACATAAAGCTCTTATAACTTCTACAAAGAACAAGAATTATTACACAAACACAGGATGATGGATTAACTCAGGATGTGTGAAAATAATCATGCACTGATCTGTAATTTTCAAAATAAGAGAAAGCTACATTAGACTAATTTCTAGATAAAATACTTTATAGATTAAAAAAGAGCAAGACTTGAAAATATCACGTGAGCTACTGGAGTAATGAAATTCATCAAGTTTCAAAAAACTTCCCCATAAATTTGAAGAACCATTGTTCGTACTGCTCTCTACTTCAAGTGCATTTACATAGGAAGCATCACAGAGAAATAATCCTGTGTGATTACTGCAGTGAACATGACTGAAGCTCACTGTGAGTGCGGATTTTTAATTTTATAGATTTTTTTAATTTTATCTCCAGAAAGATGATGAAATACTAAGTTCTTCATGTGCTTAATGAAAGAAGAAAACAGTAAAAATCCAAGATTAGTCTCCCTAACCAACTCATTTTAGCATAAATAAAAACATAAATGTTCCGAAGGGATTATGTGCTCAGTGTTAGAAAGCAGAAAGAACTTGCTATGACCCATGCATTAATTTACCCTTCTAAATATCTCTATATTTTTGATAATAATATTACAGATTTCTCTTGTAATACACAGGCACATTTTAAGAGATAAATGTTCAAGAAATTTCACTTGAAACTTGATTGAGACATTTTAAAGGAAAGGAGAGAGGTTTAAACCACGAGGTTGGATTAATGTAAATTGATTTGTCCAAGGTTATTTGTTTAGATAATAGAGGTAATAGAAGGAAGGCCCTGGGTCTCACAGAAGTGATGCTCTGAGACGTCCCATCCTGTCATCATGCTCAAAGCAGGTTCACAACAGGGCATACTCCATTTAGGCAGGGAAAATTCAATTAGGATCATTCTGTAGACTGAGGCATCCCAGTGGGGATCAGGATAGGCAATATTCAGATTTCATTGTCTCACAAAAATATATGCCAGTGAAAAACATTTTCTGCCCTGCCTTGTGCTCCCCCTTGTGTTTTCCCAAAGTCCGGTCATCAGGTTTTCATATCAGGAAAAAAAAAGTTAATTCTTCCTTATGGAATACTTTATTAATTATATTTAAAATAATAAAATCTGACCATAATTAACTACTATAAACAGTGAAAAAATAATTTTCAAACCTACATGAAATTATGAATTTGGCATTGCACCATGACTAGAATTAAAAAACATACTGCATATACAGAAACACAAAAATAATTAAGGAAGAAACATATAATTAAGGAAGAAAACAAACAAACAGCAAACAAGAAACAACCAAACAATATTTAAATAGCTTCTGGGATCAGATTGTTGTTCTGTCAACTAAGTATGTATGTCAGCAGCAAGCCCTTGAAAAAATCAAGCAGGAGATAGTTCCTGCTGTAGCCCTTGGACCAGTCCAACGCTAAAATTTAAAAAAAATGAATGAGACATTTAAAGTCAAAAGGTTGACTAAAGCATTGATTAAATGTGAGACTGTGTTGGATCCGTCCTTTTGATTTTTAATGTCTTCTCACCCTCCACACCATGAATGTGCCACAGCTACAGAGGTGTCCAGAAAGTAAGTTAGCTGGTTCTGGTTCACACACCAAGAGTTCTTGTACCCCAATGACCAGCTCCATCCAGCTTTTCCCCAGCATAAGGATTGCTGATTAATCAGTCATTGCTCCTCAGCCATGCAAATACCAGTTTCTTATCCATAATTCTTTCTTACCACTGAAGTGTTAGTGGGGGAGAGTCTGTGCTTTTCCTGCAGCAGTTTTTGCTGGCTTCCTTTCCACTGTAGCAGCAAAGGTATTTATTCAGAGCATCTGTCCCTGTAGAACTGAAATTCATGTGAATCCTTTTAGTGGTATGGCAGACTTCTGTGAAGACTTAAGATGCTATACTGAAAAAAATAGATGAAAATTAAAGGCACAAAGGAAGAGAAGAAAGAGCTTGAGGGAAAATGTCCAAAAGACATAAAATTAATAAACCCTATTTTAAAAACATCAGGAGCAGGAAAGTTGCCAAAGCACCTGTAGAGCCAGTAAGTAACCAAATATAGAAGGAATGTTCAAAGAGATAAAGTTATAGTAGGAAAACTCAGCACATGTTTTCCATCTGTTTTCCCTGTGGAGAAGAATAGGAAGGATTCTCCAAAATACCCCCTTTTCTATGCAGGACTTATCAGAGGATCTTGTTAATGCTGAACTTCTGGAAGAATGTGGAACAAAAGAAAAAAAAAATCCAGATTAAAAATTTCTTATCAGTGTGACCTGATACATGCTGCAGAGTTAAACAAACTCGGGTCTGATGTCTTGCTTCCCAGAGCTATTGGAGTCCTTTATAAGAACAAGGATGATCACATGTCACTACTCAGCCCTGGTGAGGCCACATCTGGAGTGCTGTGTCCAGTTCTGGGCTCCTCAGCACAAAAAAGACAAGAAGCTACTGGAGAGGGTCCAGGAGAGACCACACAAATGATGAGGGGTGTGGAGCAGCTCTTATGAGGAGAGACTGAGAGAGCTGGGGTGGTTCAGTCTGGAGAAGAGAAGACTGAGAGGGGATCTCATTAATGCATATAAATATCTCAGAGGTGGGTGTCAAGAGGATGATGCCAGACTCTTTTTGGTGGTCTCCAGCAACAGGATGAGGAACAATGACCATAAACGAAAACACAAGAAGTTCTACCTCAACATGAGGAAGAACTTTTTTATGTTGAGGGTGGCAGAACACTGGAACAGGCTGCCCAGGGAGGTTGTGGAGTCTCTCTCTCTGGAGAAGTTCCAAACCCACTTAAAAGCATTCCTATGTCACCTGCTCTAGATGACCCTGCCTTGGCAGGGTGGACTAGATGATCTCCAGGGGTCCTTTCCAAACCTAACAATTCAGTGATTCTGTGATAACCATTAGGAAATCTGGAGTATATTGTCTCTCCAGATTCCAAATGATCTAAAAGATATCAATGAAATGAAACTGCTGCAATGTGAAGATCCTAATCCCCATAAGTAATGGGTTAAATAATAAGAATCAGATAGTAGTAAGAATTAGATCACTTAATAAAAATGACTCTATGCTTTCCTCATATGCATAGCTAGCAAGATTATAATTCAGTTATAAATAAAACAATTATTAAGATCGATCTCTAATACCCCCTGTCTGCCATTAACAGATCTCACTGTTTTTCAAAAAGTCATTGGTCTTACCTTAGACTTGTTTAGGTCCATTGATTTACCCTTGGGGAAGCCTTCCAAAAAACACCAATGTACATTCTGCTCTGTAATTTAGGAAGCCACCTTAGTTATTTTGGAAGGGGCCTGTGCTTTCAATAAAAGTAGGAGCCTTCGCTACATAGGTTTAATTCCTGCAAGTTGGGTCAATATCTAAAGAGAACAGGGATGTAGAAGACAGATAGCATTTTGTTTCTGTCAGTCTATTGGACCAGCTACCTGCACAGCAGACTTTAGCAGATAAAGAAAACACTTCTTGTCTATTGCATTTTAATTATCTGGGAACTGGGAACTGAGAACTGGTCAATATGTTCAGGCTGCAGCTTTCAATCCTTCCGCACACTTGGTAAATTTGCAAGTTTCTACTTACCTCTCCTCTTGTCCTCTGCTTTCATTTTGAAACTGCAATCTAACTTTTTTTATACACTTCTCTTGGTCCAGGAGTGCCAGCATTTGCAATCACAGAATCATAAAATTGTTGAGGATGGAAAAGACCTTATTGTGTCCAGCTGTTAATCCAGCACTGCCATATCCACCACTAAATCACTTCCCTCAGTGCCACATCTACACAACAGGAAAGAATTAAAACGGGTGGGACACTATTGTCATTGGCTTGAAAGGAGGAAACAGACTGCCTATTATGTGTATAGGATCACCTTGATCAATGAATACAGAGGAAAATGGGGATATATTTGTTGGTTTACCTTGCTGTGGCAGGCCTTTTTTCTGCTAACTATTAATGGTTTTAATAAAGGACAAGGAAAAGAAAGTGTGGTATCCACCCATTTCTTAAGAATTAGAAATTAGCTGGGGCTGAGAAGAAGGTAAAGAAGAGTGGACAACTCTACTTACGTGTGTCATATGTAGAAAAGAAACTGGAAACTCTTCAGAATGAGATACTTAATTGCCCAACTGCTTTTTACTGTACTGGACAAATCTGGTGACCTAAGTGTGTTTGCTGTCATAACTGGTCCCTCCCAAGCCTACGTATCTTGAGTCTATGTATTTCTAAACATATTTGGTCCAAATCCAATGGCAATTTCAGATTCACTGGGAAAAGGTATTCTTCAAGATTCGTATTTATTTCAGATGAAGTATAAGAAATTCCACGTTTCATTGAAGGAAGCTTGGTTTGAGAGTACCATTACAGCAGTATTACTGCTGTTGTGGGGTATGCAAGTAATGGCTGAGGAAAAATAATCAATCAGGTGACGTGTTGTCCTGAATATTTTCTGTGTTTTGAAGTTGTTTCACAGCTACATTTATGGTAGCATAGCAAACAGGAAAAGCTCACAAGTTAATAAAAATAAAAACTAAAAAAAATAAAAATAAAAATAAAAATAAAAATAAAAATAAAAATAAAAATAAAAATAAAAATAAAAATAAAAATAATTTTTTTTTTTTATTTTATGTCAAACCAACTGAACATATGTCTCTTATCTGTAACAAACAAAAAAAAAGGAACTAGAAAGTCTAGGTATGACACAAACCAAAAACTTAGCTCAATAACCAGTCATTATTTTTCATTGTATTTCTTAGAAAATGAGCCTATATGACTGCCGTCTTGTTTTGTACATCTGGCAAACAATTGTCCCTCCCCTTACAACAACTTTTGAACCCACTGACCAATTTCAGCCAAATGAAGCTCATATATTAAGGCCCAAAGGTTAAATTCTTCCAAATTTTATGAAAAGAGACAGCCAGATAAGGAAAATACGAACAATCTACAAAATTAATGTCATCACTAAAGGGAAAATTGCACTTGGAGAGGAAATGGTTTTTTAACACCACAGAATCCATTTCAGATAGAAATGGAGCATAAATGCATGATTGTTGACAAAAACTAAAGTTTATATTGAAAGTCATTTTACATATGATTTTGCATATTCTCATCAATATGAGATCCACCATGGTTTGCACCTAATTCAAGTTTTCGTCCTGCATCATTTCTACAGTGAATATTATAATTATGTTGCATTTTTGCAATGAGACACATTTTCATCTGCTAGACAAACCAGTAATATTCATAGTAATATTCATTTTCCTAATTACAAATACCAGGATATGAAACAGAGAATTAAGGCTTGATGTAGGTAACAGGAACTCTGTGTTCATTTCCTTTGATGAATAAATAATTGGTTGTTTGATTAATAAATAATAATATTTTGTTACCATTTTTCTCAAACACTTCATAAAAAAAAAGACTTCCTGACATTGTTTTATTGAATATTACCTAACAACATTCTTTTGAGTTCAGGAAATATTTTTACCTAAATTTCTCAGCTGAAGAAAGTGGGGCATATGCAGTTTTAGAAATATATGTTCCCTCCCTGGAAAGTCATCGATTCTGTACTGCAAGTTCCTATGCTTTTTCAGACACTGTGAACAAAATAGGGAACGAAAGGAGGGATGCTCAAAATGTGAAAGTGTGGGGTTTTCTTTGTAACGTATTTGCCCAGCCAGAGATTAAGCAATTGCTCCATTTTGTGATTGCAATTGAATCATGGCAGCAATTCTACTGATAAAAATTTTTCTTGCGAAGAATATTTATGTGCTTTATGCTTTTTTGTCATTTTCACAGTTACTGAGGCTTAGAGGGGAAGGTGCAGAGGAACAGTGCAGCCCAGATCATTTCCTCTGAGGTCATACATGCCACAGCGAGTAAGCAACTGTAGTAAAGTTCCACCAGTGGAGATGTCTGCTCATGTATCCATGGCTGGGACAGAGGACCTGTTCATGTTCCTCTGACACGGCAAACAACAAAGAGGTTTCAGAATTTCTGCATTGAGCTGAATGTCAAATCTCAGATACCTTGTGGCACACGTGTTGAAACCAAACATTATTTGCAATTTCTTTGTCAAAAACCTCTGTCTTCTGTAAGAGGAGATATTCCGCATCTCACTGTGCAGCTAATTGAAATAGGGAAAAATAAACAAGGATCTCATGTTCTGAAAGATTTAGTCAGGTCTGATAATGAACAGCACAAAAAGCTTAGCTTTCAAATAACCCAGAATCTATATTAATGTTGTTATTCGTCTTCCAAATGTACTGGATTATCATAAGTAAAATAAAACAAAAAACTCTCCACAAGCATTTTTATTAGACACAAGTTCTCCTTGGGTTGATACTTGTAAATTTGTTTATTAGTGAAATTACTTTGGTAACACATCTTTTTGCAAGAAATGTTATTTTGGGGATTTTAGGAAAGGGCCTCAAATTAAAGACAAATATAGTAGCTCCTATTTGTGGAAGGAATCATTCTGAGTGTCTTCTATGAAACTAGTCCTATAAAAAAAGCAAACTTTTCATGTTCTACTGCTACTAAACATTTATAGTACTTCTCACATTATGATAACTTAAGTTCAGGAGAGCTTTTATAAACAGGAGTCTGATAATGTCTTTCTCAAAAAGATAATTTTAGCATGCTAAAAATGGTTTTATTAAAACTAATTAAAAAGATTTTCTGAGTATATTGTTTGCATTCTTCAACCTTGCTGTGATCCCCAGCACCCGTCCTACAATCCAGTTGTTGAATAAACTAGAAATTTTACTACAAGCTTAAACACAATGAAACCAACTTCTGTAACAAAAGCAACTTAAATTTTTAACTAAATTTGCTGTAAAAATTGGCACAAAAGGCAATAGAGCATCTTGCTATTCGGGAAAGGAAAATAATAAACTGTAAAAGTATTAGTAGGTTTCTAGTATTATGTGTGCACTTCAAGCTGCTGCAATACCCAGCCTAATTTTAAGCAAACTGTTTCAACTATTGACTGAAATCAACGTCACAGCAACATCGTGGAGTTTTGTGAAGGCTAATTTACTGTGCTTTACTTTTGCTATGTATAGTGTAGACATACTTTTCTGAATTTTTCGGTACAAGATTAAAAAGAATATTGTATGCATGTGTATTTATATGTGCTACTGTGTATGAATGCCAGAAAACAATGCCCAGAATTAGAATTCTGCATGAGAAAGCTTGCACAAAAGGTGTGTTTCCATAAAGGTAAATGTTCTGCCTAAGGATTTTTTTGGTTTATGTTGAAACTTTACAAGCTGTAACATGAAAATTTAGTATATGAGGAAAAGCAAAAAATCTACAGAAATAGAAATGTATGTACGTGGGGTATATTGTTGCTGCTCCTGTTTGCATTCTATGCAATGTAAAGGTCACTTTAGAATGGTGATGCCACACAATAATAGCCTTTAATGACTAAGTATATTCATCAGGGGTATGTCCTAACTTGATATATTTAGAGATATCTGAACACTGGATTGTTTGAATAGCACATATTAAACTTGGATTTTAGAATCACCGTGGGCAATCTACCTGGGAGCAATGTAACTTTGTGTGTAATGTATGGAAAAACTTTCTGAATTTAGTCATTCACTGACCTAAGAAAAACTGTCTTGATTTTTTAGTATTTTCATAGTAGCTATTCCAAAAGGACTGCCCATACAAGACTCAATGGCAATATTAATTAATTTCTTATACCGTTGAATTTAATTAATATTATAAAGAAGCTATAAATGGTAACTCTAGAGAATATATTTCTAGGTTTTGAGGTTTGGGGTTTTTTAAAGAATTTTACTAATATACAGTAAAAACTGTTGCAAATAGACCAGAATTTAAGGAGTTGAAGGGACAAGAAGAAAACATACTATGCTGCTGTGTTATTTGAATGCCTTGGTAATCAGAGGAAAAAAAATAGGAGAATATACTGCATCATTCCCAGTGATGCCAACTGTTCACTTCGAAGACTGAGGAATATTGCACCTGGGACTGAAAAAACTGGACCTATTAAAATCAATAAACAATTTACGAGAAAAACTGGCTCAAGCAAATAAAATTATGCTAAGTTATTTTGATGGAAACTTATGCTTTCCTAGTAGTTGGTGGCATTTTGTAATACTATTTAAACAGAACAAATACATTTTATAACTGCTGAAAGGCCTAATGCATCCTCTCCCTTCTTCAGCTCCTTTCTTTTGCTTTCAGGTGTGCCTACCAAGATTTTAAAGATCTGAGACACACCCAGACATGGTTTTTGGAGCCAGAAACCATGGCGTGAAAACTAGATACTAGAGGCTAAAAATAGGAAAAGAAATCATTATCACGTGATTATAGAGGAAGAGCTCACATTGGCACCAGACAAATTATGCCCATGTACTTGTCTTGCTTTTGTCCTGAGTTTATCAGAGTAGCCAAAATACAAGGGGAAAAGTAAATCTAATTAGTATAAGCAGGTCTTGTTCTTGATGCTTTGTTTACCCCCCATCTGTCCCCAATTTTTTTTCTTTATTATTATTCATTTTTCTATTTAGATTAGACATTCTGGCAGAAGCAGTTTTTCGTCTAGGTTTGCACAATGTCTCGTAAAGGTTGGGGAAGAGGAGAAGAAAATTTCGATGGCATTTTTTAGAGCAAAAATGTTAACAAAGTTGATATGTCTGCTCACAAGAAGAGGAATAAATCTTCCAAATGAGCAATCCCTTTCTTCCATATATTATTCCTAACCATACTTCCTTCCAAGTACAAAGCAATGCTCATTTATGTTTTGCTGTTAACTCTCTACTTCCTACGACTTGAAATAATACTGATATAATACTATAATATAGGTTACTCTGCAGCTGTGATATTGTGAAAGAAAACTGAAGAAAAGACGTAAAGGTGTGGATGTTGCCTAAAAAAAAAAAAAAGACAATTGAACTCTTTGGTTTCTTTTACTACAGCTAAACAGAGTTCTTCTGGCTCCAAAATTGTCAGTCTCTGTGTCAACTGCAGCATCTTCTCAGACTACAGAATAATTTTCTTTGGAACACTTTAGAAATCTTTAAAACCCTTTTCTGAGGCCTTTTAAATGCTGGTAATTTCCCTGAACGATTGATATCCTCTTTCATTGCCCTGACTCAGGACAGAATACCTTTCCTTTTAGAACAGCAATCTTCCTAGGGAAAATATGTTCCTTCAAAACTGAGTTGTAAGTTGAAGCCACAGCCTTGCAAAATTCAGCTCAAAAGAATGCTTTGTATCCCAACACAGGCACAAGCAGGGCCCATGACAATGGATCCTCTCAAGATCATTTATGGTCAGAAATGTTATTATGCAATTATAGAGATGTTATTATGTAATTATAGCACCTTCTCCTCTCTTTTTAGCAGTTATTAATTATAGTTGAAGAAATTATCACTATTTCATATTCATTCACATCCTACTGATTCTTTCTTTCTTATTTAATGTTATTTATCAGCTGGCCTTAGAAAAGATTACTGAAATTGCAGTATTGCACTGAAGAATTTGCTAAGTCAGAAGGGACACAACCCAAAGCTTGCACTTTTACATGTTTGCTTCAGTTTGTAAGCCTTAGTTTGAAACACTCCCTTTTAATTCCTGACAGACAAACTTGATATGACATTCACTGTAACATGATTAACTCTGGTGACATTTTCACAAAGTCACTTTTGGACTATATCTGTGCTTTGTAAAAAAAAAAAAATAACTGCAAGGGGGATGGATATCATATAGTATCTTGAACAAATTTAAAGCATAGAAAACATAGTTAGAGAAATTTTGGGAAAAATTCCATGACCAAGAGAGAAAACTTGTTCTGATCTATGTCTGTGTGTAAAGACAGAAATTATGGAGATGAAAAAATTGCTACACATTTTCTTGCTTTATTTTTTACAGTTTTGAATTCTCTAGTTAATAATAATATTGGATTTTCTTTCTCTCTCCTCCCTGCCTGCACTCTCTCCTCCCTTTCATCCCCTTCAACTATATTCAGGCTGCCTGATCAAAACAAATTACAGGACAGCCTTATAAATTAGTTACAGTAGACTAATGTCTAATGGTGACATGTCTGTTTTGCCATGGTGATGCTCATCCTCCAGAGGTAATGTCACCTAGGTTGTCAGACAAGCAACAGCATTTTCATAAATAATCCATGTGATGCTAATACAGGATGATTTGTGATGCCTTATGAAAAGTTTGGTTGGGTTTGATTGAGTTTCCCTCAAGATACTGTATACTTAACATTATGACCTGATCTGACTTGGTTGATTCTAATTTCTGAGAAGGCTACTCTGAAATCCTGGTGTGTAACATGAAGACACTGTGTTACCAAGCACAGCTACTCTGGTAATACACACAAGACTGTAATATTTTGCATGTATCTCTGATTATATCAAAAATTCACGAGGGCATTAAGATACCTATAGAGCTAAAAAATCTGGCTGACATTTTTCAAGCGTGAATTTATTGGTTAAGGAGAGAAAACAAAGGGAGCTGAATCTCTTCCCCATGATAACTATGGCCTCATACAGTTTGCATGCTTCAGTTCACATGACACTGACCTGTCATTCAACTGCATAACCCTCTCACATCCCTCCTGCCCTACCTGAGCATGGCTGATCTGGACCAAATTTCACCTTTCAAAAATGCAAAGATCCATGCTGGCATTAAACAGCAGCTAAAACTGCAGACAGAAAATACTTTGTGATTAATGTAATGAGGCTATATACCTTATTTGTAGAATATCACCTCCTTTACAACTAATAAGGGCAAAAGGGCAAACACACAGTTGTAATATAAATGAGTCTCTAACTGGTTTGCAAATATGAGCCAGATGCTCATTATCATACTGGAAAAATCTCAGCATGCTCCCTTGTTGTTATATTGAGATAGAGACTACCTTCACATGTCTCAACACAACTAATTTTAATTTCCCTAGTTGATTGGCTGCTTCTGGTTAGGGACATCCTGAGCTGTCCATAAATGCTGTGGTAACTTCTCCACTTTCGTTAATAGGACATGTTTTGCCAGTGTCTTGACATATTTCCCAGGAAATTACAATGGCTTCACTGTTGTCACACAAAGTTGGCCAGTCCTGTGAAACAATGTGGTTCTTAAATTGAAATGAGTTTTAACTATAAGTGTGATGCTTAGAATTTCTTCAGCACTTTTCAGGATATGACGGCTGTATGATATGGTTGAACATTTAGCACTGATACAAAGAAACTAACTGGTTGCTTAAAAGCCACATCATGCTTTCTTGAGAGACAGATTGTATGTGTGCATGGACATGAGACGGTTCAGACAGCAACTGAGAGGACAGAGAAAATGTGAAGCAAGAGAGAGGACAGAGAACAAAGTGCTCGGCTTAGGAGGAAGAATTTAGTACAGACGATCTTTACAAAAAGATGAAAACTAGGAATGCCTTCTCAGATTTTTTATATTCTCTGTTTTCTGAAATGTGGCTTATGATACAAACACTCTAATACTCATATATAGAAATCAAAGAGTTTATTGAAAAAACGTGAGAGCTGCAGAAAATATTACATCCCCCTCACACTCTGATCAAAGCAACAATATAATGCCAGAATAAGACAACAATTCAATAATGAGACTAAGTCAAAGAATGACATCCAAGGATGCAAGGTTCAGCTCAACTCTTATAAGAACAGAAAGGGAGTTTTAATATTGCTGCAATCTGATCTCTTGGACATGCAGTTTTCTGAGATAGTGGCATACACGTCACGGTATTTCAGTTGTGCAATTGCAATTGTTCTCCTTAAACCCTTATGCTYCACAGCAACTTCACAGTTGCAGCATTCAGCTGCATACCTGGAGAAATGGAGACTCTTCAGTAAAGCGCTGGTGAAATTTGCTCTCTGGAAAAGTCAACACTTTTTAGAGTTCACAATTTTTCTCCCAGATGTTCCCCTCAAAAGCTTTGTGGAAACAAATGAAGCCATCTTGGTGAATAAAGAGGACTACAGTTTTCAAAATCTGATTGTATCATGCCTTCCCTCTGACATTATCAAGGTGCTACAAGAACATTTAGATGTCATATTCTCAAGTTGATTCCTGCGAATCTCTGCTCTTCCTCAAACCTGAAGTGCCACTTCATTAGATGATATCTATTTCAAAGTCAAGACTATTAGACTACTTTTCCTCTGGTGAGTTATCCTGAAGGATGAATGTGGATCTATGAAGCAGCCTGTGCCTCCAGTCATCAGTGCATATCTTGGAACTTTAGTCAGGACTTTTGTTTACAGCCACAGTGAGAGAAGTATGCAAGTTGCTCAAGACAGGTTCCCACATGACAAGCATCTTCTCTTTGACAGCAGTGCAGAGGGGTTTCTCTAAAGCAACTTCCCTTGACTTAAGCAACACCTTATACTACCCCAGCTTATTCTTATAAAGCCATTTACTCTTCTCAAAGGACACACTGACACATCAGAAAAACAGCTGCTAAAGATTTTCCATGGTCCTCTCTGGGCAAACAGTCACACAGGGTCTGGGTCTTTTCTTACTGGGCTGTTTTACAGCTGTACACCCCTGCTCCTTCAAGGGGTTTTGAGACACCTTTAGAAGGGTCTGTGATCGATTTTTCATTAACTGAGCTTTCACAATAATGACTTTTCTCTTGACCTCCTAATTCAGTACAGCCTGTAAACAGCTTTTCCAGACATCATTTCCAGCTGGATACTTGTGGCTTAAGACATTTCAGCAAGCACATTGCCATAGTCCTTTTTTCATAAGAGTTTTATTAATATGAAGACCTTCTGAAACCAAAATTCTAGTTTTAATTACTTGAAGAGAAATTTTATGCACTAATTAAAGGCATCTTTAACAGCAGATGTGCCCTCTCTATTCCGATAGGGACATTTAACTATAACAAAGGAAAACAATAGTTCCATAAATGTCCCATCCTATGATGTTTTCAGGTAACCACCTTTAGGACAGCAACCATGACAATGTCAAGCAAGCTAAAAAGATCACTTCCCACATATGGTGTCAGTGTCCTGAGGCCTTCCTGCACCCTGACTTATGCTCAAGTTTTTCCTGGCAGTTATATACTGCTTTGAACAAGGGGCTGGAAGATGAAAGCAAGCAGTCACTACTTCTAAAGAAGAAAAAATGTGTATCAACATCTGTATTTGAGCAACATAAGCAGCAGAGCTCCACAAAGCAGCCATTAAGCCAAAGGACACTCTTAGCTGCTGTTTCCTAGTCAATGATCATTGACAATGGATTTTCTCTGTTCTCCCAATTTTATTTTTTTTAAAGAAAAGTCAAGTGTTAATCATGTTCTCAAAAAAAGTGTTCTCCCGCCCCTCATTAACACCTGTTAATGAGATGCATGTTTCAATATTAGATTTACTCTGCCAATTTCACCAGGGCTCTGTTTTTCCATGACACAACTTGAATATGGACCAGATGAACACTAAAACATTACTAATTTTTTTCTTTTTTTTTTTAATTGGCTTCAAAACAATCTGTTGTGACAATTAATAAAGTATGCTAGAAAGAATCAAAATAGCATCTTTCTGCACACCACTCATATGGCATATATGCAGACTATTGCAGACCCTCTCTACTTGGATATACTTTGGATGGGATGCTGTTTTCTAAGAGTTATTTTTTTTCAGACTTTCTCAGACTGAATTGAATATAAAGGCCCAAGGCACTCAAATTATCCAAGCGGTTCATGTCCTTGGAACAAACACAGTATGGAATTAAGGTACAGTTTACTCAGGAAGAGAATACTGGCTGTGTTTCACAGGAAAGTCTGCTTCAGTAAATTTTATTTCAGATGCCAAGGTTCGTTCTGTGTGCAATACGGCAGCGGATCTGCAGGAAGGGATGGAAAGTAGAAATGATCCAGCAAAGCGAATTTTTTGTTTCAAAACGGTTTGATTTTGGGAAGGATATAAAGAGTGTCAGATCAGTTTTTTAGCAGATCAATGATTCAGAAAAAAATGTAGCTAACATTTCTGAGCATCCCCATTCAGATTCCACTATCAGGAGACATTAATTCTTGAATTTTATTGATGTTTTAGGTGCGCAGACAGATGACTGGATGTTTTCTGACTTTGGAAGTGCAACCAATGTATACCAGAAAGCCCAGATTTTAATTACACTTTTCTGAGTGGCCCTAGAAACTGTTACATTTTTTCCTTAATCTTCTCCTTACATTTCGGTTTCAAAGTCTGCAAGATGGTTTCAGTGAAACAATTTCAGTGATCAAACACCCCTCAGTATGAATGTGGAATCACCAGAATTACGTTAAGTGTGAAGGTAAATAAGATCCTATATTATACTACAAAACAAAATGTTGACAATAAAAGTTGACATAAAAAAATCCCAATATTTGTTAAACCATATATTTTCCTACATATAAACATGCTTCCATGTTAATATCCAGAAAAAAAGATCTTTATGGTATTTTTTAAAGCTATCAAGCTATACTGCATCTTTTTGTAAGAAATCGAAACAGAAGATACGTACTATAATTATTATTTACATCCTGAGAGGAATAAAGCTCACACAGGTTTGAAAATAGTTTGATAAAGATAAGGAAAAGAAATACTAGCTTTTTTTAACTGACTTTTTAGCAAATCAAATTGCATGCCTTGTATATGGGATATGACTGGATAAAATTGCTCCAGGCTTAAGTATTATTGTCATTTGAGAATGCAAACAATAGAAACCTATTTTCAGTCAGTTGTGAGCCTGCAGTTGTTTCAGTGATGTAACCATACCTTCGATATTCATGAGTGAAGGTAAGTACAGAACATTCCTAATCCTTCAGCGAAAAATGCAATATCGCGTCTGCCTCCCTGTTTCTGTTCATCCCTGCACAAACACAGACAGCTACTCCACAACTAAAAGAAGTACAGTCAATTGTCTTGTTATGCTCCTTTTGCATTACAGATGCATTAGAGCTCTCCCTAGGTTTCATAATTGAGTTATAGCAATCATCCACATATTAGATTCTAGGCTGAGCTTTGGCAAGACTAAATAATAGATTGAAAAATACAATTATTGCTTACCTACAGAATTCCTTTGCTTAGGAGGTAAAGCATATCTATCAGAAAAGTTGTTGGTTTTTTTCCTCAGGCCTATTCAATAAATAAACGTTACACCAGGATTCTTACACAGAGTATCTTTGAAATGGGTTTTGTATTGATTTTTATAACTACCCTGTTAGATGACGTTATCCCTTAGTGTGTCATGTTTAGATGGGTCCGCCCGGAGCAGGTCACTGAGGTGATAACTGTCATTTGGAGGGACAGAAAAGCAATCATAGCTTTTTCATTACTTACTGTTTTCCCCTGCAAGTGTAGGATCATTTGACATATTATGGTTTCTGTGATTTAAGCTGCATTTTGAAATTAAGTGCTAGAATATCAAGCTGTGGGTTCAGAAAAATAAACTTCATGTCAAAGGAACCGCATGCCCTGTAGGTCATAACTAAGATCCAGGAGAAGTGACAGTCCTCAGCATTTAAGAAAAACCAAAACAAACCCCAAACACACACCCTCCAAAAAAATCATATTGACCAGAAAGTAAATATGTTTTTGTAAGAGGCAAAAGGATCCAAAATTGTTAAAGTAATTGTAGACTGCACTAAAGATGTAAATGATCAATTGAAAAGCAATTTACAACTTGAATCTCCTCATTTTCCATGCTGAAACAAAAACATTGTAAAAATATCACCAATTTCTTAAAGCATTTAGTATGCCAACAGCAGAAAAAAATTACCAAAATATGTTTTTCACCAGACTTCAAAACACTGGTGCACTTCCCTCAAAAGTGACCAAGTTTCTAAGGCAAGTTTTATACCAATCCAAACTCATTCTAAAGCAAATCTGTATTAATGCATAGCTGCCAACAGAAAATATAGAATGCCAGTTACTAAATTATCTTGATATAGAACAAGTTGTTATACTTTAGCTGAACTTTCACAATTTTTAAAAATTAATCAAATACCAAGTTAAAAAACAGGTTATTTAACTAATAGACTACTCTTCTGTCTCAGATAGGCAGGCTGGTTTTTGGCGTATTTTAAAAACAAGGCATAATGCCAAAGTGGCCCTTCCCCTGTTAATCTTGAACACTTTCTGTGTAAGAACTGTTCATGTACTTATGGGATAAGCCCTTAAACCGTCACTTTTGGGGTTTTTTTTTCATTTATTCAGGATCTTAATTTTTGAACAAAATCATACTTCATTCACAAGTCTGTTCATGCTTCCCTTACATTAAACTTATTTTTACATCTCTCTGTCTGTAATTCTCTGGAAGCTCCTATAGTATTATAAAATTTCAGTATAGCAATGCTCATCTATTGTATGGTCATTGGATAGAGTGCAAACACTAACCTGGAAGCAAGGACTGGCAAAATGGTATTTTAAAATGCTGGAGAGCCACAAAGACTATCACAGGGCTGGAGCACTTCTCCCATGAAGACAGACTGAGAGAGTTCGGGTTGCTCAGCCTGGAGAAGAGAAGGCTATGGGAGACCTCACTCTGGCCTGCCAGGACTAGAACTAGGAATTCAGATCTAGTGGGTGGCTTCCCTGTCCATGGTGGGTGGTGTGGAACCAGAAAATCGTGAAGGTCCCTTCCAATCCAAGCCATTCTATGATACCATGAAAATATCCTACACAAGGGCCAGGTTACAGAGCTTGCTTTCTCTTGTATTCTTTCTTACTCTTTAAACCCTGTGGACATGCAAGGTTTTGCCATAAGTAGGAACAGTTTCAAGGCTATTATCGTAGTCAGGTGGTTCAGATACACTCTAAAGGGCAGAATGCCTTGGTCCAAATAGCTTGAGGCTGAAGAATCCATGCCACCACACACTGTGCAGAGGTTTTAACCATGAAGTTTTGTGCTTTACTATATTTTCAAGGAGTAAGTCTAATCTATTTCTCCTGAAGAAATCTTAAAATTCTTTTCTATGATTCCAGAGTGGATAGGTTTCCCAGAGTCTGGAAAAAGATAGGCACATGCTCAAGCATGTCTGTCTATGCTAGTTCTTAGCAGCTCCTTCCTTAGCAGTCAATTTGGATTTCATGCTGAAAAGCTTAAACAAAGACTACTAAAATAAGCCACCATTCCCTTACCCCTCCACTTTCAACAAAGCTAAGTAACTAACAAAGTAACTTTCTTGGGTTTTTTGTTTTGTTGGGTTTTCTTAAAAGTAGGCAACCATTACTTTAATATGCACTGAAGTGTTTGTGGACATTGTCTTCCCAAATAATAAATATATATATATATATTTATATATTAAGTATTGTTAACCTTCATTGACCTTCGAATGCTCCACAATAGATTTGCAGTCTTGCAACTAAAATTAAAGCCTCTGACAGATTCTGATTAACATTTTACATATGATTCTTTTAAGTAATACTTCTTTTGGGTTGCTATCTCAGATCCTTAAGAAAAAACTGACCATAAATTAAATCAATTATTTTTAGAATGTACTCAGAAATTCTCTACTTACTTGGCCATAAAAATAAAAGATGATCAAATTACATACTTCTCTTTTCGTCATGTATTTGAAGTATGGTCGGATATTAGCACTATTTGAAAAAACTACCATATACAATATCTAAAGAATAGGTGTTGTGTGAAGTAAAAAATAACCATTTGGCGTATCTCAAAACCAAACACATTAAAAAAGAAATTGGTGGGATTATTTCTAGTGAATAAGTCTGGTCAGAGTATTCAGTAATTCTATCCCTCATAAGAAAAAGCTGATCAGATTTATTGATGACAGAGGGATTGGTTGATTAAAAATAATGGTGAGAGTAGGCTGTTTATTCGGAGACATCCAGATCACATGGCACCATGGGTGTATTCAAATAACATGCATTTTAATATACATTTAATACATTCAGTATTCAGCCAGAGGCATGTTTTGAGAGAACTCAAAACCAGGTTTCTGATGGAGTGCTAGTCACAATCTTATTAATTATGAAATATTATTTTTTCCTATTCAGAAGACAGTCTTAAATTTTACTATTTAGGGTTTAAAAGAACCTTTGCATTTTTCTTTTTTTTTCATATTTGCAGGAAATTATATCACTGGAAGATATTCAAAACCAGTTGTTTTCATTTGGTGTTTTTTCATTGGTTTTCGTATGCAAAGTCTTCTGGTTTCTCGATGTCATAAAATTCAAATTAGAGGCACACATTTTTCCCTTGGAAACAAATTAAATCATTGTGACATTGATCACTGCCGTCATTCCCTGAGATTCTAGAGTAGTTTAAGGATCTAAGCTTTTTMAAATTATTCAAATAAGTCTCACTAGAAATATCCACTGTTAATTATAAGGAATTAATAAAAGTTGTATACCATTCTTTCAACCATTAGTATGCTTCCTCCAAAGGGGAACTAAGAGAGTATTGTGAAGCAAACTTTATTGTCCCTACAGAAAGATATAACTGTGGGTTAACTGTCAAGGAAATATGACAATACTATCCTTTTTTCACTGACATTATATTTTGAAAACACAGAATATTAAATCAGGATACTATCAGTTATTCTTCCTTCCTTAAATTCAAGCCACAAAAGGTAGTGAAAATTGAGTGAAATTGACATTTTTTAACTTCTCAAGTCTCTTTCATAATAAAAAATTAGTTGGGTTTTTTTTATTATTTTATTAAGGATACTTTCTTTTCTCCCTTACTGGGTCACAGACTTGCCAAATGACTTTACATTGTATCATCTTAAATATGCATTATTGCCTATCATGTCAACTTGCAGAGATATAATCCCAAAAATGTATTCAGGTTGTTTAAAATCCATACATATAATTCTGATAGAGAAACACTACAAGAATCTATTGTAAAAAAAATCCATTCAACCACAATATATTTATAACTTGTCACAGACTATTAATATGCATCATCCCTACAAAGATTCTCTTTGTTCCAAACTGAAGTGGAAGAACTGAGTGAAGCTGGGAGGATTCTTGATCCACAGGCTTCTGTTGTTCATTCTTAAGCCAGCATGGCTTCTTTTTCATGGATATACTTATTTACTTTGTCTTCTTTCAGGAATGTAAAAGGAGTTTAAAGTAGCTTTAGCTGGGCTGCAAGATTGGGTTAATAAGATTAAAGCAAATCTTTTCAATTCTTCAGTCATTTTGCCTTGGGTTTGACTCTGTGGTCTGAGGAAGCCTTTCAGCTTCAGCTGAAGCAACTTTCACATTTCTCAAGATGCCAACTTCTTAATTAACCCCTATCTTCATTAATAGAAGGCAACTTCTAGACACCCATTTTATATTCGCCGTAAAATTGTTGCAGCTACTTGGCAAGTCTGTTCTGTCTCCGTGACGTAACTGACCAGATGACCCCGGTAAGTCCAACTGTTTTCAAGGAAGAGGCCAGATAGTGAGGAAGCATCAGCACAATGTACTGACGTGATTCCTAGGTGTTCCATATGCTGAGGTGGCACTACAGTTCTGGAGGCTTGGATCAAAGGTTAGGTCACTCATTTCTTCTTCTTCACATGGACACAGTGTCTGGTTTACTACCCAATTTACCCTTGTGTTAAGCATGTCACATTCTTTTCCCATTCTCTGTCAGAAAACATTCTAATTTTTTCACAAAAATAATATAAACCAGCATTTTTGAAGAAAAATCAAATATTTCATGGAAATTAAGTGGCTTTATATCCTGTTTGTCCAATATTGTCCAGCAGAAAAACATACCAAAAAATCCGAGAAGAAAAAAGAATATTATAGAGTTGTCATCATTATCTTTCTAAAAATTTTCTCTCACTACAGTACAGTGACATAACATTTCTGTGAGATCTTCTATTAAAACAGCATTATTTTACTCCTAACCTGGACAAGGGGAACAGGGGAATTTGGTTGAATACATGATTTTTTTTTAATAAGAATGTTACATTTTAGAAAAAGAAAAAAAAAAGTATTTTCTAGAAATAAACAAGATTCAGTGGACTTGATAGAATAGGATGAAATAAAACTGTTGGAAATTCAAGAGCAGTAATTCCAAACATCAATTTACACATCTATATTTAGCTTATATTAGCTTTGTCAGGATTTGTGGTCTGTCATACCAATTTCTAAAAAGTGTAACTGTCTGGAAACACAGGATACCAAATTTTTTTAATGGCTCCAGTGGAGAGATGTATCTGGGGAACTCCAGATCATTATATTTTATATTGTATATATTATATATCATTATATATCACTAAACCTGAGTAAACCTGTAGAAACTCTTGCTAAAGTATAGAAACAATGGGTTCAAGGAAACATGTGATTCAGTGGGGAAGAAATAACCCAGTATTCATAGAGAAGCACTGTGCTTACAGTTGATTAATAATCTGTGTAGGACACAGGTGAGGGTGATGTGGTTGGAATGCTATATTTGGATTTTTACAGTTATCTGCCACATCTATTGTGGTAGGCTTTAAAACTAATTAAAATTCTAAGGTGTGACACAAATACTTATTTGTATATTATGGAACAAAACCAGTGATAAATTGTGATTCTGGAGAGGTAGGTCAATAATGCAGACTGGTAGGGACCTGCATTAGCATCTGCAGTGTTCAAAACAAGCTGTCATTACTAAGTTGTTCAAGGTTCTCAAGTTGGAATGTCTAGGTACATGGAAAGGCCTAGGACAAACGTTAACCATTATTTAGGGGAAAATAAAGATTTAGTTCAGGTGACACTCTGGTCCCACAGAAGGTAAAACAGCACTGGAAGGGAGAGTGAGGATTTGTGACACCGTTTCTCTACAAAGAACCGTCAAAGAGATAATAACTACCATATGAAAAAAGATAACAGTCAATAAATAGATTTATGAGAAAGTGATATAAAATCAGTAGCAGCCTGGGTGAATCAAAATACTGAATTCAAAGGCGTGATAACATACCACTTAATGAACACAGACAGGAAAAGCAGAAATTCCTGGATATGTTCACAGAAAAGAAATCCATAAAAGCACCGTCTTTGACTCACCGAGTCCACATGCTTCTCACAACTAGAAGGGTGCACAGAGGGAATTATCACTGCTTCCCTAGGCATCTGCTGCTAGCCACCGATGAAGAAAGGAAACCAGGATAAGATGGACCCTTTCATCTGATCCACCATGGCAGCACTAATGTTTTTATTCAGGAGCCCCTGGCATTAGAGAGGCGAAACAATGTCAATTAGCTGATTAGCAGTATCTTGCAACAGGGAAAAGCAGATGCTCTTGAACTAAATTGCTTTATTTGGAATGCGTACAGGACTGCAGCAGAAGTTCCCACAGAGATCCTGCAGACTGGCCAACTGCAGTCCTTCTCGGCACAGCTCCGTCCATCTTGGGGAGAGTAAGGCAGGAGGGAAGGTTATTGCACATCTTTTTGATATACCCATCCAAGCTCACTGTAGGAGCACCTATTTTAGAAGCAAACCAACCATACAATCCTGGTATTACTTGTTTTTTTTCTTTTAAGTAGCTGACACCAAATCCACAATCTTTTTGAGATCAACGCTGTCTGAAAATTTATACATGTGAAACAGACAAATGTCAGTGTCCACCCCTATTACTTTGCTGGGTTTGGTTATGTCCTTCATTTAAGGTCCTTGTAATAGTAAAAATGCTTTGACCCTACAGAAGGAGCCTCTATTAGAATCAGAATTGATACAGATTTCTTTATCAGTCAACAGGAACTAAAAGGAGACAGAAGGAATCTAATGACTTTAAAATACTTTTAAATGTAATTTGGTTCTCCAGGGGTGGTACCTTGAAATCATAAGGTTTCAGCCACTGTGAGGCATCATCAGAGATCAAAAGCAAAGTCTTTGGTTTGTACTCTAATACTTTTAGATTTCTCTTGAGTGCAACGTAGGCCTGAATTTCTTTGATTTAAGGATAGCTACGTTATCACTATAGTGTTTTATTACCATTAAATGGCACGTCCACTTTCAGCTGTAATTGAAGTTTTTCTTGTGTGGTAATATAGGGTCTGGTTATAGGACTTTAGCTAAGAGCCACTGTTTGTAATTCATAGAGCACTTTGAGATTTGCAAATAGGGTCCCATAATTCAGTTTAAAGAATAATAATGGAAGGCGATGGAATTAAATTATTAACATTATATATTCACTCAATTTCATTTCAACTGACTTTTCATCATGAGGACTTTTCTTGACATATAAATATGAAGCTCTACAAAAGAGGGAGCTTTTTTTGGTTGTTGTGAGAGAATGAGAGTATTAAAAGGAAATTAGTCACCTGGATAAAAAACTTCAGCCAGTAACTGAGTAGTACTACAGGCAAAAGCAGATAGTCCTCACAAGGACTGTGCAAAATAGACAACTCTAATATGCATCTTGTTGCATTTAGGCATAATCAACTGAAAAAGCAAGTGAGGCATATTTTGTGGGGGCTATACAAACCACACTATTTTGTGAAGATTACATTTCAGAGCTGAACACAATGACTACTGAAGTTTTTGTGTATGCCCGGTTTTGCGATAGTCTCCACAAATCACCACAAATCATGAATCACAAAATCAACACACAGAAAAATACCTGTGTCCCAGAGATATTTCCACCTCATGGCCAGATCCAAAGAGAACTAGAGGGGACGAAGTGGAATATAGGTAAATTTAGTAGCCTATGTCCAAAACTGCAGTCCTGAAACATATGACTGTTCAGGAAATCTTCACAGAAGCTAAAAATTTCCTGTTTATTACTCTGTTAGCTCTGTTCCTTTCTATAAGTGAAAGCAACACTATGCTTTGGTATTCAGAAGAACAAAGTGCTATACATAAAATGCACAATTTGAAATGTTTTGTACAGAAATAACTCTGAAATGTGTTTAAGTAAAATAGTTCTGTTAAATTAATATATTCTAGATGTCAGATATAGTTTGTGAATTCTTTACAAGCCAAAATGGGGGAAAATTATAACAGTTATTATTCATTGTGAATAATCCAACTCTTCCAACAACCAATATTAGGCTATAATATTTTAGGATAAGCTGTTGCCCTCTCGATAATAAATTTCTACTGATTACATATTCTGTCTTATTAATTAAAATCTCTGGTGTTCACTGCATTGAAACTGACTTTTCCTAAACTCACAAAAATATGGGCTACTCTGTTGCTGTACAACTTGTAGCTATATACCTGCCTGTGTTTATTCCTAACTTTAGCAAATATTTTGATTTATTATCCACTTTTATGCATGACACATTAGTTATATATTCATTTTATTCTAATCTGCGCATTCACCTTATTTCAGTGTTCCTATACTTCAGTTTCTTTTCGTCATATATTTGACTTGAAAAAACACTGGGTTTTTTATTCTTTGCCTTAAATAGTTTCACAGAAATGATGCAAATTGACCAAAAGAATTTCTTCATTACATCTAGGTAATGTGTTGCAGAGGCTTTCTACTGTCTCCCAAAGGAGAGTTACCATCGCAGAAGACCAGGTATGCTGGAGATGACGCTCAGTAGTCTCTTTAGGAGACAGTTACCGGGTACCAGTCTCTGTGTTCAGAATCACTGACCATATTCTCCAGCTGTCTGCTCACTTGTTTTCAGATTATATTTAACTCACTTAAAAGTCTTTCTCTTTTCCCAAACAAATTATTCTCCAAGACATTCAGGGTAACAGAAATGCCAACACATTTATGCAAATGTGAATAGTGTGAAGTATCACCCAGTTCCGTAAAAGAGAGCACAAAGGAGAGGCCAGCAAAATTTCTCATAGCACACACATCCTTAGCTGTTGTGGTGATGTGACACAGAGCAGGTGGCACAATGGTGGAGCCAGTGTTCCCCTCAGTCCTGCCACTGGTGGAGAAGCACCTGAGGACTTCATCAAGTTTATGGTCAGCAATTGGTCCTATGAGTCAACCATGGGTCCGTGGTTGTAGAAGAGAAGAAGAAAAGGTTATGGGGGAGAACTCATCAAATTGTGCAAATGCCTGAGGAAAGGATACAAATAAGACAGAGCCAGGCTCTTTTCCATGGTGCCTAGTACGATGCCAGAAGCAATGGACTCACACCAAAACACAGAAAGTGCCATCTGATAATGAGGAAGAACTTTTTTACTGTGAAGCTAACCAAGCACTGACACTGTATTTCGTCATTACATTTTCTGATACAAGTGCTTTGTAATTTGAGGGCACAGATGTATTTACAAAGCACCTTTTGGAGAAAAGATACTTTCCTTGTGGGTTTTTTTCACAGTAGTGAAGTTCTGGTTAAGAATGCTCAGAAGAGTTCACTGAGTCATACACCTCACCCACTTAGAAATATGTAGAAACATTTCTAAGACATTATCTAAAAAAGGGGCCAGCACAATAAGCTTCCCAAAGCTGTTTTTCAGTTCTGCTAGGAAGATGAAAAAGCTACTGTCAAGCTCCATTTTATTTGATGTAGGATGCCAGTTTCAAGAAATATGCTGATTTTTACAACTAAATTAGATTACAACCATATTTAATGAAAAAGCAGGTCTCTACTGATGTTCCTAAAGCTTTTCTATTGCATAAAGAATCAGTAGTGGCTCACACTGTTATCTGTAACAGAGTTTATGAACTGTAAGACACAAATAAGTTAATCATATCTCTGTTGCCTCAATAATATGAATTAATCAGGTGTTGAATGGATTGTGGAAATGAATTTATTATACTGAAATCACATTATATGTTTGTATGGAAAAGAGTGAAAATCTACTTTTGAAGCCAAAAAGAAATTGAAATTTTAATAAAAATTGCACTGTGGCTTCACAGTATTGTTGGGGTTGGAAGGGACTTAAAGACCATCTGATTCCAATTCTCCTGCCATGGACAGGTACACCTTCCACTACAGCAGGTTGCTCAAAGCACCATCCAACCTGGCCTTGAATGCTTCTGGGGATGAGGCATCTGCAATTTCTTGGGGCAACCTGTTCCTGTGCCTCTTTACCATCTGAATAAAGAATTTCTTCCTAGTATCTAGTCTAAACCTGCCATTACCCCTTGTCCTATCACTCCATGCCCTTGTAAAAAGTCCCTCTCTATCTTTCTTGTAGGCCCCCTCTAGGTACTGCAAGGCTTTTGTAAGGTCTCTCCAGAGCCTTCTCTTCTCCAGGTTGAACAGCCCCAACTCTCTCAGCCTGTCTTCGCAGGAGAGGTGCTCCAGCTCTAATCATCTTCCTGGTCCTTCTCTGGCCTTGCTCTGGTAGGTTCGTGTCCTGGGGCACCAAAACGGAATGCAGTGCTCCAGGTAGGGTCTCATGAGAGCAGAGCAGAGGGGGAGAATCACCCCCCTCGCCCTGCTGGCCATGCTGTTTTTAGTGCAGCTCAGGTTATGGTCGGCTTTCTGGGCTACAAGCGCACACTGCCAAGTCATGTTGATCACCAACACCCCCCAGTCCTTCTCGCCAGGGCTGTTCTCAATCCATTCTCCACCCAGCCTGTACCTATGCTCGGGATTGCTCCAGCCCAGGTGCAGGACCTTGCATTTGGCCTTCTTGAACTTCATGAGATTTGGACCCACCTTTCAAGCCTGTAAAGACCCCTCTGGGTGGCATCTCTTCCCTCCAGTGTGTCAACTGCGCCACACAGCTTGGTGACATTGACAAAATTGCTGAGGGTGCACTCAATACCACTGTCCACGTCACTGACAGATGTTAAACCATACTGCTCCCAATGCTGACCCCTGAGGAAAGCCGCTTGTCACTGGTCTTCACTCGGACATCAAGCCATTGCTTTGCAAAACTGCGGGTGTGACCATGCAGCCAATTCATTATTCTCCAAGTGGTTCATGCATCAAATCCACGTCTCTAGTTTAGATACAATGTTGTGTGGGACACTGTCAAATGCTTTGCTTGGGTCCAGGTAGATGACATCAGCCAGTCTTCCCTTAACCCCCAACATCGCAAGCACATCATAGAAAGCCGCCAGATTTGCCTGAGGGTGTTTTCCCAGGCAGACACCTCTGTTGTTCCCTGTGTAACTCTACCATCATTCTCCTTTGGAAAGAAGACACAGCGATGTCAATGAGAAAATACTCCATCCAATAATGTCTCCAGTCTGGTCAGTCCAAAGGTCAGAAGGTGTGCAGTTCATGGAGTGGTTATCAGCCTCACAGTACCAATGCAGGCACAAGAGACACAACCCTTAACAACTGAAGTTGGTGACAAATGGGAAAAAAGGGAGAATTCATCTGCAAAAGCAGTAACCATGCCACACTGGACACCTTGTATGTGGTTTGACATAAACTGAAACCCCAAGGATGCATCCCTGTATCTTTGTGCCCAGGGGTATGCTTTCAGCAGGCTGTCTTTGCACAGAAATCGTGTTGCAGGAACACAGCAACACAGCTCTGGATGGTGTTAATTAGTATAACTTTTTATATACTTGTTTTATATGTGTCAGACACTATGGTTTCCACTACAGTTTAGCTCAAGATTACTTCTAAAATATTTACTTTCTGTAAAAAGGAAAGTCTCACATATGAACAAGCAAGTTGATATGAGACATATAGCTTTAAACTAGCTGAGAATCTGGCCCAGAAAGAGTGTCCAAAACTGAAAGTGCCTCTTCTGATGCATCATTTTGCATAGCTGTCCATAATATTTTATTTTCTACATGGTTTTGTCATTATATATAGGCACAGGCACAGATGCACACAAACAGCTGTGTGGATGAATTTCTGGTGTGATATCACGTGTCTTTACCTTTGGTCCAAAGCTCTGCTAGACCCAGTTGATTCTGAAATAAGTGCTTTCAGGAAGCGTATAGGAATAACTTGAAGACCATTTCTTCTGTTTCTACTAATAAAGGAGAGGATTCAAGCCACATCTGTAATGCTGAATTTCAGGACAAGGTGTGCTTGTTCTACCAAGGATATGCCAATAATTCAAGGCAATCAGCAGAGTACATTACAGAGGAAAGTCTGAAGCAACAAGCTGTACAAACAAAATAGCAATCAGAAGATTTAATGCATTTCTGGTGTACATTTAAGGCATTGACACTGGGCCACAGATGTACATGTGTTGTGTTTTATCTTGTTGAGATATGGCTTGTGAGAACCTATTATAGCATATCATCACCCACAAGTACTGGGCACAGCAAAGGAAAAATTCCATCACACATTACTCCTGCCGATGTATTAGAGAAACAAATTGTACTTGGAATTGAAAAGTCACAGGCTTATTCTGTCTTAATAAATTCCTGCCAAAAGGCTAAGTGTAAAACTAGAAATACTTCCCAAATGTTGTTACTGTATTATCATCTCTGACATCTCAAGGGCTGCTCGGGGATCATCTAGATATCATTTCAGAGTTCCCACAATAAATCTTGTTTTTTTAACCTTTTTTAAAATCTGCTTGGTTTTATGTAGTTATTTTGAGTTTGCTGTACCTGAAATTTAGCATCTTCTTTACCAAAAGGCAAAGACTGTTTTATAACAAAAGCTCTGACACACTGGTGATGTGATGATAACATGCACTTTTCAAAATCATAGATACACCTTCAAATCTTACTTTAAGTTTGCCAAAGACATAGCCTGAAATTCTGTGATGCATCTAAAGCACTTTACAGATCTCATTCTGTTCCTGCGCTGCCATCTTTATTCTAGATTGTACACTGTATTTTGAACTTTTTTTTTCTATTCTCAATACTTGCAAAGACTCTTGATTGTTTTCTATCACACACACTTTGTAACTCATCTAATTGTCACTATAGTATATAACAATATTGTAAAGTTCTCCGTTACATTTCTGTTTTCTTCTCTTATGTTTTCAATTCTTTACCTCTCTTACTAAATACACTAGGAGTTTATATTATACTGGTATGAGGAGGACAACATACACTAGGAAAAAATGCACTAGGAAACACCATTTTTAAAAAAAAATATTCCAAAAAAAGCAGTCTTTCCTGTCAGGCAGGAAAAACATTTTGTTACATTTTATTTCTGCTACAACTAAACATAAAAAAAATCAAACTAAACCCAAACAACCCAAAAACCAACCAAGCAAAAAAAGCCCAGAAAAATGTGCAAAGTGTGCCTATGCCATCAATTTAATGACTCACACTCTGAGTTCCTGCTTCTTTGACAGGCAACACCTCAGGAGTGCTGATGTTTCCTGGAATTGAGCAATATGGTCCTTACCCAGTCAGCACTCAGGCCTGGCTGAAAACTTAGGTAGGCAGGTACAGGGATGAGACATCTTGCTCTGTTGTCTATCCCAGTCTTCCTGTACCTTACATTCAAAACCACATTCATCCCACCCTCCTCTGCACATAGTGCACACTCTCAGCATCACTTTAGTGAACAGAAATGAGGAGTGATGGAAAGCAGGCCTGTAATTATCTCTGTTCCAATATGAAGTTATATGAGTTCAGAAAGAAACTTTAGATTTTTTTAACTCAGTCCCAACAAGAAAAAAGCCCTCTAGGTCAAGAAGAACCAACCTTGACAGGTGTTTCTATCTTCCCCATGCAAGGCACAGGGTGGCCTTCTAGTGAGAAGACTGGGACATGCTGTCTATGCTTGTCTAGAGGAACCCACCAGGGAATTCCATGAACAGGGTTATGAACAGCAACTGGCCAGAACTGGGCCTTGGTGTCTTCAATCTATAAACCTAAGCCAAGTCATTCCAGGCCAGGTCGGTATCACACTGAGTCATGAATCCCAGCAATCATCAGTACAGCATGGTGTGATGGAAAAATAAACCGAAATTGTAAGAAAAAACCATTATTAAATTTAATGCTTAATATGAAACAGGAAATTATGTATCCCTTGTGAGTAAAGTTTTCCCTTATGAAACATGGTTGTGGACTCTATCAGTGTGCTTACTTTTTATGTTTAATATTTTTTGCTCAAATAATTCAAGGTTCTCAGTGTTAAAATAATAACTCATTTGTGGAAAAAAAAATGCTGCCAAGAAGTCCTACCACGTTATTCATACAGCAGGAGAAAAATGTAAATAGCAATGGTCACCTTGCTTTTCCTCAACCATGTATCTTTTATGAATCCATGCTTCCTTCCTAAAATGTTCCTGCACTTTTTTACACAAAAATGTGGGCAGCTCTAGATTTGTAATGTCATTCCTTCACAAGTGAGCCTTCATGACATAACTTTCTCACCAGCTCTTCACCTTCATCCTTGTCCATGTCCCCGTGCGTTCTTTTGGAGGTGAGGAATTAGCAGGCTACTGTGAATGCTTTGGGTAACGAGGGTGCTTTATCAAGTATCTTGCTTTTTGGGAGGGTATCTTTCTTTTCCTTCCCATAAGTGTAACTTTTCTTACAGTTAAAGTTGATATGGCTACTGCTGAGCTTTATGTGAGTCCACATTTAGTGTTTCAAGAGAACTCCAAACTTCCTCCAGCACACGGGCTTATCAGGGCAGTATGTAATGACCAGACATTTCTGTTTCAGCATTTTGCAAATCCAGAACAGCAGTTTGCAGTCGTCTATGTTCGGGCTCCTCCACACAGCACCTTTACATCAGCAATCAACAGGTGGGCCAGCAAAACACAGGTCTTGAAATAATGAAGCAGCGACTTGTCATTTCAGCTGTGATGGAAGTCAACAACTGTGGTGTGAGATACGAAAATGTGCAGCAAAGAGTGGTGATCTTGTTTCTCTGGCATCTGAATAAGACAAAGAAGACAACTGGGTTTCACAGTTGCGCATCAGTGCCTCGTAGTTTAAAACTCGTTAATGTTAACAGGCCCTGGTAAATGAATGAAAAGAAAATTGATCATTAAATGGTGCGATTAAATGTATGAACAAGACATCCAGATACCAGGAGCTTTCTATGTACTGAATGTAGCAGCCTTATAGGCAACAAGCTTACGATGTACACCTGCAGATCCCACTAAATTGTTTAGATTGCACACTTTACTGTAGGTCAGGGCTGTTAATCACCAGAACGCCCCAGGGCAGCCACATACAGCCTTATTTATGGGCAAATCAAGAAACTGAAATACTGAACCGTGCCTGATTAGCTGCACTAATATGCTACTTGTGGCTAATTTCTGAGCTGCTTAATTCGCAGGTGTTTGCCCCAGCCAATAAATCATGCTTTCTACCTCCTCTTTGCACTCATGACCTGCCATGCATATGTGGAGCCTGTTTAAGTGACAAGCAGGAAATAATTGATGGTGCATTAAATCACTCTGGTGTTTAGTGAACTGGCTCTCCTTTGAAACAGGCCTTGCTATGTTCCCACTCCCAGGCTCATTTCAGATGTTATTGTAACCCAAGTCTTCTGCGCCACTGCTCCCAACCTTTCAAAGGTACAATGTGTACATTTCCTCATTTTTATTTGTTTTACTTGTAGAGCACACGATTTGCATAAGCCATCGCTATTAAATTTTCCACAACAGTTAATCGCCAATGCGTCGAAACAGAACAAAATTCCCTGGACTGAGAAGCTGGAAAGKAACATACCGGGAGCCTTAGCAGCTCCAGCCCTGCGCTGCACAAGAAGCTGTCAGCTGTCAGAGGTTCTCAGTCACGTTTTACATCAATCATCGCGGAGTTGGTCACTCTGATTTCCTTCCTTCGGATGGGAAAAAGGGATCTGAAAGCTGAACTCACAGAAACAATTAATTCCCACCTCATTCTAAGTCACAATGTAGCAGAGTCATGTTCTTTCCTGTATCTTGACACAAAACCACTAAGAAACTGCAAAATTTCCAAGCTTTAATTGAAAATGCTGTTGAGGGTATACTGAAAGGGCCAAAATAGGAAAGACCCTATTTTTTCATCTATCTTATGAATCATCCCATATTAACACAGGGTTGAGTGAAACAGTTTTTACTTTGGGGGAATTTCTAGTATTCAGATTGCATTGTAGCTGAGGTCATAGTTCCTCAGGGAATTCTGGATGAATCACAAAAATCTTTTCTGTAAGGCTCATGGAGAATGTCCTTTGGAGCAAAGGATAAGAGGCAAGACCTAACCACTTCTTTCTACTTTAAGGAGTCTTTTACCATTGTCTGTGATAAAGCTCCTTAGCCTTTATTCTGACATCTAAATAGAATAATCTCGAAGTAAAGGATTTCAGCAAATAGGTAAAGATTCTGGGGTTTGAACATTTTTACTGGCTRTTTATGACTTATGCTGAGACCAAACAAGAATCAAAGCTAATGGGTAATGAGGTCTGCTTATTAATGTGTCATGCAAAGTTTAGTGGTAACCTGCACACCACAGTGTTGCTAGAACCTTTGTGGTGATAGTTAAATCGGGGATTTCTTGAGCTATTTTTTCTAGGGGTACTTAAAAATGACAATATTAGCTTAACAGAGTGTTACATTTTTTGATGTACATTTACCTGGGACGACTTCTTCTGCAACAACCAGCAGAAAAAGATTCCCCCTTCCATAATGAAGGCAGCTAATTAAAAATAAATTAAAAGAAACAGGGGAAAAAAAAAGGATAAAATGCCTACAGAYGATACAAAAATTTTTAAAGAGCATGTATAAGCCATTCAGATTAACAGCAAATCACTCCTACCACCAAAAAATATTTCTCAMATGCTTCTATATGAAACCGTACAGCTGAACTGAAAAGAAAGCAATAGTAGTTCTAAAAAAAGGGGAATTATCCTCCTTATTCATAGCCAACTGGAAAAGTTTCTAAAAAGCAAAAATTGAGACAAATTACAGAAAAAAMCCCAATGTTAAGGCACATAAAAAATGGAAATAACTTTTTAAAAGCATGGGAAAAACAAACAAAAAAAAATTAATAACGAAACAAGAAACTGTTTGTTTGGGGTTTTTTTCCAGGCTTGATATGTAATCTATGAAGTGAACAGAAGGTCAAAGTTTATAAGGAGAACTTAAATGCCCTATAGTAGCCACCTGTGAAGTTGCAATACTGAGTTACATGACCGTTTAGCCTGACCCAGTATGGCAATTTCATGTTCTTATCTTCTGAGATTATAAAACTAAAGTTCTGCTGTCAGGGTGTACTTTCCTGCTCTTATACACTTTCCTCGAATGCCAAGAGAATATTTGTTAACTTCTGGGGAAGCCATAAAGCCATGTTTTGCTACAGACTTTCAAAAGAGTTGGGTTGTGATTGGGATTAGGAGTGGTTTTTAATAGATTTTTAAACTTCAAGGCCAGAAAGAGCCATTATGTTTACCTAAAGTAATTTCCTTTGCTATCCGGTTATAGCTTTTTTCCCTGACCAGTTTCTGAATTGGAAGGAATTATTCTTTTCTATTAAAAAAGAGTTTGTTTAGATTTAGAGACTGGTAACTTAACCTGGATTATATTTTTATAATTTGGCATAGTTTTTGCAATTTTTAATGGTAATTAGATTATAAAAATAAAAACTATATTTGAGATATTTATCTCGAGCACCTTGATTTAAAGGAGGTTATTCATACAAATATCTAATGTATAAAGGTAAGTCATCATGTCTGACCTGAACACTTTAGGGGGTCTTCTATATTAAATTATCATAAACCACCTAGTCAACCCCATTATGAAGAAACATACATTTCAGTAGTARGGCATGACATTTTTACACTATTTATTACTGAAAATTTTGGTTTGTTTTGATGTCTAGTTTGCTAATGATCCTACTAGGAAAAAACATAGTGCATGCAATTAATATCATTTCAGTATAACAGACTGCAGTGTTTTGACTAAAAATACGTTTTTTCTTTTAAAATGTCTTTTCTTCAAAGTGAATGTTTGGGGTCAGGGTTTTTGTTTTGGGGTTTATTTTTAGTTAAAATAGACTTTTCTTTTTTTTTTTCTGCGTTACCTAAAAATTTCATAAGCTTCTTATTAAATATTTTTATGTGTTTTCTCAGGGATTAGAAAACTGTTATTGAAACTAATTTTTAAATCAATTCAATTCAATCATGGATTTATTAAAAAAAGGTAGCTCTTTCTATGACATGTTCAGTAGATAATTCAGGTAAATAACACTTGAATAGACAAGTGCTATAAATTTAAGCTTSATGATAGGCCACCAATAAATAACAATATGACTGAAATGGGGAGTCAAGGAGTGAAAAAAWTTGTACAGAGCTTCAGTTCTTCAGTTATAACCTTTTGGAAGTGTATCCAGGAATAAATTACTTTGTGGTCAGCTGATGTCCATGGGAAAACACCAGCTGAATTTGATGTGAACAGGGATAGAAGACACRCACACACACACATATGCATTATCAGTATTTCTATTCTGACTTGATATTCTGGGTATTTCAGGATTTTTCATGCCGACCTAGAGAAATCATCAGGATGCTTAATGTTCATTGGCTCAGTTCTGTGTCCTTTTTTTAAGTCCAGGACATTGCAAACGTGATGCATTGGACACAAAAACTGTTTTCTGAAAACTAATCATAACATTATTTTGTTGTCATTCTTGTAATTCTTGTGGTGTTTCAAAGAAAATTACAGAAATGTTCATTAGGATTTACACAARGTTCCAGTCAGGATAATGAAATAATATCAGTTATTTTTGTTTCCATTTTCCTTTTCTTTCCCCACTCACTTTCTTTTATAATATAGATAAACCTGTGCCTCAGTCATGCTCACTTCCTGTTTAGCAGACACACAACAAACTCTGATGCAGGGATCATAATTGTGGATTTTCAGACCAATTTTTCACACCTCTGAAATAGTCTGAAAAACAAATCTGAAGGTTCTACTCTTTCAAAAAAAAAAATTGTTAAATAAAGTGAAAAATACTTAGAAGTTTCTTTAAACCATCTTGATTTTTATGTGGGTTTCCTTTTACCAACATACTTTTCCTAGTTTGAACTTCAGTGAATTCAGTAGAGACCTCCCCGAACTTTCAAGGCTGCAAAACAGTCACAGGGTGTTACAATAAATCCTACAAGTATGAGCTGAAAATAAAACAGGCTCCTAAGTCCTGGACAGGTGTATTAAGATAAGGACTAACACTAGGCTGTGATCACTATCTGAGTGTACACTAGTACTGCATTCTGATAGAGTTTGCTGAGRTTTCTCTGCTTTTCTCAAAGTGATGAGGTAAGCGGAGAGTTAAGGTAGTTTGGGTTACCTTAATTGCTCCTCTCCATATTCATGTTGCTCTGAGTGGTTTAGAAATTGAAACAACCCCATGCCATTTTTATGCTTTAAATTATTTCTGATTTTTGGGACTAACCCTGATAATATAYTCTAAAGACTTCTGTGCTAGAAATAACCAAAAGATATTTGCTGTTTAAGCCCATATTAGCAAAGGTACTTATTACTATTGAATTTGGGTTTTGTTTGCTTCATTTTTCTTGAATTACTTTCTCAGTTGAAAACCCACTCTCTATTTCTTCACATACTGGATCAACACCAAAGAAATAATGTAAGACAATTCATAAAAGGAAAATAGAAAGGTAGAATGCAACTTAGTAAGCCAATCCAATTGTCATATTGCTGAAATGTAAGCATGGGAGGGGGATATGGGAATGTCAAGAAGTGTGACTTCTGTATTTAAGAATTAAAGGTGTCCAGTCTTTACTGTGAGAATAGACTTTCAGGAGGCAGCAATGAAAGTTTATATTACAAAGGTCGCTCAGAGAAGAAGAATGTCACAAAGTTAAGTACTTCCAGAGAAGATCAGATAATAAGGAATATCTTTTTCAACACTAAAACGATAGATTGCAAGAATGGCAAAATAGAGCACATGGCAGATAGAAAGGGAAATAGAGACAAGAAAAAATAAAATAGAAGGGTAATACAAGTGAAGCTGTAGAAATCACAAAAGAAACACTTGGAAACAAGAGTGAAACTTATTGAAGAAACTAAAATTTATTCAGAACATTCAGATGGCAAGATTCAGAAAAATAACCAGCAGAGAGGCAGCTCAGCTGATTGAAAGATGCTTGACGAATACATTTTAAAAAATTGTCATGTGTTTTCATATAGTACCATATGAATAATTTAACAGCAATGCCAAGATTTATGAAAAGAGTATTATCAGTGAAATTTTAATGCCTGACACAAGAAATTGTGGGGGTTTAGGGTGACTGTACAGTTCTAACTTATAAAAACTTACAACATTTAACATGGACTTGAAAAGCTGGGACAAGATCTTTTTGGATTTCTATCATATTAAGAAAGATGAAAGATTGATGAAGTTTGGAAAATCTGTGCTAGTTATCATTTAATACAGTCTTTGACAAACAAAATATATATAATACTGTCAATGCCATTTTACACAGAATAGCAGTCGTAATTATTTTTCATTTAATATTTTTGCCTCCTTTGCTAAGCTCATCATAAAGTTCCCCTTTATACTGAAAAAGAAATTCTGTGATGTCATTAAAATATTACCAACACAATCATTATGTAATGTTCATCATTTTGGCCTCGGAAAACCTCTAAGGAAGAGTAAGTGCAGGCAGAATTGTTTGGGTTGCCTGCATGCTTGGTCTCAACATGAGACAGTGTTCTGGTTTCCCGTGGCATTTGTCGCACCTTGACTAAGAAACCCCGCTGTGTTCACCATCTTACRCCTTCATACAGCACGTCAAAAGGCTGTTGAACAAGTACAAAGTAGACAGGATTCCACCACTTTACCTGTGCAGCCCCCAACTGCAGGATTGCAACCATTCCATGCAGTAGTGGGAAGCTGTTGTGGAAATCTCCTGAGGGGGACACAAGTGGGTGAGGTACAAAAATACACAATGTCTGTTTTAAATTTGTGATGGCACAATCATTTTACAACTTCATCTGCCTTAATGTCTCCTATAGGGAGAAGACAGTAGGCTGAACTTCTATGGTTTCAATAAGTGTACAGACATGAAAATCTGATGCTCAGACACTAACACAGTGATGCTGAAATCACGGATGGTTAGCATAATCATTCTCAAAAAAAAACCACTGTCATAAGGAACAAAATAATTCTAAGCAAAATTATTTAGACAATGCAAGTATATATTGTGACCAGAAGAGCACAGATTATGGATTCAACCCTTTAGGGCAGATGAGGCTAAGGGCAACCTTTCTGGTAAATTCTGTTTAGCTATCTATTCCTTGCAAATATATCAGAAGACAGAGAGCATGCTACTCTAATAATGCGGTGTTTTCCCCTTTTTCTCTACCAATACTAAAAATTTGCTCACAGCTAAAAAAAAAAAATCCTGCTAAAGTGCAAATAATCTTTGAATTATTAATAAAAATCCCTATTTCCTCTTCCTCCACTGGTAAGCTTAAGAAATACTGTCTTCCCTACATGCCATTTCCTACCCACAATCATTTCTGAATCTTCCAGTATTTTATTTTAATTATATGCTACAACATCTTTTACCTTGACTAATAGTCATTTCATCTATAGAAAGCACATATTTGCTGAACACAGCCCTCTCTTAGAAAATATTCTAGTCACTAAATTTGTGTCAGCAATATAAAACTTACATATACATTGAGACTGGTTATAAAGTCTGGCCATGTTCTGGACCTTGGAATTCCTTCAGGTACAGAAACACGAGCCTTGTACCAACCAAAAAAAACCCATCATGCTGTGGACATGGTGACTTCAAAATATTTGTAGGTGCTGGGGTCAACTCATTACCCCTTAGAACTATAAGAATTGACAAAAAACCATCCAGAACAGTCTTTTCAGTCGGACCTCTCCTCAGGTCAGATTGACATTAGAGCAAGAAAAACTACAGAGAGAAGAAATATCCGTGAATTCATGGCATTACCACCAGGAATCTTCAGCTAGGAACAGCTGTGTTTAAAATTCAGTTCCTTCTGGACTGGAACCCATGCTATGCTGTTTACTCTGCAAAAACAATTGTGTAGCAGTAGAGATTGTACATGAGAGAGAAATTGATTAAGGCCTCTCAGCTCTGAATAGCATGAAATCTCAGGCTGTTAATCTTGTTGGACCACCTAAGAGATTTTTATGGGTCAACGTGTTACCTGAAGATATGTCTTAAGCAAGTTCACTTAATCAAGAGAGATGAGTTGGGTCTTACTGCAAAGTTTTGACTTTTGCAATATATTTTTGTTATGCATTTTCAAAGAAAGTTTTTCATATGCATGCAGACCATTACACAGGTACATTAAGACCATACGACAAAAGAAGCAGATTCCTTATGTATTTTAATCTCTGCAGTGAGGAACAGTGGAAAATTTCTGTTTTCTCTTCTTCAGACTGCTGTATATCACACATGATTACCAATAACTGTTGTGGCTATTTTTCTCCTTCTTTTCATACTTTTTCAGTACATTGTGGCTGATTTTGAAAAAGCTCCTATTTCGAAACTATAAACAGATGAAGACTCTTAATTAAAAAATAGATGCTTTATCAAAATGCTATACTTACAAATTGCATTGCAGTGGTGTATGATCTTAAGGGCGGGACTGAGACTGATTATATGGCTTCTTTACATTCCCATGGATTCTTTTCATCAGTGTGGTAGGAAAGGTCTCACAAAAACTGTAATTAGGCCTCAGGGCTTTTTTTCATCTCTACTGGTGGTTCTCTGCTTTCAGAAATCATGATTGCCATGACAAAATCTGCAAGCCACCAATTTCCTTGGTCATCTGTTCCTACAAAAGTCACAGGCCATAGGAAAGGAGGAACTTAAAGGATCATCCCATCCATATATCAGCCGAGGACCACCTCTACTTTCTTCATTCATAACAGAGACATATTCCAACTATTTTTGGAAACTCCTGTGATGGAGATCCCACAAAACTCCCTGTCAGAACCATGTACTTGTTACTTTCAGAGAAGGATTTATTTGTCTGTTTGTTTGTTTTAATGCAGAACAAGTACATTTTTTGCTGAAAAGGAAAAAAGCTTTTTCCCGTCATCGATATAAAAAATGTGGTTATGTCTCTCTCTGAGCTAAGTAGCATTAAGCTGAATAGCATGATTTCAATCAACCTGTTCTAACAGGTCACATTTTCTAAGTCTCTGATCTTTTTCATCCTTCTACTAATTTGATTTTCCTTTTGTGAAAAGCATGGTATTAACAAACTGAACATGGTGTGTCAGCTGGGGGCATTCCAACACTGAGCAGGGTATAATCACAGAATCACAGAGTTGGAAGGGAACCACAAGGATCATCAAATCCAGTTCCTGGCCCTGCACAGGACCACCCCAAGAGTCACACCAGCTGCCTGAGAGTATTGTCCAAATGCTTCTTGAACTCTGTCATGCTTGGTGCTGTAGGTCACACGTTTTTCAGGGTATATTCTTAAAAGCCCGTGGTGGTGGTTGTCCTTTTGTGACACCATTGGCAAGATTGACTTATTCTGGGGCAAGATTGACTCATTCTGCAACCTCACAAGTGTCTCTGCTTCACCCCTCTTGCCTAGTGAGCTTGCATTTGTTCTTGCAACTATTTATTCTTGTCAAAATATAGTGCTCTGCTGATTCAGTATCTTTATCTTTTCAATTTGTCAGAAACTCTTTTTCTATTCTAATCATGTCCACCTATGCATTTCATGCCTCGGCCCATCTAACAGGTTCTTTAAGCATCTTTTCAACTCCTTTGCCCAATTCTCTAGCGAAAAACTCAAATGAGGACAGATCTCTGTCAAGTCTCATTCACTGCATTCTTCCATTTTGAAAATGAACTGTTAATAAACTCGTAACGATTTGACCTAAACCACTTTTGTCAAGCTTAATTTCAAGACCACAGTGCAAAATGCATTAGCAAAAGATGTGTATACTGTCAGCTTCTTCCTTTGCCTGTCGTGTAATTGTTTTGATATAATTTGCCCCTCACAACTCCCTGTTGGGTGTTTATTCCTTTCTGTTATCACTTAGATGTTAGCAGAGTCTTTCACTATTAGCTGCATGTATTTTTTCTAAGAATGGAAGTTTCTGTAACTGCCTTATATTTCCTACGTCTTCCTTCTTTTCTTGTATTTATCTGGAGATATTCTTTGCCATTTTCTCATCTGTGGAACTTCCACAAGGTCTCAGAGAAAATGGTTTCTGGTCTGAAGCTGCTACATCCAGATCTGTGATCGTAATAGGCTGAATTTTATCCAGCTCGCATGATTTACAGCACCTACAGAACAGCTCTTTCCCTATTGTAGACTGATTTTTCTTCTTTTTTACCATAAAACTGGTCAGTGTTGACTGTGTGGTCACATTCCATCCTTTTGGCAAAAATTGTAGCCTGCTGCTTTGTGGTACACTGCCATACTTTCCAGTGGCCTTCATGCTACAGCACATCTGCAAGTGGTAATAGCATAGAAAAGCAGCAGAGCAAGCTGTTACCAAACTAGGAGAATATAGTTAACTTTCTCTAATTGACAAGCACTTTGTTTCACCTTATTGTTTCCCATTTTTGGCCTCATACATTTCTTACAGATAAAGGAAAGCTCTCTCCATCTCTTTCCATATGTCTGCCTTTCCCTTTAATTCTTGTTCTCTGTCTGTTACTGTGAGTTACAGATCTTGCAGGATCTAACGAGATGAGTGTTATAAAGTGAGAATGGGAAGCTCTGTGCTTTCACTGAACTAATCTCTACCCTGGTCTAAGGGGCTTATTTGCAGCTGAAAGTCCTGGCAGTCTAGAAATAAATGCCTCATAAAGAATTACTTAATTTAGTTAATAATGTTTGAATCAAGTCATTCTTCATTTTCCATAAAACTAGAATAGGCTAGAAGTAATTCAATTATTTTTTACAAGTACTAATGAATAAAGTAAATGTGTAATTTCCAATAAATTACATAGTTACTTGTGGTGTGAAAAATTGTGCACTCAAAACAAGTAAAAAATGTGTCACTTTTATTTTTATAGTATGTCCTTTAGAAGAGATATTAAAGCACTGTTTATTTTATCCCATGGTACTCTATAGAAAACTGTAGATTAATTTTCCCTCAGAGAAGCCATATAGAATTCCAACCCTGAAAAAAAAATGCCTTGGAGAGAATCATTCAGTTACCTTGTATAAATTCTTCAGTAATAAGAAATAGGTATTTATGCATTTCACATATAGCCTGTATCTCTTGAGGAAACATGTTCTTGCCCTGTTAAAGGAAAGATTTGGGGTTTTTTCTAAGTCTTTTTGCCCCTTTTTAATTAATATGCAAACTCATGTATAATCCTGCTCTCTTGGACAGTGTTCTTCTGTTTTGAAGCATGCAGTTAGACTTGAGTTTCTCTGGGCAACAGGGAGGACAGAAGAGTCATGAATGGAAAATGAGTTTAAATACCCCTCATGCCATGCCATGCCATCCCTTCTCTTTTTCTCTCAAAGCTCAAGAAAATCTGTATGTGGAAATGACAAAGGAACTTCATATTTTCAACTATAAAAAGAGGTAACTTAGAACAGTAGAGTATTYATAAAAATGTAATTACTATAAGCTGGAATCCCCCTTGGCATAACATGCAGGCACTGCCTACAAGTAATGCATCCATCGATTGTGCTGCTACACTGGGGCAGAAGGGGAAAATAAAGAGATTCACAAAATACATATCTCAGTAACCATAAACGAAGCAAATCCGCTTTAGCTTTGCTGTGACCTCCAGGAAGCAGAGCATGAAGTGCTTTGATTTATCACAAAATTGGAGCTTGCATCTAGAAATGTAAGTGTGGGATCATTTACTTAAAAGCTGTAGTCATCACCATAATCTTTAAGGAGCCAGATCCTGAGGCAAATTGCTGATGTGCTGATGTACTAAGGCCTAGAAAGCCAGTCAGACTTCCAGGCTACTTTACAAATATGGCAATATCGACAGGCTGTAAATTGGTTTCTTTGTGCATGCTGTCTAGCCAAATAACTCTTAAGGAAAGCGTGATAATAGCATAAGTCACCAAATGCATTTCACCAGGCCTCTGTGCAGATGTAACTCCTCAGGATGAAATAAACCAGCCATGCTAGTTTTGGAGACAAGGTGCTCTTACGTAGTTGTGAAATAAACCACCACCCAGCAAAATACAATCTCTCCTCTGGGGTCGGCTTCATCTACAGGACATGAAACCAGTATCTTCACAGGCGGCCTTGGTTACAGACCAGGGGCAAACAGACATGGACTTAGTGAACAAACGTACTGACAACTAAGATAATCCAGGTAAATCAGTGCCACACTGATATGCATAGAGGAAAAAGATCTTTGTGACCTGCAAGGTCTGTATGCTTCTGGGCTGTGGCGGGGAACACAATCTTTGCCAGAATTGCTTGAGATGGAGTGTCCTCTTGGTCGGAGTGTTTTCACTTCTGGTAGGAAGAAGTTAGAAAGTGACCCTTGTTTCAGCTCCACAGACCAATGACCCATCACCTTTTTCCAAGTACTATGCTGCATTCTGTGTTTACAGCAAAATTACATAAACAGAGAACTGTTAGTAAAATATTAAGTAAATGCTGAAAGGTGTTAACTTTTTACAATGACTATCTAGTGTCATCCTTTGAGTAGTCTAAAGAGCAACAAACACAAAGCACACAGTCAACCAGCTTTTAAAAAGGAAGCAGGATAACAGAACAATAAAATAATTTTTAAAACAAAATTGTTTAGGTCTTTTTTTTTCCCATTAAGCTGATCCAGAACAGAATCTTCAAAAATAAATGACGTATGATCAGCATGTCCACAGATATGTACTAAGAGTTTGTATAACAAGTGCTTCTTATTGTTAGATGCCTGGAGTACCTTATCTTCTCTGGTATGCTAATGACATGGGCTGATTTCCAAAACAGTATCCAGTGTAGGCTAACTATTGGCAGATATGAAAATATTTACATAGATGAACATAACTGTGTGTGGTAATATACTTGCAAATTTATCTTACAGATGTCATTTTCAGACATAAAGACATGATGATCATTTTCTAGCTAGCTCTAATTTGTTGCTACCCTAAAATGCTGTAACAGGTTCCCATAAACATATCTGAAAGCATTTTAGAAAGATATACCTCAATTTTTCAGTCAATGTAGAAATGTGATATTTCTGCTATTCATACTCCTCCTGAGATTTGTTTCCACAGCACAGACTATACCTAGAATGAACTAGATTAGATTTTCTTTTTTAAATATCAGTGCTTTCCAAGTTTCCAGTAAATATTTTCTTTTAAATTTATTTTCCTGTGGGGAGAGAAAAGGAGCTGCATGGCCATTTAAAATGTATTTTTGCAAAAAGTACGACACAGTAAATCAAAATTGGACCATTCCACTACCCAAAATTAGAAGAGTGGCTTATATATCCTGTATACGTGGAAAAATATTATATCAACTGCTTAAAAGTTAATTCAAAAATTCCAGTAACTGAGCAAGGAAGAATCTGCGCTAGTCAGTAAGAAATGGTGAGAACCATGATGCACCCAGTCCTGGGCAGAAAAAAGATGAGCCCTGGGTACTCAACACAATGTTCCCAGCAATACCCTTCTGCCAATACAGTTCTCAGGCCCCATGCTACAAAGCCACGCAGTCTCTTACATTCACTTTCTGTTAATGAATGGATTTTGCATTCATGACTACTCTTGCTTCCCAGTTTCAACAAGAAAATGGAGAACCAGTCCTTTCCAGCCAGCCTCATGAAGCCTGTTGGTTATGCTGCATTCCTATATGATGAAAGCTTTGAGCTTGAACCCATTCAGACCAAGTCACCTTTTGGTTCACCTCAGTCAATTTTTTCTAAAGCTCAATCAAGGCAATTAAAACAGCTCTGAGCAATGTAGAAGAAACTCAGGCATCTAAACCGACATATTGAAATCTGTTCCTGAAGTAATTAATGCCACATATGTATTTAATATAAGTGTTGTAGTGTTAAGAAATCCTTTTGCTATTTTTTTCATAATACTGTATTGATCCAAAACGTCCACTTTCAGTAACTATATTTTCAGAAGACAGTCCATAAATGTTGTTTTCTCTGTTCGTCACATTATGTTCTTGGAGCATAATGTTTTTAGCATGTTATTATTTTTGTTGACTTAAAGATACAAAAACACATAAGTAGCATTTATATCAAGATTTGTGCAGATACAAATCATGGTAGGAGAAAGCACRTCTAGTATCAATGGAACTGTTTTAAACATTAGTAGGACTTCTTGACACACAGTTAAGCTTAGCTTATGAGTGCTTATGAAATCTGACAGATCTGAACTGGGAAATTGAACAAAATTTCTACTAGAATAAGGCCATTTTCTTGTGGAAATTGGCTTCATATATTTCTCACTTATTCCTTTTTAACTTGGTTTATTATTTTTTTATGTGAAACATTTGGGGGAAAAAGGTGCTTTTTTACCTTATTACAGAGTTGAAAGACTTTGCAAATATTCCAGTTTAAAAACTGTAATGAGTAATGCCAGAAAAAAATTACTTGACCACAATTTCAACACACTTTTTCACCATTAGAAGCACACATGACTTTGGCATTTGTACTTGGGAACTTGGCTGGGAATATTTTGTGCAATTTGTCCAATTTTCTTAGAATATTTAGAACATTATGAAAAAATTCAGAAAACTATGATGTTCTATTAAAAACTAAATAAATGTTCCAGCCCACACATGTAGTATGGAATTATATGTGGAAGTAGTTTTCACTTTGAAAGTGTGCATGAATTCTCTCTCTGACCATCCATATGGATTCTGAGCACCTCTGAATATGAGCAAATTGCATTAGTAGCCCCTGCACCTCTCAGGGCCATAAGCTGCACAAGGGTAGGAAAAAGAACCCTCCTAATTCTTCCTGTGAACCGGGAGCAGTATCTCACTTGTGCTGCTCCGTGCCCACCTCTGTCAATTTGGTGATGCAAATGGTCTGCTGATGGGGATTGAGTGGTACCAGCAGGCTGAGGAAGCTGCTGTTATTTCTGGGGAAATAGCATCTAAAGTGGTGTGTTCAGGTCTGTCCCCGGTGCAAGAGAGATGGAACTACTGAGAACAGTCCAGAAAAGGGTCATGAAGATGTTGCAGGGACTAGAATATCTCTCCTATGAGGAGAGGCTGAAAGAGCTGGAGAAGGGATGCTCAGAGGAATCTCACCGATGTACATAAATACCTGAAACACGAGTGCAAGGAGGAGGCATCTAGGCTCTTCAGTGGAGCCCGATGACAGGACCAGAGGCAACAGGTACAAACAGAAACACAGGAGGCTCTKCCTCTGAGGGTGACCGACCACTGGCACAGGCTGCCCAGAGAGGTTACAGAGTCTCCATTCTTAGAGATATTCAAAAGCAGTCTGGACATGACCCTAATTGAGCTGATGGGTTGGACTGGATGGCATCCAACCTCAGCTATTCTGTGGTACTGTGAAATCAAGCACTTCCAGTCAGAAGTATGGATACGTAAAAAAACCAAGCATTGTATGAACCTCTTCCGGACGCACCCAGGAGGCCATCAGGATATAACAYGGGAGACTTCACGGCCTTACTTCYCCCTCCCCTGAAGACTTTTCCTTACAAGGTTATGTGCTCACTCAGCAAGGTTATGTGCTCATTAACAAATGGTCATCCTGAAGACTTYTCTCCATTTTAGAAGGATGTCCCTTCCAAGTTCTCCAGCTCATTAATGTCCAACATTCATAATTTCTCTTCTCAAAGTCAGCATTCTCCCTGAAGGCTGATTTATGGTGAGAGTGTTCTTCAAGTTCTGCTCTTCAGTGATTGAGGTTCCATGTTTATGGAAAGAAAAAAATCTTTTGAGAGTCTCAGGGCACTGATATCTTGCATCTCAGCAAATTGCCATGGGGTAGAGCATTCTGGTGTTATCTGTTAATACCAGAAGRTGCAGTCTTATAGATTTTTATGTTAAGATGCAAAACAGTGGCACCCAGTGACTCCAGCTCCTTAAGGAGAAAGAATATTTTTGTATTGAGTCTGTTCCATTCCTGTATTCATCAAGTCACATTGCTGAGCAAGAACAGATCAGTTAATTTTTTGGCCCAGCTTGCTGCATAGCCATATTAATTGGAATTTTCCATGAAGGATTTATAGGGCACAGTTAAAATGAAATATACTTGCTAACACCTCTGCAGAGGAGATTATTATAGAAAATAGATGAGAAGTAACTGGGTTCCCTTTAGAAAACAAATGTAAATATATACTCTGCACATTGCAAACCAGATAACATACATTGTTCAGAGTATAAATTACACAGGAAAAAAAAATAAGGAGAAGACAAGATCAAGATCTTAAATCTGAAAACTTCCAGTTGTCTTTTCCAGAAAAATAATAATGCAAAATATTTTTCTGCTTGTTTTTTCCCCCCACAAACCAGCTACCTCTCTGCCACTGGGTGGTAAAGTTTCACTCTAAATAAAGCATTGATGGTATGGAAAAACAGCTGAAAAAACCCCAAATGACAGTCAGTTCTGAGTGTCAATCTACACATTTAATGAGAAACTCTGCTCAATTTAATGAATCCTGGTGCTTCAGCCTACCATCATTTTAAGTAGAACCTGCATACACAACTATGTAGTGTCAATTTGGGGTGTATATTCTGGCAGTACAATACACCTCTGAAGGCAGAACTTCATTTTCTGAACTATTAACCATATAAGCAATTGTTACTAATTTACTGTGAGAAACGTGTGTGAAAATGTATGTACACATGATTGGCTTGTTGAGACAGCTTGAAAATGTTTAATCAAGGCTGAATAATTCTGTGTCTACAGTAGCAGTTAGATTAAAAACAATCAAAAGAAAAAAAATAATACTATCACTTCACCAGCGTGTCAGGGGTGAAAGTCTAATTGGATTGTAGTTGAACATAAACTAACTTCCCTGTGAAATGAGCAGTTGAAATTTGGGGGGAGAAGGTCATTATTTGGAGCTTGACCTTTGATTCCTAAGTCTGATAAAACCTGAAAAGAAAGACCCTTCTTTGGAAAGTGTATTTCATATGCGTGAGGTGGGGGAAAGTGGGGGGGTAGAGAAAGAAAAAAAAAAGAAAAWACTCCTTGAAAGCTGCTATTTGACAGCAGAACTAGGTGGCTGATTACAATGTCTTGGTCAGGACGGTTCACTCTTTGTAAGTATGCAGATATAATACATCCAGTAACAAACGCTGACATTTATGCATTCATTTATCAGCCAGAAGTGCCAGCGCAAACAAAATGCTCAGATTATTTTAGGAATCCCTCTAAAAGCCTGCTCTTGAAATTCTGCACAGAGATGCCGATTTTAACAATGGTACTTGAATGCTGGCTCTGAACACCAAACTCACACTCATTACAGGCAGCCACGAACAAGCCCAAACCTCGTTGCCTCTCCCCATGCTCCCTCGCACAATCCCATCCTCTCCCAGCTCTAGTGGACTGTAGCCCGGTTCCTCTCTGCGTGAGGCTGAGAACCGGCTCATGTAAATACAAGCTGGGGAATTTAGGTTGTGTCACGTAGCAAAAACAATGAGTGGAACAAATGAGCCGAGCAGCTCGGAGAGTTGGAAATCTCTAATTACCAGAGCCAGTCACAGGCAAACACTGAAGGAGGGGCGGACTATTTGCACCTAGTGCCACTCAACCAGGGTGACAATAAATTCATGAAAGGTCAGAGAACTTTCCATATGCAGAACTTGCAGCGCGAGTGATGGGGGCTGTCACCCCGCCGGGGCTGCCAGGGCTGTGGCGATGCTGCCACCTGCCGACGTCTCCCCCTCCTCCGAGATCCTTCTCCAGGCTCTGCTCTGCTTCTCCAGCCTCGCTCCTTCTGCAGATAACTTGCACTGGATTCGCTCTCACCACCTGACAGACTTTCCAGTGGCTCATTTTGATTATAAGACTTACTTAGGATCTACCTGGAGCAATCTGGCACTTTCTCTGCTGAGATCCCACTGTCCTGAATGCAACTTCAACATCACTTGCTGGAAAGGCAAACATAAATATTAGACAGCTAGTACTTGCCTTTGTTTAATACAGCCTCCTTTTCTAAACAGAGCTTTCACTCATAACATTTATATTGCCGTGGACTATGGTATACTTCTTGCCAATATGTCGTTTATTACTTAGTTTTCAGATTGTGAAAAATGTTTTTCTTACAAAAATGCCTCTCCCATAAATACACAAAAACTTCCACATCCAGCTGTCTTAATAAAAGGCTCCGTAACAGTAATAAGTCTTATTTATAAGATTTACACAAAGATGTATATAAATGCATACAAATGCATCCATAAACATCCAGAGGGAAATAGGATAAATAAAAGATTTTTTAAAAAACATAAATATAATCTAATGATATTCGATGCATATGCTCCCTCTCTGAATTCCTCCAGCTACTTTTTTTTGACGATTCATCTAGATTAAGTTAAAAAGTGTGGAGGGAGGAGGAACTTTGCAACAGCTTTCTCACTACAGGCTGTAAGGGACATTTCATTCCCCAGTGCCTCACTCAGGTCATTTTTGCACTTTCACAGTTCCCTTGCATGGGTTGGTCCACATTGACTGGTGATCTCTTTGTGAAGAAGACTCAGAAGCAAAGCTYGTTTCAAAGAATTGTTTGAACAGGGAAACCTCCAGTAGAACTTTCAAAATCAGCTCTCCAGCTAAGTGTGTCCTGTGTGTGCTGCTCCTTCCCAGCACACACACACATGCAGAGGCACACAGACACACACACTTTCAAGTAGCTGTTGAAGTGTCAAAAGGTGTTTTGGAAGAGCTACCTCGGTCTTTCTCCCTCAAAATCTTGGTTTTGTGTAATTATGCGTTTGAGACTGCTTAGGACAATGGTGTCCCAAGTTTCCATTTGGTTCTATACTGCAGATGTGTCTAAATTTTCAAGTTCTGATGCTGCACATGCTATCATCATGCCCGCTTGTGCTGCAATTACAGCTAGGCCAGCACTCTCATGCTGTACTTTCAGTTTGCAGCATCTGCAGGAGACAACTTATCTCCACGTGCCCCAAGCCTTCAAAAAGCATTTGGACAACACTCTCAGACACGTGGTGTGATTYTTGGGGTGATCCTGTGCAGGGCCAGGAGTTGGATGGGCCTTGTGGGTCCCTTCCAACTCAGGACATTCTGTGATTCTCCAAGTGAAGGAAAGGCTCCTTCTAGCTGTGCAAAGGCACGCATAGACTTGTGGTGACCATCGTRACCAAACTCCAGAGGAAGCATGTGGTAGTGGCATGTCCTCAGAGCAAAGCCACCAGCTCTCCCACGCTGTCAGCCCAGCACAAGCATAATTCTTGTTTATTTGTGCCTGATTAGGAACTCTGCACCTGAATTTTAATCATGAGAAAATTGTGTCCAGTACACAGAAATAGACAGAGAGAGGGTGCCCTTGGGAGGACCTTCCGTAGCAATTATTTGGCCTGAACCACTAAATTTCTTACATTATGTTTAATCATTATAGGACAGATAGACTAAGGGTAACAGTTCCAGCAGCAGACAAGCCTTGATGGTTAGCTAAGGTACCTAAGGCTGTGCCTTTTACCAAACATTTGCATAATGATGCAGCTGTTTAAAAATTACATAACAGTACAATTAAAATGCCAGAATGGCACAGTGGAGCTGCTGCTTARGTTAGATGATCATGGATCTCTCTGCCAGCTGCTTTCTGCTCTGAAACTGCTTGTCCACTTAAAATGTAAAGGCACGCTCTTCCAGTGGGTCCCACAGTTTTCGCTCACATATAAAGTCTCTGGTGGGCTGCATGGTGTTTTCTCAAGGAAATATTTCATACCTATAACATACACTAGCATCCTAGGATTTGCCATCAAAACAATACCAGCATTTAAAGGTCTCCTTTTTGTGGCCTAAATATTGTTCACAATTATATATGATAATAATAAATGTATACACACAGCACTTTTCTTTCTTAAAAAAAAAAACAAACATAAACCCCACAAAATACCAATTATCCCAACCCCTTGCTAAGTTTCCCATATATATCCTAATTGTTTAACTGAACTCTGGGCCTGACTGTTAACATTAATGAAGGTATTTTTCACTTCAGCTTCAGCACCACTTCATATGATTTAAAATCTGCATTTAAATACCATTAAACTTTGACATCCACAAGTGCTGAAAAGAATGCTCATATTTTTTTTCTTCCTGAGAAAATTCTTTCTAGTCAAATATTGTAATTGAGCCACGAACAGCTGGCATGGGTCTCATCTGCTTTGACAATCATGATACCAAATGGAAATAACTTTCCTTGCCTCTGATTTTAAAGATTACAAAGGACTCAGACTAGAAGTCCAGAACTTAATATTTCCTTGTTCAGATAAGAATGATTTGTGAGATCAACCCTGAGTTTAATTTTGTGTTTAGGCTTTATCCCAGTTCAAGACATGAAGTGCTGCTGGGAAGAATGTGACAGACAATAGAAGCCCACTCTAAGCTGAAATACAATGTCATTTCCCACTTCTAAAAATGAAAATGTAAGAATGAAACTTTCAATTCTTGACTGCAAATGGCTGCAAGCCACTTATTTTTGATCACTGATATTTTCTAGGAAATAAATTAAAAATTAGAGGAAGGTAAGATGTCTCCTGTCTGTGTTTCAGAGAATTAAAGATACTAACCACTGAGAAGCTTGCCTCTCTTTAAATACTAGGCTTCCTGTTGTCTATTTAAAGTTATGCAAGACCACTTAAGAACGATAATGAACAATAATCTTTCAAGAAATTGCCAAGCAGTGGAATTCATTAACAAAAACCTGAAAAAACATAACAATTTTTTGTAAATAAACAATTGTTCTCAAAATGAAAAGCTCTTGATCTCCTCCCAATTTAATTTTGCCAAAAAGAACTTTGCTACCATGAATTCTGAGCTGCTGCCAAGATTATTGTAATGTGGAACTCCTCATTTAGTATTGAAATTCATGTTTTTTTCTAGAGAAGTTGCAAATTGAATCAAAAACATTGTTTTACTTTGACTACCAAATGAATGCAGCTTCTRTGATGTGCAAGAAACATCTTACAACAAGCATATGTCAGGTTGTCTCCAAGAGGATTTTCTTCAGGATAAAAAGATAAACTGGTTTTCACTTGCCAAAAAATGCATTGTTGTTTGAAAGAAGTGAATAAATTAAAATATATATATTTTGCATTTACGAAACATTCAGGAAAGGAGAATTCTTCCTCAGCAATAAGAAAATAAATTGGAAGTTCAAAAGCAATTTCCCCACTCAAAAAACATCCCCACCCCTTTATGTGTTGACTGACATGCCTTTAGCTTATTACTGGTGTTACACTATTTATCGGCTACTTGCAAAAATGACAAGGGGAATCAGTTACATATAAGGAACCCTTTTTCCCACTATTAGAGACTTGTAACTGTCCAAAGAGCTTCAGTATCCGTAGAAAAAAAAATGAGATAAATAGGCCTGAGGATTCCATTAGCAGGTAAGCAGACATTTCACAAGGAATACATGGCTGCAGGCAGAGAGAAATACAGAAAAAAAAAAAAAGCGTTTGCATTTCTTTAAATCCTGGAAAATAGAAATATTTTATAGCTATGTTATAACCACCRGAAAGTTACTTTCACACAATAGTTTATAAGAGCAGGCTGTTATGCAGGGAGCTGTGAGTGGGTCCGTGCATTTCTTTCCCAATGCCAATAGAACTTTTTCCTGAAGAAATGTACTCTGGTACATCCATCAGGAACAGATAAGAACTTTGAAATTGGGCACAGATTCTTTCTTTCTTTCTTTCTACTTGCTACTTCTTTCTTGAAAGAGAGTCGTGACAACTTATTTCTAAAGCCATACCTGTGTCAGAAGACAGTGAGAGATGTATCTTGACTGCTTAGTAACATCTACTGTATATAAATGGTAGGCATTTGTCAGCTGTTTGAGGTTTGGGACTGTTCATCTACTGCATTAGATAGAGCAGAAGAAACACCAGATCAACCATGTTTTTTACATATCAGAATTCTCCATAAATTTTATATTTGCTTGGGCTGAAAGCCAAGAGCACGGTCCCGTTTTCTTAAAAAAATCAAAATTCCTTTAATTTTTTTTCCCCAAGCATTATTACTTGAAACTGAAATCCAAAGAAGAAGGACAGTTACAGGGAACAGAAGCATGGCATTGTGCCATAGCTCCAATAAGGATAAGCACAATAAACAAACTATTCTATTTTTCTGGACATTAGACTTAGATGCCATGAACATAAAATGAACAAGATATGGTCCTCTAACACAAGCTTATACTACACATAGACAAGAAAAGGTTTGCATGCACATTTATTGCTCTGAACAGAGGAAAAATTTTATTAAGGGAGCTTGAATGCCATTTATTCAAACTGAACCGTACCATTCCTGTGTGGACAGATTGATGATATGTCCATTAAAGAAACCAAATGCTACATCCAGTTGCAATTGCACCACTTAGTTGCTCATCTCTGATACATGTAAGATAATACCTTATGGGTGATCTATGTACTGTTAAAAATAGGTTTAACATAGCTGCTACTGGAAACCAGATACAAATAAGTCAAGAAACTGGATTAATTAGTTTGTTTTGCAGGAATCAAATGAGGGGAGAATCAGCTATGATCAAAAATGTTCTTGTTCTGCCAAAGACACTGTGATTCTATGCAGTGTTTAAAGTTTGTTCAATACWATGTAATGTAATAAAATGTTATGTAGCAATACAGATCTTGCTTCTACTTGAGGTGTTGTAAATCACTGTTGATTTCAGTGGAGGCAGGATCAGGTTCATAGAAATGATAACAGGCCAATTTTCAATTCTCTTACACATACCAAAGATAGTTGTCATCTTTGACAAAGGTGCAGAAATGGCAAGGAAATCTACTCATGTGCTTTGGACAGTGGCTTTTCAGAGCAGAGCAGGTATCAAACAGCAAAGCTTTACAAGCATATGCAAGAGTGGCATTATAGATGACTTTCCTGAACAGGGGCCAACTTACTAGCAAGGCTTTTACTAAGCTTTTGAATTGTACAGAAAGCGTGTTAAAAATATTTTTAAACCTGTTGTATTGTAATAACTGGGTTTTAATTAAATTGCAGATGTTCAATATCCCTGAAACAGTACTTTTTATTAAGAGGCAGAGTAGTCCATTAAACTTCTGTTTCAAATCACACGACCTGTCATTAAACAATCAGAGCATGTTTTCTCTTTCTTTTGACCTTGGCARTTAACATATAAACTTTCAAAGCACTGAGCTCAGACCTCTGAAAAGAAATATGATATTGAACACAATTAGAGACATAAAGATGAAGGAGACAAATAAAGGGTATCTAAATATAAAGAAATTTCCTAAAAACTCTTCCTGGAAATAAGACACTGTTATTAGAGAGTAGACAGTTTAAAGTGAAAAGACATCTGACATTTGCATTGATGCTGTAGTAGTGTAGCTCTGACTTGCAGTAGGTGTAATTAGAGCATTCAGTCTACGGAGGAAGAAAGACCTGTCACTCTGCAGCAAAGCCCCAAGCAAGGCAGGATAGCTAACAATGTCTTATCCTTAAATTACGCTTCTGATTTGAAAAAAAAATTAAAAAAACAAGGTTTGAGGTGGATTGTGTAGTGTTAGTAACTAAACCTTTCCCCACTTCTCTGTTAATATTATTACAGCAAGTTATTACATATTTTTTGAAGCCCAGAGGACAGCTCAAGATTCATCTGCTTGAGTAAATGCACTGATAGGATTATTTTGGAAAAGCATGATGTAAGCAGACTCTTTCTAATAGAATGAAACCCCTCAAGGTACTCGTAATTAAATTGATTAATTTGGCTTTTGGAGGTGCACTGTGTCATCTGATTTTGGAGGTAGACAAATATCCAAGAGACAGAATATCAGTGTCTTCTCATCCCTTCTTTATTTAGGGTTCACGTACTACCAGCTAACATGGGAAACATCTCAGACAAAAGCTACTTTTCAGCCCTGTTGATTGAAAGGAATTGGAAATTTCAGTCTTCTCCAGTCCTGGACAAGAAAGAAATTCCATGCATTGTAAATAGCTTCTAATGTTCTGAAATACGTGAAATGCAAACAGTCCAATCCCTGTTCAACCTTGATTAGATCCCCTGCAAACCCCACTGTTCTTTAAAAATCCCCCTTGTCTACTAACAGGAGTCTAGAAAAAACAGATGAGTTTCTCATGTTTACATGGCCAGAGATAGAGTGGATGATACCTACAACGATGCCTTCCTCCTGTCTTGCAACGATACTCATCTTTTTGTCTACTACCCACAGAGATCCACTGGCACTATTTTATCATTGCAGGGTTTGTCATGAGACAGAGAAGGGATGACTTAATGCTGCTTTCTGAAACACTGATCGTAGAGACTTGACTGAGACCAAATGCTGGAGAGTCTTGTAAASGGTAGCTGACTGCCAGACAATGGCCTCATACCCACACCTAAAGCAAGCCATGAAGGTCTCGTCTTGCAGGGATCCCTAAATCTCCTCCCTATGGAAGGAGCAATAGCTTTCCAGGGAAGTGAAAATCAATACTAAAAATTATTGACAGTTTCCATTTCTAGGGATCCCCTTGGCTACAGTCACAATGAAAGAGGATTATTTTGGCTTCCTTTGCCAAGTTCAGGAAAATCTATAACTGAAATCTATGCCAGCAAATGAAATATAAGGCACATAAGCAAACCCAATGAAATATAAGAGAAAATCAGAGCTATTTGACCAGTAAACAATTTAAGATTACCATGGAACAAGGCAAACTGGCTCTTCAAAGCCTTTCTCAATAGCTCTCCTGCTTCTGTTGAGTAGGCACTGCATTAAACTTGATCATCATTTGAACTACTTATGAATAATTGATTTAGGAATAACTTCACTGACAAAAATCTCACAGTTCAATTTGCTACGGTTTGTGGAACGTATTTATATTCACTTATAACAATGCTAATCGACAGCAATCCAGACTTTGGAACCCTCAAAAAAATTAACTGAACGTTACAAACTCAAATACTGTCGATCAACATAATTTAATAGAGTGTCTTCCATAGATTACCTAACAAAGATCAATCATAATCACAGGACCCTCAACCATTTCTATTCTCTTGTGGTTATTAAAATAGATGGGATTTTCCAGTAYGTCTAAAAGATTAATGAATCAGATTTCTGGTAGATCGGAGTGAGATACTAAATTAGGAACAAGTAGTTCTCCGGAAGAACCCTCACCAGTTGCCTGTCTCCACATGTCATTTTCGTCAATGGAGTTCCATTGGAATATCTTTGTTAATCACAATAACAGAAGCATGTACCCAGGTTGTAGAATATTTAGCACTTTTAAGACTCACAGAGGGGAACTGGAAATACACTTCAAGATGGAAAAAATAGCCAATGACAATCCTAAGATGATACATGTTGTCTTAATGAAATATACCTTTTTATTTTGTTGTTGAAATTGATGACTGAATGTAACATAGTCAGACTTTTGCTGTAGCATTGGTTATGGACATGCAGATGGCGGAACAGAAAATGCATGTGCTCTGCAGAGCTAGACAGTGTCTGCAAGCATACACCAGGAGAGATGAACTATATTTAATGCTCTGTAGCAGCAACAGAACATGGAGCTACTGCAATATCTCTGGATTTAATGCATCTCTACATGACAGCACACCAAATATAGGGTATCTTTCCAGGTAAAACTGTTTAAGTTTTTGTTGGCTTGATGTGTGTGCATGTGTGTCCCAAAAGAAATAATAAAAAATCTTTTTTTTTTTTTTATGTAAGAGTGCATATGCATTGTTCTGTTGGACACGAGGACACTGAAAATAACAACTCACATGCAAATCCAAAATCAAAAGATAAGYAGAAGAAGGGTGACCAATACAAGAACTGGTAACAGCACATAATATTCTACACAGTCAAGGGCATAGGATCAGCCTAGGGTACCTGAGCTGACAAAATACAGGGTACTGAGTCTTCTTTTACCACCTGAGTAAGAGATGCAATGTTCAGTGATAGCAATACTCTTCCTCCTCACAGACCCTTCACATGATGATGAAAGTTGATCAGGCAGCTGATACAGAAGGCGTCTGGCCCTGAGCATAAATTCTGGCTACAAAAATATGACTGAAAAATTTCTTTCAATCAAGGACGTAAATCCCCAAAGMGAACTTAATAGAAAAAAATCAGCTTTGTTTCTACCTCTCTATTTYTGTCCAGTCTGCTTTTTCAGATTTCCTACAGGGCTTTATCACAAAAACCAAAGTTTCAGAGCAGAGTGAACATTAATTTGTGATGTAAAGGTACCAAGGAGATTCAGAATGTTGTTCTTCACGTCCCTTTTAAGATATTACAAATCCTCTTGAGCTGAGGAAACTAGTGCTGAAACAGTCGTAACAGTGATTTAAGAAGATCATCTTGAAAATGCCAGATTTATACTGATGGTGTGTTCTCTTCTTGTGAGGAGTTTCACCATTTCCTTTGGTGAAAAACCCTTTGGTTTGAAAAATGATCTASATTCTAGAACCACAACCTCCAGTAAAGACATGGCATGAAGCCGTGTGAGTATTTACAGGATKCTTCTATCATATTTTCTACACACACAAAGAATGTCCACCATGGCACCTACATATTCCCTTTCTTACTGCATCTTACAGCATTCTCATGATCTGGCAGTTGGATCCAATTTGGTAGGACACCAAGGGATGCTGTCCCAGGAAACCTTTCAACTGTCTGTGGGTGGTTTTAAGAACAGTGCAGCACCAGTGTTGCCCCTACCTGACACCCTCCAGACAAGAATCTTGGGGTGAGAATGAGAATAGGAGGTGCTCAAATGTGGCCCAAGCAGAAGGGAGGACAAACTCACTGGCAGGCAAGCATGTCCTAAAGCAGGCCTGAAGATACCACACAGAGAACACAAGCTCAAATTTTGCAGCCTCTCTCAACAGGCCCATTCTTTACACATGAGACTGAGGAAGCAAATCAGAATTGATACACACTGCAGATAAGAGGGAAATAAATTTTGTTCATCCATTTCCAGTTGTTCTTCATGCAAGTATACTTTGCTYCACAGTCACTCAGAGGTTTAATGTTATGTCACGATTTGCAAACTGGTAGGAATTTCATACTCTGTTTTGAGAAGGAAGAAAAGTAGAAATGAACAATTCAAGAAGTTATAAGACTTTTGTTCAGGGAGTAATATGCACTTGCATGGAACACCAGGAGAAGACTTGGATTGTAGGTTTATCTGTCCCCTTTTATGGGTGACCTTGAAAATGCTTAGAGAAAGCTATAGAGAAAAGCAATTACATTTTTGAAATTACGCACCACTGTTCTCATTCATCTTGATAAGCACTTTTAAGGAATCCAAAAAAGGCTAGAATATTGCTTTTATAAAAGTTGTAGAGGCCTTGGTTCTGCAGAGCCAGTTTTAAAATAAATTTAGATGTACAAAGATGAATTTTTATTTCCTTTGTGTTGCTAAATTGCTACTTTTGTAATTAAAAAAAAAAAAAAGCCCTGCAGTGCTATACTGAGACCTTTGGCAAAAAAAAAAGTGTGCAAGATCTTTTTCTCCTTGCTCTGGAAAGATATGCAGCAGCTCAACCTGTGTTGTGCAGTCATCCCTACTGTGTCACAAGCATCTGCATTCATCCTTTTCTGTGCATTTATAGGCGTGATTGAAGTGTTGATAAGAAGCTGCATTTATAAAAACAGGATGTTATGCAAACAATAGGCACAAGATCTTAGTTATTCTTATTCCTGCTGGTTAAGCTCCTCTGTGTTCATTTAGGCATGATCTGTCTTCGTGTCTCTTTTACTCTCATTATTATCTTGCCTTACCAATTAGGTAAGGCACTGAACGGCCTGTTATTCCAGCCTGGGAGGGCTGGGGGTCAGAAGGAGTCATGCTTAATGTTAAGTGGCTGTGAAACATTAAAGCCTGTAAATTCATCAGGACAGTTGGCCTGGCCCACTGCAGGGCAAGGGGTGTAAGTACTTTTCTGCTTGAATTACACATGGAGCAGCACTGGCTTTGAAATGCCAGGATCCACACTGAGCTCAGCGAACGCTGCCCAAGTGCGTAGCTCCAGCCTCAGCTCTAATAGCAGGAGCAATAGGGGTTATTTTTGGAAGCTCTTGGCAGACAGATAGAAAAAGAAACTTCAAAAATCATTCTGCCTTTTTACTGAGGACCCCCTTAGGAGTACTACTGGGAAGAAGTCTGTCGACCTGCCACAGCTAATAGTCACTCAGCAACCCGGCGTAACCAGCGCTCCAGAATCAATGCGCTGCAGCTATTCAGTAGTACCACATCTGATGCTTGAAAGGATGGAAAATACGATATGTGACAGCTGCTTATGAGCGATAGTGATAGTGAACAAAAAGCCTAACGGGTACTGGAATGTCTCCGCCCCGCACACAGAAAGGACGCGGAAGGGAATGATGACTTTTCCTAGTACTGCTGCACTCTTCAGCAGGCACCATCCTGTGTGCCAGATTGGCAACTCCAGCAGCTCAACAGCAATTATTCACATGCCACCTCTGAGGCAGTGGTTTGCTACTCACAGTATCCCTGCTATATCATCTACCAGATTGCCGTCTGCACATCAAGAGGTTTTTCATTTCTTGGACGAGAGAATAAGAGACCAACAGAGAAAACAGAAAAGGGTCAAATCTCTTAGTCTAGAATTTGTACAAGGAAAGCAAGCAACTATTTGTAACCAATACAGACAAGGTTAAAATCTAAAGGAGGCTAGTTAACTTTGGAGAGAAGGATTTTCTGATGCACCAAAAAAACTGACCAGGGTTTGTTACTATGGTATTTTCCACTGGCTTCAATGGGCCCTCAGTTGCATATTCTCTTGATCTGCTTGAGCCTTAGCACCCAGCAATATTTAAATAATTTCTGGAATTATGGATTATTTCTTGAAATACAATATTGTCTCATTTTGATTTAAAGTAAGAGATTTCTTTGTCAAAGGCAACTTTGCTTCTGTCTACTGTATGGCTTAGTACCTCAAACCTTTATCTCCAAATCTGAATAAATACTTATTGTTACACCTCATCTCCATGATCTTCACTCTTCATTGTGCGAGCATAACTAAGATTGGTATTTACAGAAAAAAAATATTCACTTTTTCTGAGAGGAAAGGTTTTTTTTTTGACATAGCTGAAACTTTTAAAAATATGTCTCCAAACAATTCTCATAAACTAATCACTTTGGCAAGCTTCTATAGAAAGAAAGGTCTTCTATACAAAGCAATAATGTTATTACTAGCATGCAGAATGCTAGAACACCTCCCTAAAAAAAAAAAGACAAGGAGAAATTTCATCAGGAGAGAACTTAATTATTAAAGACATTGTAAAAGTAAAGATGACTCTGAATTTGGTGTACAAAGATGAGTTTGATCAAAGGTTAGTTTAATCATTTGTCTATACAAGGAAGTGCTGCCCTGAGTTGTCAGTAGCTCTTCTTGACCTATTAAAAGTCCTAAGTGAATATTATTTTGTAAATCTCAATTGGAAAGACTGCCTTAATAATTCAGGTATGAGAACAACTTGTTAATATATATTTTTACTAGTTATTTTTTCCTGCAAATAAATATTTTCTGTCATGTTCATTTTTTTATACTGTAAGATTTTTTATCTTGCTTTAAGATAGATAAACTCCCTTTCAAATATTTATATACCACCAAGAAATATTTTCAAGACTGCCTCTGCTTGTGATTTTATCTTCATGCTAAGGGACTCAAAAGGTTAAGATTTTAATCCACTGCAAGGGATTTGCTGAATAAATATCTTGTTTGTAAGAGCTGGATTAGGACAACACACTAAACCTACTCCATCTAACTACAACACAGTGAATCTTGTCAAGAAAATAAACTCTTCTGTTTATCCTTACTTATGCACAGAGCTATGAATAACTCTTAYAACCAGCTAGTGATCCTGCCTATATTATCTTGTCTGTAAACATGCCCTGCATGCTGAAACAGCTGAAAGGAACATACAGGATTAGGAAAAATCACAGAAGCTGAAAACATGTTTTGACGCAACTATGGGAGAAAAAAATCCTCTGCTCCAGGTGAAAAGCTTTATAGTCTGTCTCATCTCCCTTTATCCTCACATTGCCCAGAATTGCCTTACTTTGTCAAAGAGAAACTATGATGAAAAGCTCCTTAGAGTGACCCAACTTGAAGGAATGCCTCCTTCTTTAATTTCCCTAAGAGATAAAACAGTATATAGGTGTCTGCTTTCAAATTATTGTTTTTCAAAATGTACACTAGGAACGGTTAGAAAAAAAAGTTTATACTGAGCAAAAACACACTCCTCAAAATATTCGTTAATCKGTAAACCACTGCTTAAACTTTGAGTTTCAACATTTGATTTTTAACCTAGGAGATCCCAAGCATGTCACAAACCTTATCAGATATCCTGTTTATCATTAATGTATAAATCAGTGAGAGGATTGTTTAAGGACAGCACCTAGCATTAGCCTGCAGAGGAACAGCTCTTTAATAACATAAAGGAATTTTTTACTACAATTGACCCAGGTGGCCAAGAAGGCCAATGGCATCCTGGTCTGTATCAGGAATAGTGTGGCCAGCAGGTCTAGGAAAGTGATTCTCCCTCTGTACTTGGCACTTGTGAGGCCGCACCTTGAGTGCTGTGTCCAGTTCTGGGCACCTCAATTCAGGAAGGACATTGAGGTGCTGAGAAAGGTCCATAGGAAGGTAATGAAGCTGGTGGAGGGTCTGGAGAACAAGTCCTGTGAGGAACAGCTGAGGGAGCTGGTGGTGTTTAACTTGGAGAAAAGGAGGCTTGGGGGGAACCTTATCACCCCCACCGTGCAAACAGGCTGTAGCCAGGTGAAGGCTGGCCTCTTCTCCCAGGCAACTAGTGACAGGATAAAAGGACATAATCTTAAACTGCACCAGAGGAGAAAACACATAAGTAGCTACCTGGAGAGCATGGACTTTGAAAATCTAAAAAATCARTTTAGGGTTTTTTTCATGTTTTCTCCTCAGATTGAAATTAATTCATTTGAGAAGTCCATGTAAAGTTGGAATTACAGCAATGAGAAAATATTTCAGATGGGAGTCTGCACGCCTTAATAATGTACCTGTCCAGAAAGTTTCTACCTAAGTGTGCRGAGAATTATTTCCTAGCTTTAAAAATAGCTTTAAAAATTTAAAAAGTGAACTCTAGATTTTTCTAATTCTACCTTTGCWCCTAAATTTTAAGCTGTTTTTTTCCTATGAAGGCAAAGAACATACACTGCAACTCTCACCAGTTCTCCTCCCTAACAAAATACATTCTGCCATTAGGTTTCCTTAGAATCAAATTCAGAGAAAAAATGTTTTTAYAATTTTTTTTGCAATTTATAAGTAAAACAAAACAAACCTGACAGTTCTTGTTGCTAATAAAGGCAGCAGCCTCACTCTGCCTTAGGAATTTCATAAGGCACTGAATGATACTAAATAAGTTTTTTAAGTATTCCTTTTGCATTGAACAGTTAGAGGTACGCAGATTTGTCTGGTAAACAAGTATATTTTACTATTTACACTTTATTTCCACTATAGAATGAAAAAGAATGTGTGACCAGCAGAACTAGGGAAAAGGACAATAAAATGATAATTTGGTGTAAAATTTGGGGTATTCCAGTCAGTTAATTTGCTTTTCTACAGGAGGCGTAGTTATCTGAATTTCCATAATATAAAACCGTTTACTCTTCCACAGAGTAGGAATTTATGGAAAAAACATCCCTGTGGCATGGTTTAAGGTCAACTATTACAGTAAAATATTCATTTTCATGATACATATGAAATAAACATTTAAATATAGCACACTGCCATTTCTTTCATCAGCAGTGGTAAAAACAGCAAATAGTTGGTTCAGCGAGGAAGTTTTACAATTATTTGTCAGAATTTTTCATTGTCTGGTCGGAAACATCAACCACTTCTCTATGAGTAAAGATATAAAGAAGTGAACACTGCTTAGTATTCACGGATGCTTCTATAAATAAAATTATAGCACGGATTTATTCATAAAATAAAGAACACATTCATTCAAGATATGTCTTTGTTTTATTCTCTCAAATAGTTTCACAGGATCAGCAGCCTCTTCCCAATAAAAAAAGAYCACTCTTAATAAAATGGGGAAAAAATTATACTGGTGATGAAAGACACACAGAGCTCATAAAAATGAATCACTACATATGCTGGCTAACAATGTCTCAATTTAAAACAACATAATTCCTGAAAGTTGTGTGGCATAAATAATTTCTATCATGTGACCAGTGTTTATATGGATTTGTCAGTATTACCAAGAGAAAACAAACAAATTTTAATATGTCATCCTAAAACTCACATGTTAGCATGCACTATCCAAAAACTGGAATCATGGCTAACAGCRATAAAAATGTTAATTTATTTCTAATCCTGTAGAAGTCTATTTTCTCTAATAGTTACGGAAATGGAAATGAAGTGGTGTCTAAAATGAACACACTGTATTTTGCTTCTTCAAAGACCAAGAATTTCAGCTGGATACTTTTGGATAAGTTGTCCAACGTATTTTGTAAAAGACATATTTGGGACATTAAAAAATGAGCATCTTAAAAGGTATACAGTAATACACTGGAWAAGGCCTTATAAATCAAAGTGTTCAAGACTTTTTAAGAATTGCAGAGGTAGGATTCTGTCCCTTGGACCACATGACCTTTCACATATGTCTATGTATGTATTGTGCTTATTCTTCAGTATTCAGTGTATCTGCACTGGCAAGTAATCCATCTGGTGTTGACAAAAAAGGTRTGGAGAAGTCTTTTAGAGTGATGTCCTGCAACCTCTGTCTTCAGGAGAGGTAGGATATTCCCTCATCTTTCCCATCTATTATGAAAACTATRTGAATCTATGGACAGAGATGCTACAAATGTATTTCACGTTACTGTCTGTCTACATATGCCCGTATCTTAAAATGGGGATTTTTTTTCCTTAAATGTATRACTCTTTCCTCCCTCTAGAAATTCTACTGCTCTTGTCTGAGGCAGTGGGCCCAATATTCAAATTCAGTATCAAAACTGAGGAAGGTCATTTTCAATCTAAATAATAGAGGAACACTAATGAAATCACAGAATTGAAAAAAAAAATTAAATGCTCTACAAAGAAAAACAAATATCCACAAAATCCTCAAAAAGTTTGCTGCCTAAAAGGTTATTGAACAGATGAACAGATTGCTGAATTACTTATGCTCTTCTATAGGTACATATACATGCTTTAAATAATATACATAATTACTATACTCATTTTTAATGAGTACATTGTGTCGAAATTTCCAGCTCCCTGAAATAAACCCACATTTTACTCTTGGAATGTTTCTTCTGGTGTCCTTCTTTAAAAATATGACACAAAAGACACGTGGCAATGCTCTGATTTAAGGTAGGGCAAGGCAGAAAATTTCACGTTTTCACTCCGAGAAAATGGGGTAAGAAACTTAGACTGTTTGCATGCACAGAATARTTCTTTTGGATCCCTTCACCTCATCTGTCTTTGGCGTCAGCCCAAGAGACGAAATGCGTGTAACTGAGCAGCCATGTAATTCTGGCACCATTAAGAAGACTGCCCTCCCTTCTCTCTTCCAGACCTCTTGACACTTGTTTCTAGCCTGCATTGTCTGATAAAGCCCAGCATCTGAAGGCCTTCCTTGAAGATCATACTCACCATAAGGAAAGACAGACTTTTCCCAAGGGCTGGAAAAATAAGCCRCGTAAGAAATGAGGACTGAAAAGCCACATTTGTGAAGGGTTCTATTACCTGAACAGGACTGCATTTTACTTGTGACCTTCACTTGGAACACCTCCGTCCTGCGCCTTCCAACCGTGGCAGCACTTCAGCAGACTTTTGCATTGTTCTGACCCAACTGCCTACACCCTCACAAGACTGCAGTGGTGAATTTAGTCTAGTATCTGTGTTCCATTTGTGTGCAAAAACTTCAAAGGCACAAATAAATTCCACTGCTTATTTATGAAACACTTTGGAGCTGTGGCAATGGACAGGTATTGATGCACAACCAGAGGATTACTAGTTTGAGCTGAAGTGCCAGTGCCAGCTTTGTAAAAAAACTGAGATGAAGGCAACTACTTGAGAGAGTTAACCTCACCCTAAACTTCAAAACATGCCACAATGCTGTTGTTTCTGGCAATCTGAAACAAGTCTCTTGAAGTTGTTTTCCTAGGATCCACATCTGTTCTCTGGTGTTGGAAAGTCACAGTGGGGAGGAGGGTGGAGGAGCAAACATCAGGCAAGGGGACTTTTTTTAAAAGGTACCAATTCCCTACCTATTTCCAYGGTCTTCTATTTCAGACTTTGAAAGTATACCGTGCTCCAATAATTTGGGAGTATTATTGCCTGCCTCAAGCCCAAATTGCTGCTTCAAAATGTGGAAACCGTTTCTGAATTTCCCCACAGCTTTCACCCTTGCCTAAAACTATTCTGTAACACTCACTAATGTTCTGGTTTCTTTGTCAAGGCAGGTGCTTCTAAAGACAACCTGAACTACCTTATGCCAGAGGATGGAGATATATTAGCATTTCCAGGCCAAGACAATCAATTAATTGRTAATAACTACTAGAATTAATCAGCCTTGTCTATCTGGCTTCATTACTCAGAAACCAGCGTGTTTTTTCTGCTGTCACTTCTGTTCATTTTTYCTATGTATTTTGCTTAATCTTAGATGGCATCATATTTGAATTTATTTAAAAGTCATGCGCCATATTACTTTTCAGTATCTCTGCTTTGCCCTGTGTCAGCACAGCATATGGAAATTGGGTGCTCTGCTTGCTGGGCTGCATTTTCAGGAGGAGAAAGTGGAGGTGGGAGTGCTTATTAAGAACACTGGGATGATCCAGCGAGGGTATGGCTTCTATCTTTGCATCTGCAGGGATACTGAAAGTGTGACCATRGACTCTTAACTATTCCTTGTCAGCCCGAGAGCAAATATGTTTTTGCATAGGCCATCAGCAGCCACGGTCAGAGGCTTGGTAATATTATCATAAATGCTCAGGTGAAATCTGTGATGGTTTAGGAGAAAATAAGAYAGCTCTGCCTCAAGAACAGAAACATCCATCAGTTAGTGGAGATTCTGGGCCTGTACAGTTTCAGCTGTGCTGTTATCTACTGTTGATTGTTTATCCACTTCCAGGATGGAAATGCAAGTACCATAACCACAAAGTTGGACCGGTTGGTGACATTTCACAAATATTCTCAGCCAAAAGGGTTTTCTTATATGAATAAACTCTAAACATCCATGTTGAACATAAACCTAGTTGCCCAAATTCAACTGTCCAGCCCTGACCTTCTCCTTCATGAGTTTTATTCTTCTAGATATTACTGTTTGAAGCCTTTCCATAATTTATAGCACGTTACTCCACACTTTCTTTAGTTTTCAAAGCCAGGTCCTAAATAAAGACCAAAAAACACTTCAAACAACTTAATCCTTCCTAGAAAAGGCTGTTAGCATTCAAAGATGACATTACATCAAAAGCAAAGGTTAAACTCCAGAATGCATTCTTTGAATGAAGTAACAAAAGCTCTATTATAGCCTTTGATCACTTGAGCTCACCTGTAGGAAATGTTACACCTTTTTATTAAACTGTTGAATTGTCTTTGCTGTACAAGCTGGAGACATTCTTGACAGGCTTAAAGTCGTTAACACCTCTGAGGAATGCTCAGCAGAGCCTATAATACTCTTTCGTGTCTATGCATGTTAGTACAGCAACTCTATAGGTTCCTAACAGCCCAGGCACTCTTTCCTTTTCTTATTTCTGTAACAAATTTATTGAAATGAGTGAAAAAGTCGTATATTGACAAAATTATCCATGACACAAATGTGCACAGCAAAATATTTGACKTTATCAGGAAATAAAGACTCTATCACTAAATTAGCAAATGTATTGAAATACCATGAGAAGACTTTAAATAAATCACCACTTAATTACTGAAAAGAAAACCAAACAAATCTGCATCTTTAATTGGTGGCTGGGCAGTCCGTTCACCACTGTCCATTACCAACTGCTGTACACAGAGTCAATTTATTTTTCATTCAGACAACCTGCATTCACATTCTCACACAAACTGGCACACACATACCTGCCATGCTTTTCCTCCCTCTCTCAAGCATTAACTACTTGTATAWAAATGTATATGCATGCAACTGTGGACTATGAAAATAAAAATAAAGATCAACATTATATCTTTAATTTATCTTCTTTTAAAGATTGCTGCACGTTTATTTAGTTTTAGAAGCACTGACAAATATAAACATGTCTTCTCTTGAAAGTACATAAATAAATAAGCTTATAAGGATGCTGTGACAATCCAGACTGCTATTTAGTATTARTATCTTTAACAATGAACAGCTGAAAGCTATTTTCTCCCAGCCTCTGTGGATCCCTTTTTTTTCCCCTTTTATTTCTCCTGTTCTTTTGCACAGCTCATCTCTTCATGCTTAAAGATTATTTTTAATAAGGACTAGCATTCCTACGTGGATGTGCCCTCTCAGACACATAGAGAACTAGGGGCTGATTCTGCTTTTGTTCCCAAGTTGTGCTCTATATACATTACTTCTTACATGTCACAAAGCTTTTGAATATTTCTAATACACTTTACACTTCAGGTTCTGAGATGTCTTCTGCTGAATAAGCACTCACATACATGAAAGCTGACTACCAGGCCATCCCTGCATGCACATACAGAAAGAATTCTTACATAGAAATGAATGCTATGAAACAGCTGAGAAACACAGGGCAGACAACTACCAAATAYGAATGATGATAGATTTTTAAAAAGAGCATGTATCCTTCAAAAAAGGAAATGCACCTGCTGTCTGCACTGTAGCTGAAGCCTCCCACACAGCCTCATGCAATCAGCAAAAACTAAGTTTACATCTTTCTTTCCCACTAGATCTATGATTTTCTTYGAGAAATTCTGACTTACTCATGCTTCTATTTAGAGATAACTATTCAGCGGAGGCTTGCAGTGAGCTTCTGGATCTTAATCCTGTTGTCTCGATTAGTCTCTCTAATGATTACACAGTTTGATTGCCTCAGAGGGAGGTGGAGAAGAATGGGGTAGAGTGAAGGGAGCAGTTTGTGTAGTCCCCATTAGCTCCTGATTACAGGAAAAACAAGATAGTGTCATGTTGTCTGAGTTCAGTGGGGAGGAAGGTAATGTGCCTCAGAATAATTCTGTACAATCAAGAGATTAGAAGGATTAAATGTAACCAAACCTTTCCTAAAACAGAAGTGATGAGAGATATGTTTTTAAGTGGTAAACACTGACTAATTTGTTGACTCATTTGTGAGGGTCTACCAACACAGTGAGAGCACTAGTGAGAATAAAGCAGCTGCCCATACCTATTTCCATGCTGAATCACATGGAATGGATTTAAGATTGCTGTGCCTATATGACTTTATTCACTGAAGATTTCTATCCTTCTCGCTTTTCTAACTCAACTGGGCAATAAAAACTCAGTATTTTCTAAAACTATGAATTTTTCTGTACCTTTGGGTGACCAGAACAAATGAGTAAAACTACCTCACTTGGAAGAAATTTTCATCAGCAGTTTCTTCTTAGATATAAGTGATTTAGAGTTTGTATTTTTCATAAAATTTGAAATGGYTTTCATAACAATTCAATCAGAAAAACAACAATACAAGAAGGAATCTGCTAATTCCTTCTGAAAAATTATACAATACAAAACCAAGCCTAGTAGACTTTTCATTCTTCTACTTTTGATCATTTCTTAAATTAACAATTAATGATTTTCTTCTTTCATTTTATGAAAATAGCTCATTATTTGCAGTAACACAGAAATTCTTCATCAAATGTCTTCAGTTTCTGGAGAACAATTTAATCTTTTCTGCAATCACGGTGCTGTCAGATGCAAAAAGCAATATTCACTCTGCACAGAAAAGTCCTTTTTAGTCCTCACAAGAACTCTACTGTGTGATAATATTCACAGCAGTGAAAACACAGRAGCATATCCACATCTATTCGCTCTTCAAAGCTTGTAGAAGGTGATGGATTAAACTGAGAACAGCAGCTCCTCCAAATGGAAAAAAACATATCCCATTCTTATCAAGCAAACATCAAGTCAGTGCTGCTTATTCATTTTTAAAAGTGATTTATCCCCTAATGTTAGCCTGCTCCTCCCTTCAAGGCACAACATTCAGAAGAGAGGAGTAACTGCAGTGAAGTATGAAAGCAACATGTCCCAAAATGATCTGGAAAGCAAGTGCAACTCCTTCCTATATGTGCAGTAACACCAGAAGAGTGGAGGAGCTGTGGTCTGTCAGTTGCTTTCCTCACAACAGCAAAATAAAGGTGATATATAAAACTTTATAATGAGTTCATGTAATTGGTTTAAGATTATATATCATGTCCAAAGAAATTAGTAAGGTAATCTCTGTAAGGARAGAGACTATATTTTGTGAGGTTAGGCAGTGAAACTAGAAAATACAAATTTCTGAAGTCCTTTATCACGTGAAATGCAGGAGCTCTTGGTTTCCAACACAGACTTTCCACCAATGCCTAAACTGGACAGCTCTTAGCACCACTCTTTCCCCATCTGGAGTCAGAATCTGAGGTTCACTCAACTTGTAATACAATATAAAATGAGTAATGGTGGGGAAAGAGGTTTATTGACAATCACAGAAAAACTCAAAGGACTGAGTTTTCCAAATACAGGCACCCGTCTTGCTGGAAGCTCAGACTCATTGGGAAAAGTACAGGAAATAGCTGAATTACAGATCTGAAAGAATCGGTTARCACATGTGTTTTAACAAAAGAAAAATAGTGATTTTCAAACAGTCATCCCTAAACTGGACTTTTTTTCAGATCACTTGTTCAGTAACCTTGGTAATCATTAAAGGAGTTTAGGGATTCTTTTGACACATTATTCATCACAAGCAGAAGCTAGAAAGTCACAACACTAAAAAAAGAAGTTGGTTGCCCTAGGCATGTTTCAGCTTACTGTCAGCTCAGTCTGTCCTAGTGTTTCACTTGTAATAGCTCCCTTGCTGTACTTATGACTAATAACAATAAAATATTAACAAAATAGTTTTGCTTGGTGGTAACTCTAGAGACAGGAAGGAAAGACGTTGTTGTGTCCTCTGTTTTGTTTCTAGCCTGACAAGTAGTTTTGTCCCCATTGCTGCTGTAACATTTTGATGCCAAAGGGATCAGTGGCAGCAGTACTGCTGGGTTCATCCCTGGTCTAAGAATAAACAACCTGGTATGCTCTCCTCACCTTAGAGCAATTTTTTTTTATTCAGTGCCTCTTCCTTCTCAGCTAGAACTTTCTAACACCCTCCAACTTCCTCTAGCTTTTCCCACTTCCTCCTAGATGTTGCTAAAAGTCATGGTGATGCTTTTCTGTCCTTGAGCTGCCTTGCTGCTCATGTTGAGCTCCCTTTCATCTCTTCCAGCTCCTTCTGCACTCATTTAGTCTCCAGCCGCAGACCTTAGGAGGCTCCAAATCCCAGAGCCTCCAGAGTGATGCTTTCTTCAAAAACCAACCCTCTTCCCCTCTGCACTGCAGCGATGGATGGGAAAGGATTGCCAGTTCTCAGAAGGCTCTCCCATAAAATCACTCCAAAATACCCAACAGATTAAATTTGAAATTTTTAACAATATATTTTTATTTCACTGTAATTACTGCTTGTTTTTAAACATGCCTACAGGCCCCAGGCATAGGGGGAACTTGATGCACTTTGCCATATAAACTTAATCGGACCAAAGATAAGGGAAGCAAATACTATAATTCTTATTAATTCATTTCATTCCAGAGTACCGCTGAATTTGTGCAAAACCTGTGGCAACTGCAGCAAAAGTGTTCAGGCTGTACTATGAACTTGATACTTTGTATACTGAATTCAGTTTTTATCGTTTTCAGGGGTTTTTGCAAAAGCTTCATGTGGTTCTAGGACTTAAAGAATTATGGTCTATTTGTTCCAGCACGAGTGCCTTATGAGCAAGGCATCTGTTAARGGCTTCTCAAACATCTCATTCGAACTAAACCCTGAAGAAAATTTAGTTCCTTTAAACCAATTAAGGTCTATGTTTTTAATCCCTTGGGTGATGTCACGTGAATGTACAATTTTATGTGCAAGATAGGATGGATTCTTAGAATAAGAACAAATAAAATTTAAGAGAAAAAACAAGATAAGATAGATAAGATAAGCTTGAAAAAGTCAGGCACTAACCAATAATGTCAATGTTGACTTATGCATCGTCTATGCAGTTTGTAGCCTGTAATTCAAACCAAATGATGCCTTTAAAATATGTTTTGCAAACTGTACTGCAAACAGTGTAAMAAGATTGGCAAATATTTGTGGTCTCAAAGAGATTCCCCTTTGTCCTCATGTTGGGATTCTCACCCCTTTGTGGTATACCCACAGTTCGTCCCCTCAGACTCTTTTATTCTGATGCCTTTTTAGTGCTAACACCAGTCAACTCCAGATTGCAATATCCCTTGGCATTGTAGTGGTGATATGATTCACATTGCCACCAGCACTTTATCTCCTGATAATTGCATAATTAACTTACTGTGTAATCACCATTGTTTCCAGCAACTTGTCACATGATTGCCGCCTCATTTCCACAAACCAGCACATCTTGGTTTTGACACGGTCAAACCATGTGATGTTTGTAGAGTTGTGAACTTCATGATTTCTGGAGGCTTGAAAGCTGGTTTGTCATAGCTCAGACGTGGAAGCTGAATCAACTCGAGGGGGGCCATCATACTTCCATACTTACATGGGCAATGGCAATCTCTCTGGAACCTCCATACCAGAAGATTTCTGTGAATAACTTACACATTTTGCAAAAATAAATACATTCTAGATTCATGGAAAGTTCTATCAGTTAGCAAAATTTCAACACAAACAGATATGCTAAGCACTGCATATGTCACAGCATGCTGGGGGTTTTATTTTTCYGGGTGTCTCTTTTATATACTACAGTCTCTACACTTTTCCACATTGTCTGTTCTTTGCTTCTGTTTTCAACCCAATTATTTTTTCTTAAGGTTGCTACTCCATTTCTSTAAGCCCTTGAGTTTCATTCACTTATTGAGAAGAATTTTTAAACAAGATTTTCAAGGCATTTCAAGAAGAGGCAAATGTAGTCTTCTCATTCCACAGTCTTGCACAAAAAACAGGAAAAAAAGTGTCCCCAGTGATTCACTACAAACATGGCACCTTTTWAACACTAATTGTTATCCTCATTTTTCTTACGCACAGGTGGATTGCTCATTTTTGTTCCACCTCCTTTTTGCTCCTTTTTGTTCAGTTTTGGTAAATACTAAAAGGAATCAGGAGCTCCTTGCAGTTCAAACTGACAAATYTTCCCCAAAGCTTTGGATTGTACAAGCATTTAATAGCCTACAACCAGAGCAAACATTGACATAAATGAGGATTGTGTCTGCAGATCAGTAGCAGAAGCAGAGTGGGACAGACCTATTGGGCAATCTGGAAGCTAATCAGTGGGGTCTAATCCAGCATGTGACACACTCTTCGCTTCAACTTCTTAGGCTGGAGGCCAGGAACACCTATTCTAAAACAGCCTTTTGAACTTCCCYGAGAATGCCAAACATATTACCCTGTATACGGCCACATTATTGTTATATATAAATAGTTAGAATTGAGTCCTGATTCAGATGAGGCCAAAACCACTTTTTCTATTGAAGACTTCTCCAGAGAGACAGGCCAGAAGGGTGATGTTCACTATTGTTTAAATATCTGCCAAACTGCAGCTTTAATATTAATGGCTTATTCAGGTCATGCCATTTCTTAACGGGTTTTTTTGTATCATCCTCTATGATATTTATGCTAATGGCCAAATGCTTTCAATGAACTTAATTTCCAGCTTCAGTGAAATAACTTCTACACATCTAATTTAAAAAGTAGAACACTTAATTTAAACAGAATATACATAAAAGGTTTTTTTTCTCTTTTGCCTTATACCACTATTGTTAAGCCTGAATCAGATATGAAATCTAAGCTTGTTACTGGGAAAAAATACATTCACATTCAAAGTTTAATGTTCCTCAGCTCTCCATACAATCACTGCAATAACACTTTATCTGCCTATTATGAGTGTCCTTGACAGAATGTTCGCAGAGCTAATCATTTACAGAAAAAATGTTAGAAATGAGGGCAAGAGAATTTGTACGTATTTTTATATATGTGTGTATGCAAGTATATATGCTCTTGGAGTTGATTTTTTTCTGCTCTGGACATTTGCAACTTCTTACTGAAGTCATAAGACTTCATAAAAGTCACTATAATCTAAGCAGGGAAATAAGAGCTTCATGATTCAGTCATGTTTACAAATTCTTTCAATTCCATAAATAGTTTTGAAATTCTTAAAACAATAACCATTGTTGTATATTGATTCATTACCTTATTGAAGAAAATGTTGTTGTCAAATATAATCCTACTCAGTGGTGAAATCATATACCTAAACAACAAAAACTTTCAGAAAGGTATGATATGATTCCATTCAACTATTTACAGTTGCTGGCCAAACACACATTCTGGTGAAACTTCTTTTTTAACCTCCTAATGAAATCTAATACTGCGGATTGGAGTCTATCTCCTCAAAACTGCAGCTTACAGGATACCTTTGTGGTGCATTAATCTTTTAACCCCTTGAGGCATACTGAACATCAATTACACAGTGCTGTTGCCCAGAGGTGAGATATGTGAGCTGGAGCTAAAGACAGACTACAGCAGCGGCATCTTACACACAGATCRTGAGCAATCCATCTTCTTCAGGGTGTGGGGGCAGAACAACTTTGGAAAGCCATCAAGGCGTAATACTGTATTTGAGTGTATTTGCGGCTAAAACTGACTTGTCACACAAGGAAGAGCTCGCAAATCATCCTGACCCTCCTGACCCCGTGCAATCTGCTGCTGAGGAGCACAGGCTGTTAAAGAGCCTCACAAGGTCCACACAAAAGAAGCAAAAAGGGACTCTTATAACTACCCTGGATTTCTCAGAGCATCCAGTTTAGGAGGAGGATGGATAGTAAATACCGCCACCAAAATTGAGAGTTATTGTTGGTATTGCTTAAAGACAAGACGGATCCACCTCAATAAAAAAAGGGGAAAATCAGCTCAAAAAATTCAATATGAACCCCCTGATACTGAGATTTCCCAGCAGCTACAAATACTAAAAAGTGAGTTTTTCCTACATAATAAAGCTCCCATAGAAATTACTATATTCCTGCTCTCAATTTCCTTTCAGGCACTAAGTTTGTTCTTAATGTGTTTGTCACATTAAGATAGTAACAGTTTTTATTGCTTTAGGAAGTATAAATCTAAAATATACAAAGTGGTTATGAATTTCAGCTTGCTTAAGGATCGATGGAACTGGTACCACCACTTGTTAGGTCATTCAGTACTTGATGTTATAGGCCTAGATGCCTGTGTCACGAGTACATGTATACCTTTTATGAGCAGCTACCTACGGCTTCATCAAGGCTTGCCTGGATGCTATGACATGCTGCTATCTATTGAAAAACTCAACAAAGCAGCTAGTTCAAGAAACTTCTAAAACACTGATTAAAGGATGCATTGACTGACTAAGGATAACCGTATATTGAATAATTGATGTGTTAGAGGATGATAGATGCATGTTCCAAAGATTTTCAATGAGTCATCCTGGGGCTGAAGAAAGAGAATCAGTAGCCAGGAACCAACAGTGGGGTCAGGCTCCAAAACRAAGAGTTTCTTACCTGCTTTTTTGTTATGCCTTTATTTCTATTTGAAAGAATAACATGGAAGTAAAGGAAGTCTGCATTTGTCTGTGTTCAAAACTGTACATATCTTGATAACTATTACACAGCTAATAAACTATCAAAATCAGTGCATATTACTGGTTAATTTATTTCTTTGGAAATACTAGGTGTACCTCTTCCTGTGGCAATTTTTTCTCGAAGTTGGTATTTACTGCCTGCTCAATAACTTCTGTGAATTTCTTCTCTAAACTTCTTATTATTAATTCATGTTTCATCTGACATTGCTATTTACTGTGTTTCAAGAATATTTCCTGTTTTAGAGATATCCTTTAATATAAGAAGTGATCTATTCTGGCCAAATGTGTAAAGGCATAAATATTTCTCTAGAAATCAGACAGAGAAGCCGCTACTGTAAAAGTCTACGAACTCCTGCTGTTTGTCCAACTGTTGTCTGTGACATCCTCAAGTCAGTCAAGGCTGTCTGCTCCTGCTCACAGTCACCAACACCCTTCACAGATGCAGGTTTTTAGAAAGCAAAGCACTTTCCATTGGTCTGTGGACCTGCCCAAAGTTCCTCAGTAGCACAGGCACAACTGAATTTGTCCGCTTTAAGATAAGGAACAAATAACTTACTTTTTTTCTTACATAGGGTGGTAATATTCACTTTTTGACTGCAGCAGAGCAGGTGACATTTTCTACTCATGCCCAGTCTCTGCTTAAAGATAGCTACAGTTATCTCTATTTGCCTACCATTTCTACTTTTGCCTTCACTTGCAATACTATCAGTATTTTAAATACCTGAACAAAAGCATAAAATATTTAGGAATTTGCTTGAACTGTATAACCAAAGAATTAAATGCAGTAAATAAAATGCTCACTTTAGTAAAGTCAAACATTACACAGATTATACCACTTCCTAGAATGAGTATGTTGCAGCTACAGAAGCTTGATGTGATGGTAAAATAACTTTACACAATCACAGCCTTTATTCAAGGGGGAGAAAGACTGGATTGAAGTTGGGTATTTTGCACACACATAAACAGACTTGAACCTGGCAGCAAAAGTGCTGGGCTTGCTKAATTTTGTGGAGTCACTGATTTTAGTAGGGCTAGAGTCTCACTCCCTCCTTTTTTTTTTTTTAAAGTATTGGCAGGGTTGGCAGCATCTTTCATTAATGAAGCAGTAAGGGAGAGTCTTAGCTCCGTTAGATCTTTAACTTCTAGATAGATAAAGCTAATCTAAAATAGGCTCCCTCTAGGGTTAGTGGATGCAGATAGACATCTTCAGAGGGTGTTTTATCCCACCTAGTTTTGATGTATACCAAGGAAGAACTGCCCTCAGGAGATGCGTGTTTCTCTCTGCTGATTATAGAGAAAATATGAATGACTAGTGCATTTAGGTGTCTAGCTTTCAGATAGATAACTTTACATTAAACAAATACCACTCTGAATAGAGATTTAGACGTAGGTATTTCATAAAATCTTGTGATCTGATTTCCAAAATGAAAATAAAAATGCAGAATAAAGAAATTATGCACTAAAATTGCTGTATAGATGCATGTAAAGGAGTTAATGGGTCTCTCCCAACACCATTAAACTTTCCATAACATTCTAGACAATCCTTATTTCTTTGATTGGTCTCAATAAAGTAGTTCTGTGTTATGTTATCTATAAAGCYACACAACTAGAGTAATACTCATTGCCTTCATACACAGACACTTACATACCACCTCCTGTGTGTGGCTCTCAGAATGTCTTACAAACATTAACGAATTTTATTTCCCTGTGAGCAAAATAGTTTTATTGTGTTTCCTATACAGCTGTTGAAACCACAGCAACACACGAGATAGATTCTAGTGCTTGAGAATTACAAAGTTTCGTTTAATGCTCAACTTATGAAACAAAGACACTTGAAAGTTGCTTTCTGGAGGAAATTATTCTTGGCAGCAGTGCCAAAATTACAACCGTCCCTCATTTTTGTGCAACCTGTGATTGGCAATTTTCGTATAACAGAAGATTAAAAGCAGACATGCTGAGATATTTGAAATCTTGTCAAACGAATAAATATATTTCTAAGGCAGTTTGGAGGAAAGTGTGCAGCTTAATATATAACACAGTCCTTTCCATCACAGTACACTATACATATTATGATGAGTGTATATCATAAAACTAGTTGGGAAAAAGGTATCACCATTACTTTTGAAATGCTTACCCTTTAAACACAGTGTTTATTGTGAATTAGAATAAAAATAAAATTTATTATTGGAAGATTTTAAAAAATATTGTACCTGTACTTATGGAAAAATTGTATTTAATTTCATATGTCAAAAACCCCCTTATAGCTGTATACTCTTAGGTAATAATGTATTCTATATATTATATAATGTGCATGTTGGCAAATATATATGCAGATGTAGAGAGGTTCAGAGGAAAAAGCTGGTAACATTGGAGACCATGTTAAAGTTTTTAGAAGATTGTGGTTTATTATTTTTGATCACTGAAAAATGTTTTTAATAATTTTTTACAAGCATATAAGTCACTGCAGGAAGAAAAATTCCATGACTATTTCATAACTTTGTTTCTTGACATATCACTAGTGCTTTGTATTTTGAAAAAGAAAATTAATCACAATAATATTGACTAGGCTGGAATGCTTTATTTATTGAATAAAAACATCAGATCTTTCTGTCACCTACTAGTGCAATACTTTAGCATTTTTGATCATTAAAAGGATCATTCTCTAATTTATGAAAGCAGGTGACAAGGCTTTTTCATATGTGTTCCTTTTATATATATATATCTCTCTAAATGCACTTCTATATGTACATCCATATACCCGCATGAACACAGAAATTGCAAGGACTTTGTAGTATGTTTTATACACTCAATTATTGGTGAAGAGTACACAACATCACTTCCATTATCTACTCTGACTGTCAGAACATTCCCATCACTAGGAACAAATTAGCTGTTCTCTCTCCTTAAAAAAGCATTACAGGACTCACTTCTAAAGGTTCCCTGTGGTCCAGAGAGAAATCTGTGGGCCTCCAGAGATCACTCCAAACTTTTTGGAGCCATCCATCTCAGTAGTAAATTAGCTGATACACCAGCTTCTGCCAAAATAAGTGTTGAGCCTGTTTGTAGATAGTGTACCCAGTTCCCACTTCCAAGAAGAAATTGGACCTAGAAATTATTTCTGGATAATTTTGCTCAGCGTCTCTGCTGCCTCACATCACTCTGCCCAAAATACCTCACTCAGGTTTTTTAAGGTGGGGTTTCTCCCCTGTGACAGGCAGACAGTTCACAGGGGGCTGCTCTTTCTCTGGATGTGGGAGTTCTTGCCTTCCGGTTTATGGAAGAATAGGTCACACTGGTTGAAAACTCACAACAAAGAGCACTGGGTGTCTGAAGCATGCAAGGAGTTACAATACAGGACATTTCTCCCTCTCAAGTTAGCAGTCGGTTGCAGCCACAGGGCTTTTCTCAGCAGATGAGCTTACCTGCCTTAGCACTGCTTTTGAATCTTGGTGCCAGAAATACATAGAAAAGTATCTACTAATTATCTGATAAATGTGTTTGTTCATGTCTGAAGTGCAGCTTATCTAATTGCCAGTGCCCTTCCTATTTTCCTCTAAGGGGTGGGTTTAGCTGAGAATTCTCCCAAAGAGCTTGCTTTTCATGTGAGTAATTATGTGCTTTGCTTGCTTCGAAGGGATATTAGCTCATCTGCCAATGGCAGCAAAGGAAAAAAAATAATCTCAAGGAGATTCAGATCTAAAATAATACAGAAGCAAAGAATTTTGGATTTGTGGCTTTAGACCTCATTAAAATTAACATAAAGCTATCAGTGAGGCTTGCTAGAAAGTACTAGAAGATCAGTGCTACTGGAAATGCTGTCTTAAGGGCATAAACTTGTAAGGCCAGGTCACWAATCAGTTTCATAGTTGGGGGCCAGGAGATTGGAAAGTTAATAAAAACAATCAAATGAACAAGAAAAAAACAGGGGTTATTAAGAGTGTAAACTCTTGCAAGCTCTTGCAAACYTTGCAAATCTGTTGTCAACCACTTATACTTCTGAAACTCCCACTACTTTCTGGGTACTAGCAACTTCAAGGCCCAGATCTCCCTTTCTTTATGTTTTGCAAATCTTCAGGAGCTACTATCAACCTGCAAAAGCCAGAAAATGGTTTAGATTCTTGCTACATCTACTGGACTTAGAACAACAGGAGAAGGATTCAATCCATTTCATAGGATGTATAAGCATTAACTTGCCTRGAATATGGTTCAGCTTATTTAATAGAGTAGAAAGCATTAATCTGGATAATAAGAATAACTTGTCATATATATTACATACCATTTTAAATAATGTTTGCATTTCTCATTAGAACAATCAGGTGACTGAAGGAGAATGTTAATACAGTTAGACCGTTATATAGGTTCATTTGAACATAACCTTCCATCTTGAATATTATTCTGATCCAGGTAGATATTACCCTTTCTGTCAGTACATACAATACAGCCTCATCTCAGCAAAACACAGCATAACTTCCCTGAATAAAAAAATAGCAAGACTTKTAACATTCACAGGAGACAAGCAATTATAGGAGATCAATGCATCGTTATTTTATTTATCAGGTCACCATAAGTTTTCTCACACATCCAGAGAGAAAAATGGATKAAATATAAGCGAAACAAAAGTATGGCAGTGTCCAACACATCTTAATAGAAAAGAAGTAAATCTCTGTTTCTCAGCAGACTAGACTTATGAAAACTCTCGAGTCCCCTAATCTGACTATAAGTTTACCCTTCTTACACCTTATCATCCTCCTTATGATTTTTTCTTCTGAATACATTGTGACTGATATTGTTGTCTGTAATCCCCATCAAAGTAGTAAAGTCAATTAAATAATTATCCATTGTTACAAGCATTGCAAAGAACTGCTACTCTTATACRAATATATTTTCAGCAAGACAGTGCAATTTGATGTGGCACTCTTGTTTGGAAGATGTGCATATTAATCATGCAGGTACAGTATTCCTGGCTAAGTGGAAATRTCTACATCTATATTATTTTGATACCTTATCTGTATCACAGCAGATTTCTCAGAGCAGCTTTCCATGCAAGCATTGTCYTGTAAGAGGGGAGCCCAATACTGAAACACAGAGAGGTTCTGTCTCACAGGGATCAGACCTTCAGTGATAATTGTTGTAACTTCTCAGGGTCTTCAGCTTTTGAAGAWAAAAAAAGGTGGAGACAAAGATACCCTAAGTAAAATAGACTACTGGACTGTTACTGCTAATAACTTTTGTCTCAGTTGCACACTCCTTTCCAAAACGAGATAGGAAGAAAGCTAGATGATTTCTGGCTGAAGCACTATGGAGAAAAGTAAAAGCAATGATGCAACCATTGCTTTGATGCTTCCACAAACAACTACAGGGAAATATGAGGATTCAATGGCAAGATGGCAGAGAGAAATGTTCAAAGTTCCCTGATACTTTTATGAAACAATCAAACTCCTGCAAAGTACTTTTTGCTTTAGTGCGAATCTGAAAAAAAAAACCAACCTTAAACCAAAGACTGCCAAGTAGCCTGAAGGAAAATGATAYAAAAGATCCATTCCCTCTTCTCTTCTAACCTACCCCACTTCCTGTCACCTTTCTCACTCTACTGCTTTCCCTTCAGCTAATCATCYCTGAAAAACAAAACAAAAGAAAATAGGGCTTTTTCATACTGAGGAGCTGGAATGACCCTCAAATACTACCACCTAGAGGATGCCCTAGCCTTCTTGCCATTATCTGTCTTGTCTTCTGTACTAAGGYCATGCCTTCTTTAAGTAGGGGATTACATTTATTCCACAGTGTCTAAAAGAGCCTCAGGTTTGCCTGGTTCCTCCTACTATATCAAACAACAAATAACAACTAGAAATGACACCAAACTGTATGATAAATAAAATTGTGAAGCAAAACACTTAACTTCTTTCAGCTGAAATGTTTGTCTTCACCCAGTATAGTYTGGGAGGGACAATGAAGAAAAGGTGAAATATCTGGTATGATTCGCCTTCACTCCTAAGTGCAGTTATTTACTGTGTACTTACACTATTTAAGTGAACTGAAGCAAGACCAACAGCATCTGGTCAAGAACTTTTACCCTCTACCAAGATCATCTAAATAAGAACAATTTTTATTAAGAAAAAAATGGGATTCAAGAAACAGATAAATCCACAAATTAATTTTACCCCAAATCCTGCAGTAATTGACAACCTGATTTCCTCTCAAAATTTCAGCACTTTAAGTGAAAGAATTGCCCAAAAGGCAAGTTTTCTTATATATATAGAGTATCTGCAGATTCTTGTTGATGTTATGTTGTGAGTTGTGAAGCAATACAGAATTTGAGTCAGTGATGCCTGAGACTTGGTTCAAAAGTTCAAATAATTTTTGACTTATTTACCAAGACCTGTTTTTATTTACATTAGAAGATTTTTTTGTGTATAAATTCAATATGCCGTTTGTTTTGTAAGTCAGTGACTTTGTTGATTCTCTGCCTCAGACATTCATTAACCATTTAACATCTGAAGTACACACTCTGCCATGACATTTTGGGTGGGATTCTTTTGTTGGTTTAGATTTAGGAGTCTATATTTAGTGAATGAGCATCTAAGCTTCTGTCAGTGGAGACAGATTTCTCAAATCAGTCGTCTAAACACAGGGCATCTAGAGCTGTTTGGGCTATCTGAGATGTTTGTAAGGCAGATATGACACAGGTCCTATGGGAAAGTTAAGTCTCTCTGGGATGGCAGCAAAAAGCAGGTTGGGATACATTAGCTTGTCTGCAATGACAAGAGAGGCCTTTTTTAGGCAAACGAATTAAACCTCAAATCAGTGCACTGAAGAAGAACCCTTCAGTAGATATCTACTTTTGGTCAACTGACTTGACTCCATTGATTAGATCAAGGACTCTCTTGTCCTCAGTCCACCCTTGGTGGTGGCAAACCTTCCAAATTAAAGAGAATTTACAGCAAGTTTACATCACTGGTCCACTACAAAACACTTAAATTTTGTGACAGAGACCCAGTGGGTAAAAATGCAAGATTCCAGCAGGGGTTGTTCATAACAATTCTCTCACTTTCAGAAATTGCTGAAATCTTGAGAGTAAAGCAAGATGTCACATGATATTCAATTATTAGATTATTAGAAGACATGGAGCAATTCTTATAGCAATGCTATGTAGCCAGAAAAAAGGATGAAATTTTCCATGCTTCCTTCTGAAAAGCCGGAAYATAAACTGATTCGTGTATTGAGACTGATGTCCAGTCACTTCACATGAAGCTTACATGACATTCTGACTGACTCTTATAATTCAGATTATCAAATCACCACAACCCACCATCATGAATGAAAAAAGAATGATACTTTGGCTGACCAACAATGGCCACCTAAGTTGCAGGTATTCAAAAAATAATAATTTAAAAACCCTTGTGCAGAGAAGTATTCAAACTTTACTGAATTCTAATAACATTTGGGTGTCTAAATACCTGAAACTACTTTAAAAATCCATGTATAAGAGTGTATAATTCCCCTGCAGTTGCACTGACTGCTGAAGAGACATATAAGTGTATATTGCACTATCCAGGACCAACACCAGAACCAGCCTAGACACAGCATCCTAAAGGTTGCTTGCAATTGATTTCCTGAGTTTCTCAGGCAGGCTTTGAGCCTTCAATGCTCAAGGCAACTGCAGCTATGTTACCTAGACTAATTGACTGAGTTGATGGCACGGTTAGTCTAACATATGTATAGTACACTCTTAAATTTCAGTAACGTGTTTCAACTCATAAACCTCAACGTTTTTAAAACAGTAAGTACCAGAGATGCAAATACAGTCAGTTAAATTATTTCACCATAGCAGTACAAAAAACCATAACTTAGAGTGTCCATGCTTTAAAAAGTAGTTTGAAGCCAGGGGCTTTTCCTGTGATGRTAATTTACAGTGCCATATGAATCTGTCAGCTTCTCTAGATTTAAATTTACATTTGTGAGTTTTAACTTCAGAATTCTCTGATTTAACATAGATTTAGACTTGACAACACCTAGCACACTTTTTATATAGCCTCAAATATATGTTATAAGCTTTTTTGAATATTAAAGGTACCTAAGTTTCTCATCACTGACTTCAATAAAGACTTTGTTATCCAAATAAAATTCTCAGTGAATACTTAATGGATGGCACTAGTAGGGGGAGTTGTGAACAAACACTACTTGGGAAAACAGTTTTGACGTCAGTTAAATGAGTATTCAGTTAAATCATAGTTTCAAATTTCTGAGTTACATTCATTACTTTCATTCAGCCCCGAGAAGATACAGTTCCCATTAGACCTTCCAGTTTGACTACCAAAGTATTAAAGAGCTCAGAAAAGCAGMCATAGTTCATTCTGGTATTGGATTTGGATATGTTTGCCTTTTTAAAGTAATTTTGACTCTATTACTTCATTATTTCTTGTTACATCCTGTCTTAAAATCATTGCTTTAGCCACTGTAAACATGAGCATGTAACAACTTTATTATAAATTCTGTTCTGATTAACAATCATCAAGCCCATATTTCATTGAAACAATCTGCATTTGTGAGAAACACATTAAAGGCCAAACAATCCTGAGCTGCAGTTATTTTAATAGCACATCTTAATGCAGTTACTTTGTTGTTTTCAATGCAAGGAAGAAAATTAGGYTAACACTTCATAAAATTCATGTCTATTTTCATAGCAGGATTTGAAGCTGGATCCCAGTCTATTGTAATATATATGGATTGATTTTCAAATACCTTGATAAACTTACCAAGAATATGAATGTGCTGCAATACAAGTTTAGCTCCTTTGACTGGACCTAAAAGCTTAATCCTGTACACAATGCTGGACTGTACATGCAATACTTCCATGATCTTTCTCTTTTCTGCTGCCTTCAAAGTAGATCTTCCTTACCACTGCAAAAAGACACTTTCATATTCACACACAGACAAACACAGACACACATAGTTACCCTTTCTCTTTTCTCTGTGCTTTCTCTTTCCTTGAACCCCTCTTCCCATCTCTAKAACTAGTGCTCCCTTCTAGGGAAAAGTTCAAAGATTGAGAGGTGTAGTACTATTTGGATAAGCATGAAATCTTGTTGCTTATCCCAATTACACAAAACCTCTAAGTCTTTTGAACTTTTTCTTTAGAACGGAGCATACAAAATTTTATGCTTATTCAGGACACCTGGATTTTCAAACCTGAGCTGGAATTTTATGAGGACAGTCTCTCTCTTATGGTTTAGTAGAGGTACTAGAGTAAATACAGAAATGAGAGAAAAAAAACTTTTCCAACCATCCTCCTGTCTCATCTTCTCTTTCTGTAAAATGAAACAGATTAAATTACTTATCAATCACAAGAAAGCTGTCAGGGTTTTTAATTCACAACCTATTGCATATGCATTACTTTTCAGAATGACCATGATACGTTGTTACCTCTTAATGTATTTCAGCACCAGAAGTTCCAGACTGAACAGTGCAGAAAAAAAGGAAAACAGTGTAAGGAGACATTTTTTGGTTCATGTTAACAGTAGGAAAACTGTATCTAAATTTTTCAGCATTTAGGTTTGCATATATTTCATATATTCCATTTTTCTTATGATTTAAGTTTTGGCATCACAAAATGACATTCAAATTTACCTTTATCACTTTCCAGGTTGAATAAAATCCTTGAGATTAGGATTTTGCCTTTTAGTCTTGAACCTGATCTCCTGCTCCTTAGCAATAACATCTATAGACTAACTGAGCAGTTCAGCTTATGCTTTCTTTTCTATAGTTACCACTGTTGGCAAAAGCACGATTTTGAGCATTACATTAGAGAATATTACTGCAAGGCACGTTCAAATGGTCAGAATATTGCCCCACAAGAAGGGAGTGACAGAGACAGCAAGGTGTCTGCCCTTCTGGTGGTTCCTGTAACAGGTTTCTTAGCTGGGTTTCTTCCCATGTCCCTGGTTAAGACAGTACCCTCAGAAACATTTACATTTCACACCAGTGGTTCTTAGAGAGTGCAGAAGACCCACAGTAAAGTAATGAAAGTGGCATTATTTAACATTAAATGTCATAACACTTGACAGGTTCATGTAAATGAGGAGCTTACTAGGCAAAAAAAAAAAAAAAATAGAATGCTTCTTTTTCTTTAAAGACAGTTCAGAACTAAAACAACAACTGATCCGGGCTGGAATCCATGAACACAGTGCCTGTGACACACATAGACACAAATTAGCCTCTCTTAGTCTCTCTGCTTTTTCAGGCAAGAAAGGGTAGTTCTCCAGTTTTGATATGAATTGCATAATTCTCAGAAGAACCTTCTCTGTTTTACCCTTTCTTCGGCTGTTAGGAAGACAGAAGGAAGAGACAGAGGGGAAGGAAGGGGAGGGAGGGAGAGTGGTGAGGGCTGGGCTGAGTGGCAGCACAGAAGAGGACCAGCAGTTCGGGTCCCCACCTTCCCTCCCTCTCTGTCAGAAACACAGCAGAAGTGCTTTCAGACCTAAATGGAGAAAGCCAGTGTGTTCCTCCCCTGTTGTCACAGCAAACAGAGCAGGTCCTCCTGATGTGGCTTTCAGTTTTCTCATCATCTTGCCTTGTCAGAAGGTTGCCATCGTTTAGAAAGGTACACAGCATTTTGAAAGGATGAGGGTATAAAACACAATTCAATCCTTTACAAAAGAGAGATGGAGAAGGGGAAGGGGAAGGGAAGGGGAAAAAGAAAATATCAGGTGCTATAGAATGACTGGACGAGGACAATGTACACAAATAAAAATAGCGAATTGATTGAACTCCTGTTCCTCTGAAGCAGGGGCAGAAAGAAATCATACATGACAAATACTGCCAGAGCAAAGCAGGAGGAGAAAAAGGTAGTTTATGACAATGTGTGAAGGCAAAGGATTACGTGACACCAGCAAGGGGAAGGTCACCCTCCCAAAAAAAGCACTAGTTCTACAATTTAATGCTGACATGGAAAACTTTGTCTTTACTATTAACTGCATTTTAGCTACAAACATTTACAGTAACAKCAATAAAGGCTGCTTATATATTGTACTACCAAACCCTGACAAGGTGGGGTTTTTCCCTTTTTAGCTTTTCTCTTAAACTTCATTCCAGCAAATCCCCTCAAATAATCAGGTTGCCCACATCTTTTCCCTGCACAAAAAATGTCCTTGTATGTAGGATTTGCAGCTTTTCTTCTATTCTATTCCAAGACAGATTTCACCTTTAACAATTACTATTTTTGTTTTGTTGTTTTTAGTGTTTTAAGCCTTTTTGTTGTTGTTGTTGTTTAATGCATCTAATTCACAAAACAAAGAAAAAACAATTTTTCTTAATATTTTCTCATTTTTGCTCCTCCTGGATGACAGCAAACATCATTATAATTCATGAAAACAGGACTGTAAAGCCCTGGCACTACTGAAACCAGTCAATTTGTTAATTGCTGAGAGGAACTTTACTTAATGTGACAACGGCTGCCCTCAATCAAGAGTTTCAAAAGATTTTTGTTCCTAAATGGCTGCTATGGAAAGGATATTACCTGACTCAGAAATTACAGCAGGATGTTGGCAAGCTCTAAGTTCTCTGGGCAGGACTTCAGCAGTCCAGCTAGATTCTTCTCTACACTGTCAGCATCTACTTGGCCACAACCCAATCCCATTTATCCTGGAACAGCCATGACCAGTCTGGACAGAAGGGAAGAAAGTAGTGAGCTAACAACTCTAAGTTCATGTTGCTCCATAAATTGCTCTAGTCTGTCCTGAACATGATTTGAATCAATTATGTGAAGCATGTGGACAGAAAGCCCTCAGTACTGAGCAAGTGTACAACACCCCACAGATCTAAGAATTAAAGAAGAAAATCCTAGTATAGGCATTCAAAATATATTCACAGCTATTTAACTGCAGAAGTTGAAATAACTAGTAAGTTTAAAAGATGCTATGAGATGGCTGTATTAATTAAGAAAACTGCAACTGTTATCATATAAATGGCTTACAATAAAAAATATGTGATATTATGACCTAAAATGTTAGTGGGAGAATATGAATGCAACCCATCATACATAGGTATCTAAATCTGAAAGCAGATCTCGTAATACTCATTGGAAAGTTACAGGTATTCCATCACTTTTACCCRTTTTATGTAACTCAGGAGAGCAGAGAGAGAAAGTTACTACTGATTATAATGGAAGTACAGAATCTTAATCCACACAATCAAACTTAATTTAAGACTAAGAAGTAATGCATACAAACAGATGTGTAATTTTGGCCTTCCCTGATCTCTAAGTTAGTCCTCACACTTCTTTATCATCTCCAGAATGTGTACTTTCATCAAGTTTTAATAAGACTGGCTGGCTTTCAAAAGAGAAGTTTTAATAAAAAAGATTATTCAAATAATAACAATTGTGCATAATCTGAATTAGTAATTTTTTTATCCAGGTTAAGTATGCCCCACACTTGGTTTTGGCTCTTTTGGAATAAGAAGTTTACACACGAAGTGAGTTTGCTTGGTTCAATATCTCTTATTTTCTGACATCTTTTCACTCTTGTCCATGATTCAAAGGCCAATAATATACAAACAGGCACTACAGTGATAGACCATTCTCTATTCAGTAGCTGTAGAAATCTTTAGACAAAAATTTTTGCCATAAGCTTCTTATATTGAAACTCTGAGCTACTGGAGAAATTAAATCTTACTCTTTGGATCATTTTATATCACATTTTTCATCATTACTCATGTGTCATCTGTTACCTCTCCCTACCAAAACCATTACATTGTGCTTTAAACAAAATCAGCTCCTTCAAGCTGAGAATGACAGCCAGTCAGTGCATAGCACATTTCATGATAAGTCAAGAAAACTTTCTCAAAGACACCCAGACTCCACTTTTTTACAAAATGAGGTTTATAATGAGGTTGTAATCTTCAAGCAGAGCTGTGCAGGATCTCAGTCTATGAGGCTTTATCCTAAAACTCATACTGAGAATTTCAAAACAAATTTGAAAAGTCTGCAGAATTAAAGGTCTGTAAACTGACATGCAATGGATAYGCTTAGCCTACATCAAATATATGTCAGCAATAAGGACTGCCACTCAAGAAAGAAATTTTGCTGGACGTTGCAGGTTGTCATCTTTAAGGCTGCAGTTCTGATGCAGACAGCTCATCTATTATGCTCCACAAGTCTTCAGTTTGTGGATATCTTAGTACAGAACTATCCAATTAATTGCTTGAAGCTGTARTAATGTTATGCATGACAAGCAGGAAAATTGCTCTGATTAGGCAAAAGTGCAGAGTCAGACCTCAGAACAGTGCGGTTGTATTTCYTTGTGAATACACAGGACAGAAAAACTACGACAGCTCTTTTTTTTTGAGTGGATGTGAAACAAGTACTTGATGCTTTCATCAAAAATCAAGTAAATAGCATTTTTATATCATTGCTGTCACAGAGGGCCACCAGACCCCTCTTACTGAAGGAGAAACATCTGTCTTTGCATGGCATGCTTGGAACATTTCCTCTTTCCATTGGAACATCAACAGAAATTCTCTCTACTGGAAGTACATGAAGACAAGCAAGCATACCTCAGCTAGAATCACTGYACATATATCTCCATTTCTTTCTCTCCTACTCCTGACAATATTTAATCTTTTCCTAGGAACCCCTCCAAATATGTTTGTAGCAGAGACACATCACTCTGATCACTTCAGGAGAGCAGAAATTTCGGTCCATGTGAAAAAAGGGCATTAAAACTGAAACAAGTGAATAATTAAATATGATAGAAAGACAAATAAAGCTAAATCAGCAGTGTTCTACCTTAAGACAAAAAAACAGAGGAAGACCAGACTTTTCATAAGCCAAAAATAACAGAGACACATAAGATATCTTGTGTTCTATTTTCACAAGTAACAGGTTCTAGCAGCAAGGCAGAGGTCAACCTGGAACCAAAAAAAAGTTTAAAATAAGAAATTAGTAAACAGAATAGAAGAGAAATATCATTAATAACTGATTAATCTCAGAAATCATTAGGAAAAATTAGCATGCAAGTAATTAAATGCAGCTCCCTACATTTTGGAAATCCTTTTAGGTAAAGGACATTGACCTCAGGSCACGAAATTAGCAGGGAAATTGCCTAAAAAAGCTGAAAAGTTTTAGTCAAAGCGGTAACATTCAGGATTATTATAATCATTTTTCACAGTCTGAGTAAACCAATCATTTATTTATATTATATTAAATTGTATTCATAGTTTCATAGGAATACACCACAGTTGGAATAGGAATACACCACGTGTGTCAATGTATGCATGTATGCCAAAAACGTGCAGTTGCACTTTTACATCTTTCTGGAACACAGACCTGTGTGATAGACAATATATATATGTAAAACACTATACACATAAACAGTATATAAACAAGAAATACAGAGAACATGAGAAATAACACGACCTAACCTTGGAGTTATATATGCCCTTAGCAGGAGGTTAAACCAGACAGTTTCCAAAGTTCCCTTCCAACCTTAACTGTTCCCTGGTTTTAAGGTGGGTTTTTTTTATATAAACTACAAGCAAATATCTTGCCTTGTGAAGCACCTTGTGGTTCCCCAGTAGAGATCAGTCTTGGGAAGCAGTAGCTGAGGCAAGTTGGTGTGACAGGGTCCCACATGATTTTACAGTTGTGGAGCTGATGGCAGCAGATTCTTAGATACAATGTTTTACATAACTATTAACTTTTGTAATCTCTGTAGAACAAAACAGTCTGAAAGGATAAAAAAAAAAAGAGTTAAATTGCAGACATGAGGTGAAGCTCTTGAGAAACATAATACAAATGATATATACCTGAAAGTTCATATGCAGAGTATTGGGGTTACAAAACAGTTTACAGACATGAGCAAGAAGAAGGAGTTTTTTTTCTGGAAAATTTTGAAAAAAGCAGGAGAAATCAGAGTATAGATAGAAATGATAACAGCCATAGCACTTAGAGAGACCTGCAAAAATTTAATAAAATAAATGGAAATAACTGGAAACAGATCTCAAAAAAAGATGTAGTTCAGTGTATTTAAGTTTGAGTTTCAAATAATTGTTCAGTTACCAGTTTATTATAGTGCTGAAAATTATGGAGACTATACACCAGGGTTTTCAAAGAAGTGGTAACAAGAACTAAATAGCACATTGCTTCTCATCTGTGCCATAAACAGCCACACAACTCCATTCATGCTGAGAGAAACTAATGAAGTGCTGGGTTTGCATTAAATATTTGGTCTGTAACTATATGTGAACCCTGTATTGATCACTTTCCCCTTTCCCTGTGATAAGCAACACTCCAGGTGGACACAGAAGAGCTGTCAGAAGTGGCATGCAGAGAACAGGCACATCTCTTGCTAGAGGCCTCTGTTAGGACCAAAAGCAGCTCAGAAAGACTGAAGAGAGCCGACAGYGGGTAATCCTGACCCTCTGCTGAAGTCACATTAACTACTTTTGGGTTTGCAAGACAGAGGATGAGATAGCACCAAGACAGCTAGCCTGGGGACAGGCTTCAGGTTATTAAGACAGCTACGGGGTTAGCCAGGAGGGATACAAACTTCGGTGAATTTTCCTGAGGGGAAGGGGGAAAATGGGAGTTAAGACCAACCAAGCAGCGTGCCTGGTAGCAACAGTTATATGATGGCAGCCTTCAGCTAGCCAGAGGCGTCCATGAAAACTGCACAGAATCAGTTCTGAAATCCAACAGTAATGTCCATTTGTTGTAGAAATTAATTCCCCGAAGAAGAGAGCAAAGGAAAAAAAATCAAACACAGCAAATTTTTTTGACATTACAAAATGAAGTGCAAGTCTATAACCTTCTCAATATACTATCTCTGTTAAAGTAAGGACTTCATTTCTGATGACAGCCAAATCCCCAAATATTAGTACCATGAAGTATTATTAGATATTGAACCACTGAAGAAATACTGTAGCAGAATAAATAGCAATGCTGTTCTATTTCTTTGAACTAGATTTTTGAAACAAAGTGTGAGTCTTTCTGTAAACTACACAGGTGTGACAGAGAAGCAGTATGACTGAATCATGGAATAAAATGTTTCTCTATCAAATACATTAAACCAATTAATGCAGATGAATAGGTACTGCTCACTTGCTTCCCAGTAGCATTGGCTTTCAAATTATTTGCAAGAGGATGTTAAATTCTCTCTTTGGTATAGATCCAGCAAAACCACTGCCAGATCACACCTCCTGGGAAATGTGTGACTTGGCATGGGATTTGGCACAAGACTTTACAGATGTCAGCTTTCCTGTAAAAACATCAGGTCTGTTGTCATGAAAACATCAGTTATAAGTAATTTCTTTTCTTAATATTACTAGCCAATACAAATAGAGAGGGGATGRGATGTCAGTCATGTGCAGCCATGCACTCAGAATTGGATTTTTGTAACAGAATTGCCCAGAATAGAAATAAGAATTTTGGATTTTGAAACGGATGTCCATATCTTGGATCAGTACATGTTGTATTTAAACATATCTCTGCCCTGCACTTCAGAATACCTGCCATTATGAAGTAACTGACAATTAGCAAAGAGCATGAGCTAGGTATTCATGTGTAATCCAGAATTGCTGGGGTACCACCCCATTTCTTTTTCTTTACAGAAATTTGTATCAAATTTATGATTTTTTTTAATTAATGTTTCTCAATAATATAAATCACTAGAGAAAAGTTAGGATTTTATCAAGATAGTCATGGCAATAAATTCAGCAGTCCGTGATGTTATTTTACCAGTTATTTTGCCAGTCTGGCATGCAATGAGTTGCACTATAATTTTACTGAATCACTACAACTAAGCTCCTCGCATTACCAAAATTTTAAATGGTTAATTAGTAACTCATTTTAATATAGTGCTTAATCTCTGGGAAAACAGGGAATACCTGCTCCAGGAAAATGCAAGTCACCTTTTGGAAGATGGCTATTAAGTCTGAGGAGCCAGAACAAACTTTTGGGCTGAATGGACTTCTTATTCCACACAACACTCCAATAGATCTTGGTCACTTCTGTATCTATCAACCTGCCAGGACATAAACATTCAGCCCTCTGAGTCACACATTATATTTGCACTGGGATCTCCTCTTGACAGTGACAGCAATTATACCTGCATCTTAAGAAAAAAACACTGCTGAAGATCACAAAATTAGAATTTTCCAAATCATCATCTTTTCTAAAATTCCCTTTTTAGAAACAAAATTTATTTGACTGTATATTTTTATGTCTAGCCTTTGAGTAGAGCAGTTATCCAGGTAGAAGGACACAGAACAAATCTCAGAAGTAAAAGCTTCAGTATGGGACCAGTGTCAAAGTAGGTCAATTTTTAGGACTAACAGCCTTGACAGTSTCCCTTTAATATGTTGATCTCTTTCTGTAAAGCACATTAAGAAAAGTTTAGCGTGAAAGAGGCTACAAATGTGTTTGATATGATATGGCAATAAGTGTACATTTTGAGCATACTAAAGCTGCCAAAGTACATTTTAAACTGCTTTTCTTTACTAGCTAAGGGTCCAGTTCATTGAAAAATAAAATCCAGACTTCTGTACACTAGAAGTTGCAGAAAATCTGGTTTTCTGTAACATCTGTAACCCACTGTACATATTTTCAAGGTGGAATCTACATCTTTCTTTGAGAGATTATGGATATTATTTGTCCCTTTGAACCCCTGAGAAACCTCAAATTGAGATTGGGAAGTTGTCCATACAGAGCTAGGCAAAATCAATTGCCTTGAGAATTTAAAAGCTATGAGTACTTTGTTTTCAAGAACACTTCTGAATCACCTCATTTGTTGATTTATGTTACTTCTGATTCGCTTCTTAAGTCCCTTATACACAGGCAAATCTATTTGATGAAAATTTGATGCTGTAAGACATATACATATACATCATATTTACAGGTATTGATAAGGAAGACACACTTGATAAAAAAGAGTGAGAACTTCTATCCAAAGAGAACTCACTAGTTATTCTTGTTTCCTGTTTTGATTAACACAGACATTAAATCAGTGGTTAATGCATACAGAAAATGTCTTGTACAGATAGTTCAGGAAGTTGTTCTCTGTGAAAAAGGGTAAAGTTTAAAAGTCTCAGATTTTATAATGAACCCTTCCTAAACAAACTCAGTGAGGAAAATCCCTTAATGTGTGGCTTCATAAGAGAAGCAATTACTGATGTTTTATGTTTACATCATTCTGACTTCTTCATTGTTCCCACTGCTGCCCACTATGAAAATAAGCTGGAAGTCTATTCAGTAGCTTTGTTTTACTGCTTTACTTTTAAATGTTACCCTCTAGTTTTCACCACTTTTTTATCATTTGCTGCAAAGGATACAGTCATCACAAGCTCTGTTTCAACATCTTTTATTACGTTGCCTGATGCATCTGAAAAAGCAGACAGGTTTTCAAGCACACAAGCCCTTCTTCAGGCCTGCAAAGGGAAACAGCCAAGCTTTAACAAGCACACAARTTATACACACATACGAGCCCGTAACGTGAACACAAATAAACAAATGAATTTGAATAGCACTGTGCTATAACCATCTTCTAGGAGGATATCTAGAGCTGCTTCTAAAATATTTTTAGAAGTGTAAACACTTAAGGAAAGGCATTAAAACATGTGGCAAAGTAATCTACTCTTAGAAAAGGCTTAAAAAACTAAAATTCCATCACTAAGCAACTACTAAAGCTAAATAAAATGAAGATTGACATTCTACAAAATATCAAAGAATGAAAAGACATAAAATATACATTAACACAAAAATATATTTTCAAGGAATATACGCACAACTGTTAATTAATGGCAAATGAGGATCAAATAATTTTCTTGTGCAGAGCCACATCTACCGAAGTGTAAAACATGACTCATTGTGCAACATCAATACAAAACCAGTCAGATCAACAGCAGGCACTCGTTATCTTCAATCAAATGAACTCCCAAGACTTCAATCATAATTTCCTTATACCGGCTATGATTTATGGCAACATAGTGTTCCCTTTGAAATGGCGGGGTGGTGGAGATATTCCACAGTTTCATAGTTTTATGATAGAGTTTAATCTCTTTGTGCTCATTCTCAGCCCAACTGGGTAGAAAGCAGACAACAATATTTTAGCTGTCAACCACTTATGTTTAAGTCAATTTTTTCCTCCTAAAATTATAACAATTAGAAACATGTCCCTGCACTGTTTATCTTTCCCTGAAACATGCCTCCTACATTTGGCACAACTCTTACATTGATGTCCTGATGGAATCTGAAAAAAAATCATACTTTGAAGAAAATAATTTTTTTAAAAAGATGGTTCTTATGCTATCTTCCAAACCAATCTACACATTGAGCAACCCTCTGAAATTCTTCTTATCTGCAGAAAAAATGGTGGCTGGGCTAGTTGTCACAAATTCTTATTTTACAATACCTCTCCTTCTTTTTAAGATTCTTTTCTCTTGCAGAAGTAAGTTTTACCTAGCCTTTTTTCCTTTATATACTTTTCTTGGTTTTCCACATTTATTTGTTTTAGATGGCACACCCTTTATTTCATTACTCCTTTCTCCAGATACAATGTATATACAATGTACATTTATATATAATGTATATAAATGTATAAAAAAAATTTTGGTTTAGAATGATCAACTGGGAATATAAATTGTTAAAGAGAGTTATTTCTTTAGAATTTCTTCAGCAACATCTTAATTAGCAACAAAGGCAAAGAATGGGTAAGTCAAGATTTTGTGCTGCAGGACATCTGAAAACAGCTGCCTGATCACCTAATACCTTTTTCGTATCAGACACCAGAGCACAAAAATATTATCAGAACAAAATCTTCACTACTTTGATTCAATCCAGATAAGCAGAAAAACATGTACCTCATCCTTGAAACAAATATCCTTCTGCATTGAAACAAAAATCTTTCTGCACTGAATAGACAAGATATGATATGATAAGAAGCATTTATAAGCAGCAAGTATTTAGATTTTGGGGTTGTTTTGTTAAATATTGCCTAGATGCATCTCATAAAACAAAACAAAACAAATAGCTCTGAATCAAAATTATGAAGTAGTGCTCTCAGCTACTGCTGGCACATAAGAGTCAGTCCTGAAGCAGAGAGTGCAGAGAAAGAAATTACAAAGCTACAGTAACAGTCTGCTGCATACACCTCTTCCCTACAGCTTTGCTAAAGCGCAGCCAAGCCAAAATCATCCATCAGCCCTGCCCACCCAGAGAGCCTAGCTGTGCACGTGGCTGTGTCCAAAGACTGGCGAACTGCAGTCACAACAGACTCAGAGGAGTGGGAGAGACTGCTTGAATGGATGCTACATCCTAACAAAGCCTGCCAAAGCTGAAACACAGCGACTGTTCCTGCAATGCTGACAGGCAGCCTTCGAGTCAGCTGGGAGGAGGAAGCCATAGCCGAGTGTTGTTTAACTAGCAATGCCAAGGAGGTATCTGAAGTACCTCTACTTTCCTTTTCTTTGGTAGCAGCCACATACTGGTGGAAGTAGAGTTTTGTGCAGACATTAGTAAAAGAGTTACAGAGAWGCAAATTGCTGAGGTACTCAGGGAGGCCTCTCAGTTCAGTATCAGGGCAGCCTTGCTCTAGGGACCACACATCTCATCCCCTCACGCAGGAAATTCCATGTTTACAGTTTGAAGATTTAGTGCAAAACCAATAAGTCTTGTTGGATAAACCATCTGTGCTGAAATCACGTGAATTGGTGCAAAACCAGCTTTGTACATTTGGCAGCCAGAAGCCACAAGTGAAAACCCCTAAGTGCATCTAGCCAAATATTGCCAATTAAGTGACAATCACCAAAACTTTAAAATAACCTTTTTCTTCTGTTTCTGTGAACCATCTTTTAAGTATTAACTTCACCATTCATTTAGTATGAAGGTAATCCATTCAGATAACTTACAGTAAATAGGGAATAGCAGACTGGGGCAGACTGGAGAGACTAGGTACACTATGTACACATTTGATATCTGCTACCTCAATCYCATACAAGAGACGGGAAATAAATGTGTTTCTTGTATAATATTGCATGTTTGTCCCCTAAAAGCATATCACTGAGCCTGGGCAAACATTCCATTCTTAAGGGCACTGCACTGCAGAGATTCAAGTGCAGAAAAAACAGCATTATGTGAAAAGCAAGTTCCTAAAAGGTAGTGCAATCTCAGAACACAATACTTAAAATTTGAGCACACAGAAGTACAAATAGGAGAAAAGAGCAGGGTGGCYATGTAACAGCCTTCAACAAAATAAAAGCAATAAATCACAGTGAATGACAGCAGCAGCAAAGGAGTGGAATATTCAAGACTAAGAATGAAAGAAATCCTCCACTGAAAGAAATCTTTCCCAAATTTATATGAAGACAAAGTATTTAGGATTAGACAAGATAAGAGATCAAAAGTCTGAAATTATGTTTGTTTAACTGGGTTTATGAAAGGGTATATTAAGAGGTGAGTTGCATAAACAAATTAAGTTTATGTAGTTYTGACATATCCAACAAAGGGTAGTGAAAACCACAGCTACCACCAGGAAACAGCAGAGGGTAACCAGCTCCAGCGAGGGAGTGGCTCGGGAGATGAGAAAGATGATACAGATCACTTGACAAAAAGGGACTGGGAAGAGCAAAGCCTTGAAGTGTTCTACCTTCTGATAATTCAGATTTCAGCCTTGTCATGGTATACTGTAATCAAAATGCAGGTAACAACATGACAGAAACAGAAAGAAAGCCTGAGGTTATTTTCACTCAAGACAGGGGAGTTGCCATGTAAATTGTTGAGAACTGTTTGGCCTCCAGAATTTACCTGGCCTCCTTTCACTCCAGGAGTGAACAAGACAAATCAGGCTCCCACCAGGTGTCTGGAAGTACCTGCTGGAGTCAAGGCTGCAAATATTTGGTAATTTCTTGTTTTCACAACACTGTCACTGTTTGAACCCCTCTCCATTCCACCCTGGCATTTCGCACTGACCCATTCTGCAGGTCCTTATCCAAAATTATCCATTCTGCTCTACTTATCCAAAAAAAAAAACCTTTTTACTAGGATAAAACCCCTTCAGCCTATCTCCCCAGTTACTGGTCAAGAGTGTTGCTGAAGAGAACCTAGTGTGTGCTAAATTCTACACTTACTCCAACTACTTCATGCACTATGGGTTTAAGAATACCAATCYATTAGTAATAATTAAGAATTTAAGAATACCACTGCCCAGTAATAGTACAAAACATTATAGTTAAAAGTTTACATACATTTTCAAGTGCAGATTGATTCAGCTGGCAATTCCTAATATTTTTAGTGATCTCAGATGAAATTATTCTAGCTATCAAGTGATCTTTTTGCATGGTTTTACAGCAAACTCTTTCAATTTATTGTTACATGCATATTTAGGTGCACATAATCACATGTTCATTTAGCTGCTCTGAGGTCCAAAATGCTAATTTTGAGTTTAATTCTTTAATTGTGCTTTTTAAAAACTTATAACTGCTTAACTTCAAGATAAAACCAAATTAAGTATTATTTTAATGCATAATATAACATAGACCATACAGTTTAAATATTACAATTTGATTCACAGAAGGAGAACTAAATTTATCCAAAAATATGTAAAAAATAATGCTGCCATTTATATAGCTGATTTAGTACAAAACATTCTGAAATAATTTCATAGTTTTAAGTACATGTAATTCAATTTTGTTCCATTTTGTATATTCTGTAGCTATAATCAAGGCTTATCAAACTTAGCATTGAACAAAAACATAATTCTGTCCTTACAACACTTTTATAGACTAACAGTAATTTAAGGACTGCAATTAGCTAAGTTTATGCTCTTGCTTTAATTTATTCCTTTAATTGCAATCATCACAATCTCAGTCTGAAGTATAAGACCTAAACTAAGACTTTGAAAAAACTGCASATGGTAAGGACAGGAAAGAAAAGGATAAAACAAAGATTTTCATTATTCTTTTCATCAAAATCTAATTTTTGAAATGCTTTGGGGTTTTATCTGGTCCATATCTCTTCTCCAGATGTAAATTCTTCTGTTTCAAAGATACTTTTTCAATTTGTGTTGTAGCAAAACAAAAGCAGTTGAGTTTTCTCCTTTCTGGTGTTTTTGGTATTTTCATTTCAAGGAAGTGATTCAAGTGGTCTAACCTTTCACCTCTGCCTAAATCAAGATTCTCCATTCCCAAAAATTCAATATATTCTCAGTCTGAATTTCGCTTATAAGAGGGACAAAAGGCCCAGCTTGGTCTGACAGAAATTAGAAGCACAAAGCACAAATTAAAACAAACAAACAAACAAACAAACAAAAGCATGGCTGCAAAGTTATCCTATAATATGTATGAGGCATAGCACCTGTAACCTACTAATGTTTATGATATTCTGGGTAGTTTAACAGCTTACCATCTGTTTTGCTTTTTTTGGCTGTTGAACCCAACAACATATAATTGGCCAGAATTATGTCTGGACCAATTTTATGATGCCTTTAAATTTTTTCATTCATCTTTCTTTTTCTACATTTGGCATGTAATAAAAATGTTGGCAGTCTTTTCCACAGTTCAACATAACAATGCTTCAGGATTGCTACAGAAAACACTTTTATAAGCTGAGATCATGGAGATGTCTGCAACACTACTGTCTGTGTTATCACACAGCCATTAATTATTAAAAATGCCCTGAAAACTGTAACCCTACTTTGAGCTTCTGGATATTTTATTAATACTTTCAGTGGAAATTAGACAATTATCTTTATTACTTTAATATCAGAATTTGCAACTGATATTTTCCAATAAAAGTACATCCTTTAGCTTTGGAGAAAGGAGGCTAGAGGCAGGGTGAAGGGAGATATAATGATATGTATTTACTGCTTTCATTCCATAAGACAAGACAACAAATTTCTGATAGGAAAAGCAGCACTTCATATGAAAATGAAAAAGACAGAAAGAAGTAAAACCTGAGAATCAGAAAAAATATTTCTTTCTGCTTCAAACATGATACAGGAGTTATCTATCAGCAGTATGAAATATCTGATGTCTTAAGATCTCCATTTTATATTTATGTTATGAGATTTCAACATTCTCCTTAGAAATTATTTACACTTTTTAAAATGAAATACAACTGAAAATCCTTTTGTTTCAAAATAGCCTCTGGGGGTTATAATTAATCCTGGAAGTGCAGTAGCAGATGGAAACAGATATGGAAGAACTATTAATTGTCAGTTACACAGTTTCACTGCTCAGGAGAACTGCAAGAAATCACACTAAATGTTCTAGAGGAGAGTTGCAGKATTTTTTTCTCCTCTGGTATTTGTTGGACTCTTAAACAATTATTTTGATTATTTTTTCCTTCTCAGATTTCCTATAATTATTTGCTATATGAGTAAGATCACTAAATGGTAAATTATTTTTTCATCAGCCATATGGTCACCTCAGAGATTTAGGAATCTAGTTTAGGCCCCATGTGTGCCAGTAAGAGTTTACTGGCAATGTCAAGAACTCCACTCTATGCAGAAGTGGACACGTAGCAGAGGAAATCTAAATCTGAGGTGACGCGGTGCCACAGACAGTTTGTGTATGGATCCCATCTGAGATGCTCAAATTCTGCCCTGGGTCACATATATAAGGTCTGGCATATTATGGAAAACCAGAAATTCACTACTTGGTTGATGTAAGGAAAGGAGGGAACTTCTAATTCATATTAAAATTTACACCAATGTGAAATGGTCAGCAGAAAAAAAAAAATGCCTTTCACATAGCTATGCTTCCATGTCTTGGTATAAAGAAGTTAATTATATAACACTACCTGCGGAAAGGAGAATTGACTTAAATAGTCTCTGAGGTGGCAAATTTGAAATCAGAGCTCACCAAGTTGCAGCATCTTGGGACTAATCACAAAAACTTTCTTCTAAAATCAGGACCCAGCTATGACAAACTATACTACAGGCGAGTTTGAGTCAAAAGTTTGGGTGATTACCTGAAATCACTAAGCTAGAAATTATATCTGAAAGGCTGGATTTGAAGGAAGTGGTTAGGAATGATCTCTTGAAAAAAACTCATCAGCACCTTTTCTATACCTGATCAGGTTTGCAAATAAGGATGTAGATTTTATACAAACCTGTTCATTTTGGAAAATTCTCCACTTGTTTTTGCTCTCTATTAGAAGCTAGAGGATAAACAGTTTTTAGACTGCTCATGATTGCTCTCACTGATTCTGGGTTAGACTGAAAATGTGAAGTAAAACATAAGAAATAAGGTTTTGCTCTACTAGAGTCAATAAGAAAATAGGCTTTAATTTATTCCAAGTATTTCATAAATGTGCAAAAAGATGTCTCAAAAAAAACCCCCAACAAACAAAGATAAACAAACAAACAAAGAAAAAATTTAAAATGTCACCATTTCTCTATTTTATTTCACTGAAACACTGGGAAATTTGTACCCTTTTTTTTTTTGTTCTTTCAAATTTTAGAAATTCAGGAAAGAGTTGGTATATAAAACCACTTTAGCATTTTAGATAGCATTCATAAGTTTAAATGAAAGACCCATTTCACTCACTGAATAACATCCCACAATGAAATRTATCAGGCAAGATAGTAATGGCAAAATTAAAACTGTCTGGAATTTACAGTGGTACATTTTAGAGCACTAAATATAAGAAAGAGACCTTCCCTAAGTTTTTTTGCACATGCTCTCAATTTTCATGAAATGTTTATCAAACAGGTGACCAAATCTGGGGAGTGGAGTCACTATATTCATGTCATTAGTACAGTCACTACCAGTATAGCAACAGCAATAGCAATAGTATAGTCACTACTAGCAGTACAGAACAATTAAAGTTTCTTTCAGTAGGATTATCATGGTCACCTGCAAAGTGGAGCCATAAGGTTTTCAATTTTAGATGTGGCTGACCACAGATTGACTTTTACATGAACTACTTGTCATCACATGTCACACTTAAGGAAAAAAAAAAGAAATGAAACCAGAAGTAGGTTTCTATCTTCTTTTCAAAACTTTAAAAACAAAAATATATTCACGCTATGTGCATGCTGACAGCTGAAACATCAACAGTCAAGAAACAGTAAACAAAGGAAAAGCAGAATATCTTCACTTAAGTTTGGACCAGCTCTAGAGCTGCGGTAATTTAAATGCACTGTCAAAATTGGTAGGGAGATCCTACTTCAAAAAGCAGGCAAACAAAGAGAAACACCAAAATGACAAGGCCATAGGTGAAACTCAAGGTGCTTTTTACATGAAGGTTCAGAAATGCTGCACTGAAGTGCATTGATCTGGGAGCCGACGTTATTGCTCATGTGTATGAACCATCACCCTGGTGAAAGGTTCTTGTAATTGCATGAGCTAATTCAGTTAATTGGGCACTGAGTCTCAGACAAAACAGTGTCAAGCTGGGAAGAGCAACCTGMAACACTTTTTCCATTCATGAAGGAGCATACCAGAAAAGAGTAAAGTCCTTTGTCTCTATGTAGTTTGGAAATTATAATAAAGACATCATCAGACTTTCTGACATCATAACAACCCTAGATTATGTATTTTAATAATGCAACTTACAACCATCTTTTGCTTGCTCTTTCCTAACTGTTTTATGATTGCATCTCCCATGCCCCACATGTGAATCTCCAACCTAAGCCGAAAAGTTACTGTGATTCCACGATCACATGTGATTCCATCTCTCACATACTCTGTTCAGGACTTTCTTGTTGCAGAGGAGTACTATCTGTGTATGCTGAAAATASGTATGTGCAAGACAACTTGTCTGACTTAAATTCCATCTGAATGTTTGACATCTGGTTGGAGACAGTGTTCTACACTCTCTCACATGACAGTGGCAGATTTACCCCAGGTATCTTTGATCCTTTCCTGAAACAAATCATGCTCTATCTCCTGATAACAGAAGGAGCTTAATAAACTTAAAGTTGACATAGGAATCTAAAGTGTGTTAGATAAGTCCCACCTATGCAGGGTTCAGTTTTCTTACTCAAATTCTGGATCTTGTTCAAGGCTGTTGCACAGGAGATTTTGTATCCTGAGCATGATGCTCCAGGGCTTCTATGTCAAACTCTTTGAGAAGAGAAGAAAGAGGAACAGAAATACTTCCTTCGTTCACGCCATAGATACAAATAAAGACAAGGGCAGATGATCTTATCATTTTAACAAGCGAGAACAAACCTCAACTATGCTAGAGCAACTAAAAAACCCCCATCTTTCCTTTTGATACAGAAATAAGCTTCAGGCAAACTGAAATTCTTGAGATTGTTCTCACTGACGAAAAGTTTTCAAGATCTGTAAAATGCTGCAATGAGGCAGATGCTGGACAGACGATGCCAACTCCAGATCTCTGAAAGGGGAACATAACATCTAACCTCAAACAAGATGTATCTGTGTTGCACTTGTGTTGTACCAGCTCTCACAAAACAGAAGGAAAACAAAGCCTTGCTTTGCTTTCTTTTTGGATGCTATGGTTGTTTCACCTCTTTCATGTTGAAGAATCTGTGCACTGTATTTAGTATGTAAGTACACTGTAAATTTCCTATTTGTTAATTTAAACTTACTATTTAATTACAATTAAAAAGAAATTAAAAAGAAATATGTCAAACTTAGGGCAAAAGACATTTTAATGAGGTTTTAGCAATCAATCATTAATTGATATTCATCCTTGAATTGAAAGGACAAAGACAGGTAGATGGAGCTATGTCACCCATGGATCCAAGAACAACTGTCACATCGTTTTCTTTTTCTCTTTATTTAGCCAGAGAAGTTACATTAGAAAAGAGAAAAAAAAAATTGTAGTAAGCAGACCATAAAATTTACCCTCTTTTAATGAGCATGAAAACTGCACAATGAAAAGCAATCACATACAAATATATTCAGGAGCAATGGAATGCTACTAAAAGTTTTATTTCAATGCACTAGGTGGTAACAAATGCAACGCTGCTACAAAGGTGTCCTTTCGTAACAGAAAKGTTACCAATAACCAAGCCTTATATCTACCCTCCTGAGGTCTGAGAAAATAAACTATACTACTCTTGATTCCTATTGCTTTACTCTATCACTTTCTACTAACTGAGTTAACAACAGTTTATCTTCTCAGTTTTGTTTCCATTTACAGTGATAAGGTCTAAGTCATCCATAGTTTTGAAAAATTCATTACCTTACAGCCTCGGACATCCAGAAACACTTGCACAACTCATCAGAGCTCCAATGCTAAAATCTCAAAAAATCTGTGCCTTCATCAGTGAGTGAGATATTCTCAAGCAAGGATGAGAAATGACAAGCCAGCAAATTATATGTAAAGGCAGATCTTCAAGTAACACTCACCCAAGTAAGGGCTGGAYAGCTAAGTGTTGGGCCTATTTTTTAACAAACATCAAGGAAGAAATACAATTTCATAAACAAATAAGCTGGTCATCAAACCAGGTTGGAAGCAATTTCTGGAAAAGCAATTCCTCTCTTCTTTGGGACTTCACTTAGGCTCCAATTTTTCATTACAAATTCTTACAAATAGAGGTGTGAATTTCTAATGGGAAAGCTGAGTACCCATCCAGAGCGTGCCAGGATTCACACCAAAAGCAAATGCATAAGAAAATACAACTGACAGAGCACGAGCTCTTGCACATCTCTCTCGGTTTTATTTCATCACTAGTGTTGCACATAGTTCAACTTTGGCTGGGTTACTATAGGATGGGAGGAGAGGTGGGAGAAAAATAAACTATCTTTCACGGTTTAAGAGCTGGCTGCATTCCTCTTCCCTTTCTTATTTCTCTCAATATACCTTACCCTCTTCAAAGATATAATTCTCTAATCTATCCACTTTAAATAGACCACTGCACAACATGTGCTARTCTCCCTCCTTTGCCTGTGCTCTGAGCTGGCTGGACGCAAAAAGTCAGATGCAGAAGCTGGGTATCCATTAGCAGAGCCCTGAGCCTCACTTGGTAAGTCCCGTGGGAAACGAATGGCTCTTGGCTTATGTCCACCTGGGCAGATACTTCAGCTCCACCTCAGTCTACAATATCCTGTGCATCAGCTGCTCTTGGACAGCCGGTTAAGCTGATATTGGCACCTATGATATGACTGTTGAGAAATCCATGATCAGCAGTAAATACATCAGATCAACCACCTTAGTGTTTAGCAATGCTTTGACATATGAAGAATAAAATTTAGATAAAGGATTTGAAAGTGAGAGCTTACATTCCACTCCACTCTACTCTAATGCAAGCCTTTATATTTTTACAGTGGCCAGAACAAGCTACTCCAGGTGACTCAGACCTATTTCCTCCACAAAACTTCCCCCATCATAAACTGCTGCAGCCTCACTGATCATCAGACCTTAAAGTCTAAGATCTAACCTCAGAAATAAGTCTCTTCCTGGACTAGAGCAGAGCTGGCAGTTCAGTCAACTTGTTAATGTCATCGAAGAGCAGCCCAGCTTGAACAACTGTTTCCCTCTAAGCAAAACAGTTGTTTCCTCAGTTGGTGTCTCTGCTGATGCCAGTGGATAGAGGTAAAGACTAAAGGTAAAGACTAAAATGCCCTCCTGAGCTATCAGCACACAATCTGACTGACAGGAAATATGGCCATCCTACCTTCCCTTTCATTTTTATCTTCCTGACAAGCCTTCCTGTTGAAAGGGAACCAGTGTTTGCACACACCGACTGAACCACACAGAACAGGTGCTCTGATGAAGCTCTGTCCCAGCATTACTTGGAGCTAAAAGCTGGGACTGCCTCATGTCTCAGCACTGGTTCCCTCGTTTCCCAACTAGGGTTTAGGYGAGTTGATACCTAAAACAGGGTTCTGAGCCTACCTGTCAATGTCATGATTAACACTAGTAGAAGAAATGGATTTTGGTAATAGAATTGCCCTGCTCTATGCTMTAACTAACTTCACATGTAAATTGTATTTATGGCCTAAACTCTTAACTGATCAACTATGCTCAAGTATTTTAATGCTCTTGAGGAGCATTAGCTGGTCTGGTGGCTTCAGCTACCACCCAAACTGACAGCAAGTTGTYATGGAACAAGAAGAAATTCAGAAAAAACTCACTAAGGTAATGCTGTAAGYGCTTCAGCTACACAACAAGGCAACCATCTCATATCTCAAATTAACACTGAAGTTCCATACCCATCAAATTTTACCAGGTGCTGCTTCATGAAAGAGATTTTACTCTGGTGGGGAAAGTGGGGGAGGGAATACCTACAACTTGCCAAGTCTTCTCATGGTCTAAAAACCCTAAAGAAAAAGGTGAGACATTACAAAAGAACAGAAAAAACATGCTAGTCCGTTATCRCCTATGATCAGCCCACTGTGCACTGCGGATCCAGCTTGATGCTTGAAGCCAACAGCAACGTGCTTCGCCCATTACAGAGGCCGGACAGGATGACTCGTTAGGGGTGGGGTTATCACAGAATAATCACACCCTTGGGTATTGGATACACAACCACATCTCAAGCCTTGTAACACCCCAGAGGTGTGATTATCTGCTGTCATGCTTTAATTCTTAATTAAAACAAGAGCTGCAGCTCAGATAAGATCTGTGAGAGGATTATGGTCATTCTTAGTTAGACAAGGAGGAACGTGTATCTTTGGAATTAAAATTCAGGTGCTTGGGTGAACTCTGCAATGCAGAGCTGCGCTTGAATCCGCCTCGCCTTAGTTTTCCCTTTGATATGATTTAACCAGGAGGTAGCACACGCAAAAAGCTGCAATTTCCAGGAACCAAACACTGAATAACACAATAAAGTGCACAGAGCTGCCAGCGTTCAAACATTTTTGCACTTTAATCACTTCTTAGCATTTTAACTTAAATAAAACTCTAAACTCTAAGTGTGCTTCTAATGATGCTAGAAGACTAATTCTCGTTACTTAACATTAACACAAGTCACAGCAGCCATAAAAACACTGGAGGAATGTCTTGATGAAATGCGTACTAAACTACTCAACTTGCACATATAAAGATGGATATACAGCCTGGGGAAAAAATGAATATAAAGCACTTTTGTGATTTTTTAAAAAAAAATCTTATTTTTAACAAATATTAACCCAACTTAAGGTCTCTTTTAAAGGTTACATTTGCATTTACAAAGAACTTTCAAGCAATTTAACTACAATGAATTTTAACAAGGCGCTTCCTGTTCTCACTGCTTGCGTATTTTTAAATTTTATGAGACTCTTCTGGCAGAGTTTTGTAGCCGTTAAGATGAAAGCCTGGATGCATGCATACTTGAAAAGTGGAGGAGGAGGAAAAAGAAGAATAAAAAGAAGAAAGGAAAATAATCAATTTGGTATCAAATTTATTCCAAAGCCGAAAAGTGCATTTTTTTCTGATTGTGAAAGAAGACATGCAGGGAGGTCAAAGGTCAAGCAAAGAGGAGACAGTATTGTGTAGGAACTGTCACGCATCACCACCTATTTTGACATGCACAGGGCCGTTTGTTGTCTGTCGAACATGCAAATTAAGTGCCTGCTGTCATAGCTAGCCGATATCTGAAAGTGGAAAATGAGACCACCTGTAACCAGTGAATGGAGTGATGGACAAGCATTCAGAGCTCGTCATTTCCAACGCCATTCACACCACCTCCGAATTGCATATGACATGTAAAAATCTTTTCTTAATATTCACAACCGGGAAGTTTGGGGAATTATGGAGGCTTCAACTGCTGCATCTAATGGGTTCTCCAAGCAGACAGCTGTGACTGTGAGCTGGCTTGATAATTAGGTGTCCAGGAAGATTTTATGCTATGAATCAGTTAAAAGGGAGAAAAGAAAAAGAAAATAATGGCAAGCAAAACTCGCTGGAATGGAAATTATATTAACCCTTGCATGTCTTCCTCGGCACTTGGCTTTTCCAATTCCTGTGAAGCAAGATTCGCAGAAACCATACACATAATAATTTGTCTCTGAGCAGCACTGTCTTCCTACTCAGAAAAATTGTACTCCATCTCTGTTTGATGCTTTGTTTTCCTGAAGAGAACTTAGAAGCATTAAATCAAAATATGCCAATCCCTCTTCTATTTGAAAGCAAAAGCAAGGCTTTATTTGAATTTCTAGTTAATATGGTGCGTAGAATTTTAAGAAACAGATTCATTGTGCTAAATTCATGTCCTGTCATGTGCCTGTACATATGAAAATCAAATAGTTTAGCTAGCTCTTCTGTAAACCTTTGCATGTTATCCCTACTTTTGTATGCATATCTGTCTTTGTGCATGGGATGCCATAAACACTGCAGGCAGTGTAATGCCAAGAAAAAAATGTGATCTTCCAGATTCTCACTTCTGCTTGATAAATAAATAAAGCTGCTCCAAAACACTTAGGACAGGAGAGTTTAGATGTGCCCAGCTGCACAATAAGCTCACAAAACCTGTTATTTTATTCAAGGCCTAACTAATTAATGCTAGTGTTCATTCCTAAATAAAAAATTAAGCTCTTCAGTTTTCAACTTCTGTGCCGCATTCTGAAAGCCATTCTGGCTGTGTTTCCAGACATAAAGAACCCATGCATATGGTGCAGTCAGAATTCAGGAGGATTATTCAACACAAAAAACAGAATTCAGCTATGGAATATTATCCACTAGTACTTCCCAATGTAACTAGAGTATTTGGGGAGAGGCTGCTCTGAAGTCCTGCAATGCAAAGATTGCAGTCCTGCTCCATATTCCTCACAAGTGAAGCCAGGCAYTCAGAACAGAAGCAGGCAAGTTACTAGTGTATTAAACAAGCTTTTATGAGTCCGGGCACAAAAAACCTGTATTTAAACTGGGTTAATTTTTTTTAAAGCTTTTTTATTTTTATTGTGCCAAATTGTAAAACACAGTAGCTATTCCAACATTGCCCACAACCTGCATTCACTGCTGCTCTGGTTTAGGTCTCCAGTGATTCTGTTTTCCTTCCTGTGGAAGAGAGAGTTTAGAAAAGCTGAAAAAACACCTGCTGACTCCTCTGGATCAGAGAGGGAATATTAGAAAATGAAGGAATGAAAAAAACTAGTGAATAGATACCCAGGAGAAAACAAGCTGAAAAAGACACTTATTTTAGAACTGCAAGTTTGCTTGGAAACACTACTTCTCTTAAGGTTCCATATCCTCTATGAAGAAACAAAAAAGTATAAGTATCCCAAGGACTCCTGTTTTCCAGACACAAGCCAGCAGGCTCCATTTGATGATTTACATCTCTAAGACTGCTGGGAAACAACATTCAGGGGAGCCTGAATCAGACACCATTCAGCCAGTACTACACTGCTGGGCACAGCTGAGAAGTGTGCAAGGGCATACCTAAACACTAAGACTGAAATACTATCACTCTGTTCCTTTGTTTCTCCCATGTGTTAGTTCTCTGCTGGGCAGACAGATGTGAAAAAGGCAAAAAAACTGGCACGCTGTCGATTTTGTCCCTGCGCACTTGCTTCAGAGATTCAGCTTCTTTCTCTGTGCTTGAAATCAAGATCTACACAGGACTCGAAGAGAGGAAGCACAAGAATGGCATCTCAGTAATCATGCGATAATCTACACACAACAGAAAATCTAAATCACTGACAGTTAAAACCATCCAGTGTGTGGATTTCCACAGAATAAAGGGTTTGGCCACAAAGTCGGATTAAAGATTTCTTCTTCAAAACACCTTCCACGTGCAACACACCCACATGCCCCAGCAGTGCCTTTGCAACTGCTAGAGTGTCAGTGTGAACAGGATTGAAAATATCCCTCGTCTTTGAGCATATTCCAGCCCTTTATCTTTTTTAACTCTATATAAAATGGGAGAATAGCTCACTGAGCTTCTAATATGTCCCTGAGCCAGCTCACTTCCTGCAACAYCTGTGCTGACACAAGCAGGAAGGCACCCTGAAGCTTCAAGCAGGACTTAAACTGGCATTGCTGATGAAGGACTTTGTAGCAGGGACCTACAACCAGGGCCAGAGGGTTTATCTGCCTACTGGGTAGCTAGGTTGGAGTCTGAGAACTTGGGCTCCACGTCTCAGAATGGCCCTAGGCTGTCAGTTCACCTCCAGCAGCTTGGGTAGACCAGAGCCCTGGTGCATGACTGCTTCTGGAGGATAACATAGATAGTCACCAAAACCAACAATTTTATTTGTACRTATTTTATTTTGTTGATATTATAGGATTTAAAACAAGCTTAATTTTCTACATCTGGACTATTAAAATGTGACTCTACCACCTTCAACATCTGGCAATGTATTTCTCAAGATGGCTTGCTCCAAATTTCAAGACCTAATAATTTTCAGAGGTCAAAAACAGGCTGTCAGGTAATATGAGGTTGTTACATCCATAACAGAAAGTTAGAGAGGAATCAAGGTCATCAGAAAGCTCTTATAAAGGCTGACGAGAAAAATGGCCATCATGCCTTTAGGTCAAACCAAGGAAGGACTTGGTCAGTTGTACCACACTGCCGTGAGACTACAAAGTTTAATTCAGGCTGGACTTTTTAATCAGCCAGCATATTTCCTAAATTTCATTTTCATTGAAAATGTTTCAAGCAGGTCACAAGGTGATACTAAAGGCTGTCCCAGCACAAGTCTGAGCAGCAGGGATATGAAGGAGTTTAAAGGGAAACCTGCTTTTTAGCACATTAGCAGGAACCTGAAACAATCATGTGAGATGTCTGCCTGCAGTACTTTAGGCCATGTGTTGCCACTCCTTCCTTGCAGTAAGCAACATATGAAGCAGAACACTTGATTTGCCTGTCAGTACAGGTAACAGTGGCAGAGTACTTGTGGAAGAAAGATCTCATGACCAAAATTTTGTCAGTGTTTCCATTCTTTGTGGTAAATCACACTCTTTGGAGCAGATCCAGGAAAACAGTCCATGGGGTAAGGTGTTACATTGCCAGCCTTTTTTTGACTTAGACATGCCCAAGGTGATGCAAGCCACCAAATACTCATCACTTCTGAAAATTCATCTACTACTTGCATTCCTTCAATAAGTATTTTGCCACCTAATGTAAAATTTGTGTTTCCACAGATCTTCTAGTGRAGGTTTTACTTGTTTTTCCTAATCTTTTTCATGTGCCTACCTTGAACAGTAATCCTGTTGGCAGCAACACAATCTAAGGACCCAGAAGTTTTCTTTGTTCTGGAGAGACTTATATACTGAGCAGACATATAAGGCCCCTCACTTCTGTACGATTTTTTTAATAGAAATCTGCTTATTCTATGAAAAGAATCTGTCACTGAGAAGCACTGTGACTGAAAAGGCACAGTAGCTGACAAACTAAACTTTATTGAACTAGGTTCAGCTTTAAATAAATCAAGCCAATAGTTCTTTCTATATGAATTATATTTGCCCAAATGCAAGAGCCGTTTACCATGCAAACACAAGTCCATTTGCCCCTAAAGTTAAAAGCTAAGTGTGACTTTAAAATGGTGTAGGTACACTGAATTTTCCCTCTTCACCAGGCAAATTTTTACCCTAATTAAGAAAATAAAACAATAAAAATTCTCAAAAGATTTCTAATAAAATTTCAAGCTACATTAACTGCATATTATATTATTATCAATATATGTTTAACCATTTTCTGTATTATGGAAAATTAGTYGTACAGGAAAAACACTTTGCATGCTTTGGTACACACAGTAATTAAAATATTCAGTTAGGCTTAATATTTAAAAGCAGCACCATAAAATTTTATCCCTGTATTGCTATGCACATGATACTTCTTTTTCTGATTATACTCTTCACTTTCCAAGTTAATATACCAAAGCTTTCTACCAAGAGAATTTGCAACAATAGATTGTGATGGTAATAAGGAAAAAGAAAAGTACAAACATGCCTTTCCACTCACTTTCTAGATAAGCTTCATTTTCCATATCATTTTTTAATTGATGGTTTTATAAGTATTTTTCCATGAGACTTTATCCAGCTGTTTTAGAAATACCCTCTTACCCTAATCTCTTACTACAGATTTCTAAAATACATACAAGGGCAAGTTAGAAGAAAACACAGCATGACTCTAAAACATGCTATCAGAGGAAGAAAACAGCAACAAACTAAACAGAACACAACAAAACAAGTGAGCACCACGCATTGTGATGAAGTCCTCAAACTGGAGTTTTATGATGGCAGCTTAAAGTTTCTTACATGCCCTTGTGTTGCAGCGCAGAATAAGCCAGGGACAGCTGCACCAATTCTCCACAATTAGTCAAGGTCAGACAGTGGAAAGGGAGGACACTCACTATTTGTCAAGAGAACAATGGCAGGAGGCTCAGCCTTTCTCCGCCAGGAATGACTGTTCGCTGCACACATTCAATCCGTGGCAAAATTATGCCTGGCCCTTTTTCTGTATAGTAGAGAGGGGCAACCTTTCCAGACAATCGAAGTGTAAGAGCTAACAAGGCAGAGCAACRGCACAAAAACGAGCTTGTTTTAAGTACTGAAAGCATATGTTCTTGACACAAATTAATTTTTTGACACTTGCRGAGACAAAGGTATTAATTTCTTCAAGCTTTCAGTAAAAAATACTAAACCCACTTAAACCTGTTCCTTCATACTATTATTGGGGTTGCAGGTTTAAAAAAAAAAAAAAAACAAAAACATTCTGACAAGTTACCAGCAATTATTTGGCTTCCTCTGAGAGGTTYTGTGTGTTTCGGTTTTTTTAAACATGTATTTCTCATAAACCTAGAAACATATTCAGAAAAACAGTTAAATTTTGGGCAAAGGCACTTCCCTCAATATTGGTAGGCAACCAGAGATGGAAAACAAGAAAAACAATTCAAAGTATCTGCCATTAGCAGGAGGAACAAAAAAAGAAAAACAAAACATTTTTAACTACGAGGTTTTGTTTCCCTGCTTAATTAGGTACACTCAGAGCTGTATTTTGAGTTTCTTTATGACACAGCACAAATACAGAAAAGACAAAAAGTAGTTATAAATAATGGATATGAAGGAGTAGTTTTGATACAGAACTCTCGCAGTACTGCACTGGAATAAATGGATTTAATTGTGTAGATTCTGTCAATTGTGTGAACAAGTGTGGGGATGCAGAATGGGCTGAAATTATTATGTGAAATGAAGATGTCCTTTTTAAACAGCACACTATACGTTTAGATATATTAAAATTATTCATATTCACTGCAAACAGTATTTAAGCAAGGTTATGGCAGTTCTGAGTGCTAACGTACTTTTAAGGTTTTATCATATTTGCATTCATCAAAGGCAAACAATTTTTAGATACTTAAGGCAAGAATTCTTACAACTAAGGAGTTTGCAAGCATTACTTAAAGTACATGTAATTAAAAACATCAAAGAGCAAATATTCTGTTTCTGGACACCACCTGAAAACTAGATCACATTAGCTTTGGAAGAAAGGAATTTCTCCTTCAGGTAGTTTTTGCAGCTACTAAGGTGCAGAAGCCACACCTGTAGTTGCACACTGCCATAGAAGAAGGAAACATGGAAATCTATGAACCATTCTATCAAATCCTTCCTCCCCAGTCAGAGGAATAAGGTCAACTGACCTCTTCCTCTGTCACTGTCCTGCAACACATCAGGATGTTTGAAAACATCTCTTTTTTTAATGGTCACCATCTGTTTGGTGTTTTTTTACTCCAAAATACTTTTCCCCTGTGACCTGAAGCAGCATCAGCCCTGCAGTTAAGGAGCCATCTGCCCCAGCAGAAAAACTGATTCTGGGAAGATTCAATAAGAGGAGGAAACAGGAAAGATTTTACCTTGAGTTAACTTCACATTCCAAATATCTTACTTTCATAATAAATCTCTACTGAATCATATCTGAAAAACAGGTTTTTAATATATTAAATTTAGAACATCCCTTTTCACCTGGAGCAATTTAGAGAAATTCGGTAAATTAGCACAAATTTAGTTCTTCGTATATCTAATAAAGAYTGAGATTTCACTGTAAGAACTGTGCCTGTTAATTGAGACAAGAAATTAGTGCACTACCTTCTAATTCTAAATCCTTAATGGCACTGAGCTATTGCATTGTTTACAAAGCAAAGCATCCTTGACTGGTTTCTTTATCACATTTCCGATGTCAACTGAATAAATTAGAACAGGAAAATGTCAGAGTACAATGTACCTTTTCAAGCCATTTGGCTTAGTGAAGCAGGATAGATTCAGGCAAAATTACCTCTTTTCCAGTCTGGTGGCTTTGCAGGAAGTTTTCTTCATGTTTAGCAGTCCCTTCCCGTCCTCTCTTTCTTTAGAAAGCAGCTCTGGGAGGCAAATGACATTTGTAAATAGCAGTAACCATTTAGGTCACTTTCAAGCTGCTTGCCATACACCTTCTCTACTGATAGGTACAGGTACTACTTCCTGTGATGAGAATTTAAACCTGAAATTTGTTCATTCTAATCTTCCTTTCCCCTGATCCAAAGCAGAAGCCCTGCACCATCCTCCCCTCAGTGGCTCTCATCTATTCACTAAAAAGTGAGGACAGGCCCCATGTGTGAAACTAGTGCTGATCAATGGAAAATAGTCAGTGTCATCTAACACTGAACAAGGAGATTATTAGAAAAAGGAAGACATAATTTCTTAAGTTATTCCAGTCTTTTCACTGAATCTATCATAAATCAGACCAAAAACCCTGCTTGGGAATTACTGGATCTGAGAAAGGACTTATTCAAATGAATTCATCTAGCTAACGGCAACTGTTATTTAACTGCATATTTTGAATTTTTCAGTATGAAAAACTAGATCTTTCTATTCCACACTGAGTTTTCACATATTTGGACGGCTGAATTTTGAAACCTCAGAGCACATTAGGAAATAATTTTTTGTGGCATTATTGAGAGGGTTTTTTCCCAAATGTGTCTACTGCCGTATCTGGTATCAGTACCTGACTAGTTTGAAAATTTTTGCACATAGCCCAGAAATGGATAAGTATTGCTTGAAACTTTTATCAGGTATAAACTAGGAATGTGAGARCATTTTACATGAAAGTTTCACCCACAGGGAATAAAAGAATAATAAAACCTCTATTAATGCTGAATATCTAGTAGCTTACAAGATATTTTTACATTATTTTAAAGTCACTATGTCACCTTTTCTCCAAACATTATTAAAATCCAACTACAAATGTTTCAAATTAAAGCAAAATCTTTTAATCTTGTTCTTTCTGAACATTGTGGATTTAGAATGTTTCAAAAATATCTATTCAAATATACATATTCCTCACAAAGAGTTAATAAACGCTTCTTACATGATAGAAAACTGTCTAAAACTCCTCAGTTCATTAGCATAATTTAATGATAGACATGTATTCTGCTTAAAACTAGGCTTAAATTTGATGGATATCCAGTTTATCCACATAGTAAATAAGAGAACAGCAGCACCAGGTAGTTTATAAAACAGAAGTCACCAGTGGTAAATAAAATRCTATAAACAACATTCAGAACAGTACCCGACCTGTCATTTTGATAGTACATTTATGCATTTGACAGGGACTGTCTTTTCCTAAAGAGGTTAATAGAGTCACACTTATGTATTGCCAAAGTTGAACTGATCTATACAGACTGTCAGGAGAAGGGCAGATCGATAGGTAAATTAGAAAATACTAAAATAACTTTCTCACTGCTATAATAATGAGGGAAAAGAGGAAAAACTAGGACTCTGAGAATCATTAACTCCCTTCTGATATTGTTCATCGTGTACCAACTTAGGTCTCTATCAATCCAGAGAGCCTGAAATACAGGAAAGTCACCTAAAAAGACCTGGGCAAATTATAAATGGATGCACAGTTATACTCCAAACACACTCTTAATGCACATTTCTATGAACTGTAAATATCACTGATTGCCAAATTCATTCATTTTAAATTCTAYGCTGTAATGAAAAACCTCTGACATAAATTGGCCTGGAAAAGGGCAAATTGATCTAATATCAAGGCATTATGGACAGATCAAATAAAACATCTTCATTTCAAACTAATAAATCTATGTTTAGCTTAACAATATTCATTACTAAGAGAAAATACTTGTGCAGGCAAAAGGCAGTTCACACAAAATTTACACCATAAAACAAATTATCATTGGAAGAATTAGTGTTCTTTAATGATGCCAAGAGTGTTCATATAAAATCCAGAAAGTAAAATCTAGATATTCTCTGAAATTTGATATGAATCAAGATCAGAAATTCCACTGTGAACCACTCCAATTATAGACAACACTGCAACAGTTACAGTGTAGTTACATAGTTACATTGTACAGTTAGGTAGTGTAAAGCTGAAAATAAACTTTTATTTTCATAATTCAATTCCTGAGCATGTATTACTGGACATTAGCAGGAATTTCTGCTACTATAAAACCTATATTTTGCAGAAACACACTTTTAATAATTTCACTCTTATCTATTAGTTGCCTCAAATACTTGACAGAGAAGAAGAACATAAAATAGGTGCATCCATAAAAGTATCTAATTTAAAATTCAATAGCTTTAAAAAAAAGAATTTTGAATCTGCATTTACAGACTATTGCCTCCAACATCTGCCAAAACCAATGACTAAGATAAGACCTCAAGTTTTGGTATTTGATAAAGGGCCTTGACTTTCAGAGGACGAGTGCTCGCCACTTTCTGAATCATTAAGTAGAAAATTAAGGGCTGTGTTCCTCCATCCTGGCAGAACCATACCATATGATTTARGTGATGAGTCACTGAGCTGGAATTTCAATGATCAAATATTCACAATGAGATCCTTGAGAGTGAGCTACAGACCAAGACCAAGAATCAACCACAGAAGTTACCGGGTGAATAGTTTTGAATAACAAGCACATATGAGAGCCTTTGCTTATACAATCTGTGAAGAAAAAAAAACAATTGTGGAATAAATTATAAAATTAAAATTATATGTCTGTCTTCAAAACATATTTGCTACATTATAGTGAACTGTAAACCTGACTGTAAAGGGACTGCCCTTAGTATTTTTAAGTGCAAAGTTTTCACAATAGCCATGCACAGCAAGAATAAATGTCTGAATGGAAGTGATGGTGCAAGTTTGTTGCAGAACAAAAAAATATATTGCTTCTTTGATCAAAGGTCAGACCTCGAGCAGTAATGCAAACATACACAGTCTGGGCATAGACGAGAAGTATTTCATAAATCTAGCAGAAGTGAAAGCTGTCACTAGTTTCTTTTTATGAGCTTGTTTGATGAGAGTAGCCTGAGGTACCAATTAAAGGGAGTTACTTTATGGCATTATTAGTGCAAAGTGTGTTCAAAGGTGAGCCTATTTGTCATGCCTGATTAGCATCAAGTATGGGAAAAAATTAAAATGGTAACAAACCAAGTAAAATCTGTTTCTAAAAAGATCCAGTCAAATATATTTGACTTTCACTTCTTCAAATACAAATTCTAGTTGCTCAGAGCTTTGTTTTCTTTTGTGGATTTTTGTAATTAGTGATTCGGAATACAATTTCCTACCAACCCACTGGTACCATGACAGATATTAATACTATAGTGCAGCTAATTTTACTGAGTATTTGGGTAGGAGGTTTTGATTTACTGGACTTTCTAAGCACGCTGTTATTTCTCATTCTAAGCCACCTGACTGATTCTCTTACCAGCCCTCGACTGAAAAAAGAAAGACCATATAAACCAAAATTTTCAGCAATTATCCTAAGTGACAATTAGGAGTGCTAACCACATTTTGCACAAATCTCAAAATTCCCTAGAAAAATTCCAAGGCTCTTGCAAYCTCTTCTAGAGAGTCTAGAACAACATTTTTCATGGCAAAGTCAGGAAACCATATGAAACTTTGACACTACAGCTCCTATAAAGATTACCTTTTCCTAGATTATAATAGTCAGTGGGGCTTTCCCATTTCCCTGCTTCCTTAACTAAAGAAGTTTTATTAACAATGCCCCAAAATTCTTGGTTTTGAAATCCGAAATTAATCAAAAGGCATTGATTTCAATAATCTTCCCCTTTATTAACAATCCCTAAATCTTTCTTCTCATTCTACTATGGAATCAAAGAAAAAGTTACAATCAAATTCAATCACATTTTAGAAAGCTTATGGGGATAAGATGTACCTGTTGATTTATATACTAACCCTCAATTTTTTTATTATTAAGTGCGATCTAAAAAAAAATGTGTTAAAAYATCACCTTTTACTCATAAAATTTCTTACAGTGATATCTAGACTTTAAACAGCATATGCATGTCATGTACCAAGAATCTACTCTCAATTGGTGTGCAATGCACAGCCCCCTGCAGATGTGCAGACCAAGCACACAAAGCATACAACTGGCTGGCACYCCCTTTATTGAGGCATCTCAACAAATTGAGATTTGCTGAATTACATTTTGGGCCTGCCCGATAATTAGCATTGAAAAGTTTGTTTTCTATTTCTACACCCTTCTAAAAATGCAAAAGATGTTACTGTTTTCATTAAAACTACTACAAAAACAGACTCTTGCCACTGAACTGCATATGCAGCTCATGTTCTTTCATGGTTTCCAAGGGAAGAAATTGTGGCATGATGCAAATCAGATCCTCAGCCAAGTTTTTTTCCCTAAAAAACTTCTGGACATTAAATGTGCTCTTAAATATTCACTTTGGCTGCCCAAAACTAAAATGAGTTGGGATTCCAGTTTAAGACAAGAGAATTTCATTCAACTGCAYTAAAAAAAAAAAAAAATCAGAAGCCAAATAAACAAAACCCCAGTCATCAAAAAGAAACATTTCTCTCTTGACAGAGAATAAATAAGCAATGTTTCTTTTAGATTTAGCAAGTCCAACCACATTTCTTGAATGTATACCTATGCATTTTCATGGGAGCTTTTCCTAAGTGTCTGACAGTCATTAGACAAGTAAATCTGCATCAACTTCCTTCTCTCTTTCCTTGCCCTTTCCTTGTCGTGAATAAGCTGATCTGATACTTTTAAAAGTAGCATCATTTCTGAACTTTGTCCCTTGTTTATGTCCCTTCTTTACCTTATTTATAATATGTTCAGTACTATCCATTTGTCTTCCAACTTTCCAATACGGAAGTTAACAACTTCTGCCTTTGTACTAAAAATATGGAAGCCAGAAGAAGTGCGGAACAAAAAACCCACTTTTCAGCTTCAGCACATTAATCACAAATGACTTTCAGCTCCAGTGTGGATGTGAGTCTTGAAGTACTTCTTATTCTAATAATAAGCACTTCTTATTCTAATAAGAAAGAGAAAATGAAATACGGAGAAAAACKCGGGGGCCAGGTGAAGACAATGTACAGACAAGAAAAAATTAGTAAGGAATTGTGGGAAGCCTATAAAATACCAAGTAAATGTTATGGAATTTCACCACTTAATTAGGTCAGGGCATGAATGCATGATTATGAATAACAGGTAATTAAAGTATCTTGTAGAAAGTTCTCTCTTCTAATAGAAAGGTCAACCAAAAAGGCAATAAAGTAGTAGGAAAGAATCCCACCTAAGTAATCTTATCAATTAATACCAATGGTAAAAATTCTTTCTTTCCTAAAAAGATTGGATTACAACAGCCAAAAACTTCACAGACCAAGAGAAGCAGCAAATTGAGAGCAGCATCAAAGTAATTTCTCATTTTCCTTCAAAGACTTCCACTTATTATTGTTTGTGGAAGATTGACTATTGACCAGCTACTTCACAGAAAATCAAACTAAGGAAATTCTATCTCATTCTGGCCTGAAACTGTGGAATTTGTTGCCATTCTTGCAGGAAGGAGCCAAGCTATGGTCTGTCTCTGGCTATTACCAGCTCTGCCTTCAATGCTTGAGACTTCTGCTACACTTTTACAGCATTTTACCCCATCGCCAAGTCTCCAATACTCTGACATTAGCATTTTCTTCCAGTGACTCAAAATTTGTTGTTTTAGTGAAATATATGAGTGTGCTGCATTAGCAACAGAATATTATCCTTTACAAATCTTGGTGTATATCTTGGTATAGCAAAAATACTGTCCATTGGAAACATGTATTAAGAGGGAAAATAAGATCCAAAGAATGAAAAGCAGATTGAGATAGAAGTTCTTACAAAAATACTGAAGTAGCTTGTTGAAAAAAAAGAATTCAGAGTTTCAAGGAGATCAATAGCAACCAAAAGGGTTGGGACACATTAAGTGTGAAAATGTTGGAATGAGGTTAGTCCTTTAGAGACTGGGCAATATTTTGACCTTTCTGCCTAACCTAAATAAATACTCTTGTATTATTCCCCTGTCCAGAAGATGCTCTGAACATTTGTTGTTCTGTGCTACACTAGAGCATGAATTCTTTTCCAGGGTCAATTACCTGCAGAGCTGGAAGGGACTTTTCTCCCCCTTCACTGCCTGTGTTGAGGTCAGGACAGGTTAGAAGCATCAGGCACCATCTACTGCTCAAGTCGGGGTACACAGAAGTGCGAAAAAGTATGAGCTRTGGTGAATGCTGAGCATCATTGCCTACATCCATGTAACATTTCTTGATCAATAGCAAGCATCACAACCAGCATTAAGGGTTTGTAGAGAAGGAATTATCACCATTATCATCTGACTTACAGGACTACGCAGTACAGAATAATACTGTGATCATTTGGAGRTATCTTGACTCATCAGCTCCCTAATATTACTGATATATTTAGAATTGATGATATCCCAGTCACTCGTTACTTGTTCAACATATGCAGGAAGGTGCCAGAGAAACAAATATTTTAGTGATATTCCCACTGTGTTGTGGACTGGATACCCAGGGAAAAATTATTACAGAATTCTGAGTGCATCACTTGCAGATTTCCCAGCACACAAAGAAACTTGATTTCAGACTCACTAACATTTTCTATGTCTCAAAAGTTGTGTACATTGCCACCCACATGCCAGCATAGAGGAAGGACTAATGCAGACTGCATACTTTAAAAAAAAATGTTCTTCTGAAGTGTTATGTATAAGACATACTGAAGCAATATGAACTACTAGTCCCCTTCTTACACACTCTGTTTAACCACATAAAGGGACAATCAACTAAACAATGTCACTTAACTATGAAACATTTCACTGCCCTAGGGAGTCAGTCTACTCAAAAATAATTTCCAGACACCTAGCTCTCCATCCATGATCCCTTCATCTGTGTTTCTGTACATCAAAAAGCCAAAACTTCTCAGATGATTTATCTTAAAATGCTAAATTGAAGCACTTGGGAATTAGCATAAGATAAAACTCCACACTCTTATCTTGAAATTTAAAAAAAAAAAGTTACCACCCAAAACTTACCCCAGCAATGACTGCTGGCATTACAACACAGAAAAGAACGGACAGCTAATTTTGGACTTGCTGTTGCTATACTAATTTCTTTCAGATATTTTCAGTTCTAGAAGACCTACCTCTTTCTTATCAGTTGCAAAATATCACAAAATTCTTGCTTAATGCCTGCTAACATCCACTTTGAACTCTTTTATCTTTTTTTTTTCACCAGACTGTTTTCCACATTTAGATTTACCAGTCTCAAAGACTGAAGAGACATTTCTCTTCATGGAGAAATCAAGAGATATAAAACATAAAGGAAGCTCAAAATCATCTGTGAACTTTCACTAGGGTTTTTTTGCTTGGTTTTTTTAATCTAAAAGGAAGGCTTCTGAATATATTCTAATCTTACAGGATTATCCAACAGAATTTCACCAGGAAGCCCTTAATATCCTTTCTGCAATGTTGATAGTCAAGGTGRCAGAAGTCGTGCTTAATTTATTGTGCAGTAGTTGACCCTAGTCAATGTATTTATGACTTCTGTTGAACTGCAATTCAAATTTAATTGTTCCCATTATATTGCAAACTCTGTTTATATACTAAATGGTAGCACACTATAACTCTCAGATAAAGGGATGTATTTAGAAGCAGTCTTACTGCTAAGAACATGTAATATCTTCTGAAACCTACTTAATTAAGTTGGAAAGTGTTTTCAGACCTTGAAGAATATAATTGGCAAGCTCATCTCACCTGGTGAAAGTCCAGAATCTTTAGGAAAAACAAAAAACTATTTTACAACAAAACATTAGACCATCTTCTGTCCTTTACAGCACAGGTTTATAGAGGAAAACACAGAAGTATCCTGACTTTCCATTGCTGCATAAGTCACTTCGCTGTCTAAAAGCTGGGATATTGAGCAATATTTTAACCAAAAAAATATTCAAACATCTTCAAGCGTATTCAGAAAATAACTCATTTTTTGGTAAAGGACAATTTTTACACTGCCATAAAATGAAAGTTATCTGTATGTATTTAAATAAAAACAATAGTGAACGTAGCACAATGGAAGAGCCATTTAACCTGTGAATTGCAAGGTTATTTTTGTGGCTGTGTCCTGTCTAACCACTACAGCACATGATTTATGGTCTCCAGCAGAGCTTCATCATCATTGTTCTCACCTTTATTTCCATCATAGTTAATTAAAGGGAAGGTCATTGTCACCTTATGTTTTAAACCTTCTTAACATAATATATCACCCTGGGTAYGCTTTAATAAGGGGAACTGTGAAGGAATGCTGTTATAGGAAAAAAAACTTCAGAGCATAATCTATCCCGTTAACAATTACAACTTAGATTTACACATAATGAAAGTTAATAAGCAGACAGAATGAAGGCTACATCTTGATACTCATTCAAATCTTGATTAATTGGCTGTGTGATCTCATGGAATAAACAGTAGTATGCTTTTCTTGACTTCAGGCATATGTATGAAGAGTGAGTTTCTCAAGCAAAGATCTTCCCTTGAAATAATTTTAGCATACAAAACACTGTGCCAGTGGGAAATAAAAAAAAAGAAGCGACAAAAAAGCAAAGCACATATTTTAAATATTACCAAAGAAACCTCTTTTGATGTTAGATGTACAAAATAAACCACCTTTAAATTGAAGATTGGCTCAGACAGATTACAAAATATTCAGACAATGAAGACAATGGGTCTAAATACAGTTTCAGTAGGTGTTAACATTTTTAAAACCCCTAAGGGAAAAATTCAAACTGACTTATAATTATCTCCTAAAGAAAATCAGCTCTCTAAAACACACAGATGTAGAGGGGGAAATAATTTAAATATATATTTAAATATTAACTCCAGAAGAGCTCAAAAAATCTTCTGTGCTTAATCTACACTAAACATTTTTTTAACTAGTATGCTGTTCGTATAATTGGCCAAAATGTGGGCCAGACATAGACGGAACATGGAGTTCCACAGCACTACTGCACTAGTTAGCTACAGACAGTCACAGAAAAATTGAATGCTGACCACTTCATGGCTTCCCAAACTTACGTTCGTTCTAGAAGACAAAGTTGATTTTTATTATAGTATTAGTGGATTGTATTACAAGCCCTACAAGAGGCAACGCACAAAAGTATGGTCCTTGTCATTTGTGCTTATAGTGCCTCCTGTCCTCATGTTGTAAACACAGCAGACTTCTGTAGATGCTGAAAAGCTGTAGCAGAGAAATTTTCCAGCTTTCTGTAGCATTTTGTGAGAGCTCTGTGTTTCTCACTGAAACTATGAAAAACATTGCTACAGGTTCTGTAAACTAACTTTATCTTGCACCTCCTGTTATTCAGCAGCAGGGTTGTTATGGTATACTGAAGAAAATATTTTCAAATGAATGTTTTGTCGCCTCCACCAATCATTCTAGGAGGTGGATGATCAGTGACCAAGGACCTTATGCCATGCTGGCGACCCAAGTTATATAAACCGATTTATAATTAATTAAATAAGTGTTATTGCTCCTAAACTTAGACTTTGTGTCATTATTCTTCGCGCCGTTCGTGGTGCAGACAGCAACAGACTTCAACTTGCCTTTACGGACACAACTTGCCTAGCAGGAGGCAAGTTCACACCTCAGCCAGCTGGGCTGTTCAGGTAAATCATGGACCGCAGAACCAATCTGTCTTCTGATAGCTAAAAATTTGGATCCAGGCATGAAAGTCTTATCAGCTTACCTGGAATTGCTAATTTTGTCTTCCAGAAGCCAGAACTTCTCCATCAGTGGAGAAAGCGACTTGTCTATATGGGATAAAAACTATACCGATCCAGGACCTCCTCATCATGGCTGCAGTGTTTGCAGTGCTGGCTCCAGTATGCTTCTCTGACAAGCTAACATGCTTTCAGACGGTGATTCTAAGATTTGAACAGTGCCTCAGTGGTTTGAGGAGTCAGGAAAAAAATTAATGGTTGATCTGAAAGAGACATTTTTATCAATCCCTTCCAATAATTTCGTTGGAAACATCAGAAGATGAACAGCTAACAAATGGCCACTTGGACAACTTGCCTTTGACATCAGCAATACTTTTGAAAGTACATCTCTCCAGACCCCAGAAATAGGATATTAACATTCTCTGGAGACAATATAAGTACATGATCTCCCTATTTGTCCTGACTTGTCTTCTGGAAGCATTATTGAAAGCCTTAGAAGTCTGTGATACAGACCTGTGAGAAGTTCCATGGAAAAGTCACAGAGCAGGTAAAGACAGTATGAAAGAAAGGGGCCATACACTCAGCACCATGCTGAGAAAATTGTGGCACTTCAAGACAAACATATTAGCATATTCATGCAACAGCAAACTCCTGCATGCACATGTAGTACGTTACTGTGTAATTGGGGGGGGGGGGTGGGTTAAATAATGTACACTGTATTCAGTCACTGCAGAAGTAGCATTCACTCTTAATACTCTGATGCAAAATTTGTCTTAAACACCCACAAATAATTTTGGCTAATAGCATAAATAATTTAATGCAACAATGCTGATCTTTACATCACATCCTGTAATTGTACATAGCCAGCATTTCAGACTCAGCATTCTTCTTTCTACAGAACAGCCAAAAAGCAAAGCAGGGAAGTGAGAAGGGATGAATTCAGCTCTTATGATTCCTCATAACCAGCTGTTTGACTCAGTCTGCTGTGAAGCTCTCAGTCATATTTACTAGAGCAGTTCATTTTGCTKCAGGAGAGAAGTATGCCACAAAGCCTAAAACCAATGTCAGTAATTTAAATATCCAACTAGAAAAATAAAACAAAAGAGACCTCTCACCATATACATTCATAAAAGGAAGAACCCTGGCCACAAAACATAGCCTACACTACACTTCAACTGCTGGAAACCTGAAAAAAACAACCAGATGTTTTAGTTCATGTTCCAGGCCTTCCAGTTGTATTTAATTCTTGTCTGTTATTGTACAAAATGAGAGGTTTAGCTAAAGAATATCTTTCGTATAAACGGTGTGCTGCTTTAGCTTCTCTTGAGATGTGAGGAGACAAATTTTGAGGCCTTAACATTTCTCTCTTGATACTACTTTTAGCCATCTTAAACACTTAGGTACGTCAAAAAAAATGAAAAAAAATCATAGCCTTGATGCCAAAATACCACTGAAAGCACTGTATTTCTGTTACACATTTGGCAAGCCTTCTGACCTCCCATTAAGGAAGGTGTGTGCAACTCACTGTGCCAACTCTGACTGACATACAAAGATAAACCTGGCCCCCGCTTCAGAAGCTCCTGCTGACTAACATGTTGTATAGAACTTACAACTTCTTATCAAATCTGAACTAATTAACTAATTACTAGCTGCATGAAGCTTCTTGGCTCTTCATCCACACATCAAAGATCCGTAATTAATACAACCTTCAGAGYTCCTAATGGCTTTGCACCCCTCTTTGAGCAAAATATTCACTGTTCCTGCATTTTCAGGGGTTCTCCATTATTCTCTTTTCCTCCCCAGGCTTGGCTTAGCACTAATGGGAAAGAAAGAAAAGATGACCTATATTTGCTTTGTGCAATAACCTGCACTACCTGTCCCTTCCACAAAAGCTGAGAAACTGGAGGTGTCAGGCAGTCAGATGAAGGGTCTTTCTACGCATGAAGGCTGCCACTTCTCTCTCCTAATGGTACCTGCAGGAGAGTCCAAAATCAAAGTTATGCAACATGTCAACTCCGACAGACATCCTAGCAGCTGAGAGAGATATTATGTTAGCAAACACAGAGAGTCTGCSTCTGAAGGAGGGACAGTCTTATGAGGAGCAGCTGTGAGATCTGGGGTTCTTTAGCCTGGAGAAAAGGAGGCTCAGGGGAGACTTTATTGTTCCCTACAACTACCTAAAAGGAGGGTGTAGTCAGGCGGGTGTCAGTCTCTTCTCACAGGTAACGAGTGACAGGATGAGAGGAAATAGCCTCAGTTGTGCTAGGAGAGGTTTAGATTGGATATTAAGAAATATTTCTTCATGGAAAGTGTTGTTCAATCATTGAAAGAGGCTGCCCAGGGAAGTGGTGGAGTCACAGTCCCTAGGTGTGTTTAGAATACATGTGGATATAACACCTGAGAACATGGTTTAGTGGCGAACATGATGATGATGGTGGTTGGACTTGATAATCTTAGAAGTGTTTTCCAATCTTAATGATCCTAGGATTCTACACAGCCATGTAAATTCTTGTCTTCAGCTCATCTGAATTTTGTCAACATGGATTTGTTCTCATGTGGTAAAAAAATGTCTCCTTCAAAAGCAGCTTTGAACAAGTTTACAAGATTCACTGGSTACACACTTGATGAAATTTTAGTACCTCCACTAGTCTGCAATATCCGATCAACCCTGACATTGATTATCCAGTAACAGCTCCATCTTTTCTTCACAATAACTCTTGCACGGTTTCTCAACACAAAATATGTAAATGGGAGAGATGTCTGAAAAATGAACCCTTGGGATCCCTCTCATACTGCAACTGTCCTCTACTCAGGTGAGAAATCCCCTTAGTACCACCTCTCTCCTGACACCCGGCAATGATTCCAGCTGCATTAGGAGACTCCTTAGAAAGGAGCAAGCAATCAATAATGTAGTAATGCAGCAGTTTGAGCCTTTAGAAGCAGCAGAGAGGCTTTCTTAACACCTCTTCCAAATTCCATGGCACCATCCAAGTCTCCTTTTCCTCCTCCAGAAATTAGACAACAACTAAATATTAGCACCCTCAAGGAAGACCTTCTATTCAGGTGGTCATCAGCAGCAAGAATGAGATAAAATACAAACGGTAAGAAAGGTGAGTCCTAATGTGCCCTAATTTATAGTGGAGAAAAGCAGGAGCTTTTTGGCCTCAGGGACTTGGAGTCTTTACTTGACACTGGTATTTAAAGTGACAGATGATTACCCAGAGATGGAAATAATGTGACATTAAAATATTCCCCAAGATATACAACATTTGATACCCTAGCTCAAGAAACCTACTCCAAAATAATAATGATAATAATAATAATAATAATAATAATAATAATAATAATAATGTAATTCAGGCTAGCTTGGGGGGGCAGCACGGAAAGTCTGGCTAAGTAAAGCTTGTGAAATGACCCTATGTCTAAGAGCAAGATCTGTTCTTAATTCCTAACAAAGCCATTTAAGGGTTGGGCAGAAATCGGTAATGAGACTCGAATGGGAGCCACAGCAAATGAACTTTACTTACTGTCATGCCTACATACCCCTGCTACAAAAGATCTCATGATCAATACTGTATCAGTAGCTGTACATCAGTCCACAGAGACCCAGTCTAAGATTATAAATACAATACATTCTCAATTAATAACCAAAAAAAAGCCCACTCACAACTCACTGATGACCTTCATAAGCTTTGCACCCCTAAAAATTATGGTAGTTTTCTTCTCCCAGCCTCTCACCCTGAAAGCACACCTTTTTCTATTTCCTCTCAAGACTTAGGAAATACACACTGTTCGAAAGTACAGCCAGAGAGTTCTTCAACACAGACAAAATATCACCTGCCAGAAAGYCCCGACATATTCTATATTTTTATGGTTTAAAATACGACAACAATGCCACCTATTAATAGTCTGAGGCTGTATTTACATGACTCTTTAATTTATCCTGATTGTTAGGTTACAGAAATCTAGCTGGTCTCACAATTTCCTGCCAGTTCGGTGTGCCCCTCTCCAATGTGACTGATTTGTTGAAGACAAAAAGTTTAAAATTGTGAAACAAGTTCAATTCTCAGCATTACACAATGGGGTTAGAGAACAGCTAGCAATAAAAAATATATACATTTCAAGCACTGTTTACTATTTATATCTTTATAAATCATGTATAGCATCCTGCTCTATTCATATTTTTACAGCATAAATTACGTAGGTGACAAGTTGTGACAGTCATACAAAATCTGATTTTATGACATTTTTCCACTTGCTGTCTTTGGTATTAAAAAAAATCAGGTTAATGTCATTCTGCTTCATATTTATAGTTCCTATAGAATGACATGGAAAAATTTCAGAGTAGGTTAGCCACATTGATATGCATTTGTTTTCCTACATAAGTGAGACTGCTTACACATAAAATCAGTAAATTTACTGTAATCCATGTCTCAGCAAGCCAGCACTATTTATACTTATTCATATGAAAATCTTGTATASTAAGAAATCTCTATAAATATATTTCCTTTGGGATTTCTAAATTCATCTGCCTCTTTCAAAATTATTCCTGTTTCTCTAGTGACTCTGAAGAGAAAACACTGAAAATATAATGGCCTATTTCTCCTCCCCTCAAAGCAATCATCATTGTGACTTACTTTAGTGAGAGTAGGACTACATAAAATCTTTCTAAGTGGATGTAATTTACAAATCAAGACTAATCAGTTAACATTTTTTTCTGACTTCTCCGACAAAATCCACTCTCCTGCAAAAAAAAAAAAGGGAACACCAACAAACAACATTAGTTGTYTCATATACTAGAAAACATGCAATATTTCTTACACTGCCAAAACCTCCATAATAATAGCAAATACAGGCACATACTAAAGAAACAATGAGTTTTATTACTTATATTATGGCAAGAAACACACCCAGTAGGTGCTTCAAATTATGGCATGAAGTTATAGAGAAAGTGATGATGTAGTTGTCTGGCAAACCTGAACAGCTTTCTTGTTCTGAGCACAAAATTGGAAAGAAAACTATTTCAGGGTCTATCAGAGTTAGYAAACAAAAGACAAGAACTCCTTAGAAAAAATAAATACCATTAGATTTGCTTTTCACACTGCACTGGTTTAGCACAGATGGTGATTGACCAAAATTTCAGTTATTACACAATAAGATGTCCCTGGACATACTAAAAAGGAAACATGCAATTACTTGTAACTCTTTTGCCTTTTTTTTAGCATTATTATTATTATTATTTTATTTGGCTGATTTGAGGCTTGTTTTCTTCTGGCTTAGTTTTAGGAGGATTTATGAATATTAGGGCAGGTTGCTTGTTTGTTTGCTTTTCCAGTTTTTRATACTGCCAGTCCATAATGCACATTACCCTGCATGATGCATGATAGTCCCTGTCTGGAAAGCAATTCCTGCTCCTTTTGCCCTGTGGAAAGAAACAAACATTCAGGATTCTGTGCTAACAGGGTTTTAAGACTGTCCAAAATAGGGTAGGTGAGAGGAACCCAGGACATAGACCTCCAAAGGATCTGTAGCAGAGGCAAAAAAAGAAACAAATAAACCCKTCTCACTAGCAGAAGGTTATAGAATCATTGCAGAATTAAAATATTGGTCAGATTTAATTTTTTTTTATTTAGCTCACCAAATATAGTACACTTTTTCTGAGGTTCTTGGACATTTCTTTTTTAACTGTTAGTTCCTAAAAAATAACTTAATATTTTGATAGATCTGAAATATTGCTCAGCACTGCAGTAACATTTTTATCTCTATACCAATACATTGTTTAAACTCATCTGCACGCATCTTTTCCATTTCAATTTTTGTAATAAAGCCATCAGGCTGTTTTTGAGGCCAGTGTGATATTTCTTAAATACCTGCATGAAGGCAAAGCTCATTGCTTAACAAATGCTACCAACCTTTTACTAAAAAAATAATTTACTTTTTTGTAAAAATTGCAACGCGTTTCTTGCATCTCTCATTTTCTCCTGCCAAAGAGCACTCTAATGGCATGCTCTAAGGGAGCTTGCAAAGGCACAGGCAAACATGCAAAAACTACCCCAATGATGGGAGGCCAAAAGATAAGATCTCTTAACAAATCTATGCTGCTTTACTGTAAGCTTTTCAATATGTCTTAGCAAAGAACTCTTTTTTAATCTTTCAACAGGTTATTTCTGCCCTTTCATTCCAGCCAGTGGTATTCCAGCCCTCCCAGCATGTTTTTCAGAGCATATGCTGGAACATATCTTACAGGACACATCACTGTGTTTATTAGAAGACAGTCCCTATTAAGTAAGTACCTGGGAAGAAATGCATTAAGTAAATGCAAACGAAACTAGTAATGACTATGCAACACGTTAATCTGAAAGAACTACTATCAATATCTCATGTTAATTCTGTCTCAGAGGAGCACTTTCTTGTATGACTACCATATGCTTTTATCCTTTAAAAATGTCGACTCTCTCTAGTGCCTATTAGAAGGATTTCTCCCAGGCGTTGTGATCATGTTTCAAACCACTTATACTCTTGGACAGCCAAGGGACTGCATTTGCTCTATCAGAAACCTAATGCTGAATACTCAGTACTTCAATGTGTCAAATTCATGTGTGAGCATGAATTAAAAAGCACTAGGCACTGAACTAGCAAAACTTCAAGGAAAACACTCAGCACTGCTCCGATCTATACATGTATCTCTGTCAAGTTCCCATTTTTCATTGTTTCAACGCAACATCACGTGTCACAAAACCCAAAACATACTGCATTGGCGCTATAAATATTTCATCTTCATGATCTTTAAATAAGACTTAAGTAAAAATTAGAAATTTATATTTCAATTATGTCAGCTTAGAAAATGGAAGTTGAACAACACTGGATTTTTTTTTTTTTTACTTGAAATCTGTTAGGAATTTATTTTCTGTTTCCAGGAAGAACATAAGAAAAAGAATACAACAGAACCTCCATAATTAAAACTGTCATATTTTGAGATGCATAACCAAGCTTTAGCATTATGTAAATATGTGGACACTCTCCTCAAATTCTTGCTGTATTACGCACACCTCATGCACAGTGTTTCCTAGAGTTTTCCTTTCTCCTTCATTGAGCACTACATAGTTTCCTATGCCAGGCCAAGCACAAAAGGAATGATTCAAACAAAATTTCCTTTTTCTCTTTACTGTGCAACTGCTTCACTCATGTCCCCTTTCACGTTGGTCGTAGACATCAACCTTTCAGGCCTGGGGTGAGACTTCTGGCAGAAAGGAATACACATGGCAGAAAGAGCCTCTCCCCCACTCCACACGGAGGGCATGAAATCCAGGTAGTCAGCAAGAGTTTTGTCTGCCAGGCCAGGATTTCACAGCATGTCCATAGTTGAATGACAGACACAAAAGAACTTGAAAAGTGCTACGGTCTTAAGATAGATGTCACGGCTGACAGTTATGGTATGGAGCTGTCAGCTGGGAGCAGAAATACATTCACTGCCTAAATATTATTCTCTCTCTCCACCCTGGAGCTGGTACCGCCCAACTTTCAAATAACTGCAGGCCAAGATTTGGTGCTTAAGCAACAGTTCATGAAAACCTCTATCTTCAGATAATTCATTCCTTTCCATGGATCACCTCTTCAAGTTTTGTGAGCTCTAGGCTAAAATTACAAGTTTGGAGCATGCTTTGTCAAGCTTGTGCTGATCAAGGGAACTGACAACATAATTGTTTTATCAAGATGAGTATCTATTTGATGTTCTTTTAAGATTCTGCCCAGCTGGACTGCTAAGCAGAAATTTATGAGGTTTTAGAACAGATGTAACCAGGTTTACAGCTATGGGGATCCTTTTCTTCCYCCAGATGTACATGTACCCATGTACAAGAGTTTCATATTTAGTTTCATCTTTCTCTCTCCTTCTTCCCCCCCTGCCTACCCATTTCTTTAGCTGATAATGCCATGGACATTTTAATTAATCCRCAAAATGCCTAAAATAATTTAATATGTCTGCAGCAATGAGGGAACTAAAAAAAAAAAAAKAGTACTTTAAAATACTTTCAGGCCTACTATATATTGTTTCAGACCATAGTTATCCCCTAAAGGTGCTAGCAAGTTGYATAATCTTAACATCTACCAGTATGCAGAATGCATGAAAGGAAAGCAGTAATTTATGTCCCTAAAACTAAATACAGACTATTTAAACAAGTATTAGGTAAAGTGTATTTCACTGTATGGCAATATTATGAAGTCCAGAAGAGCAATTTATGATGCACAAAGAAGTGTGCAACTCAATGCTATACTTTAAATAAAGATATCTGAATAATTTTCTCTATGTAATGACTGCAGTCAGTCCAGATGCAGAGGAAGTTAAAATCACGTTGCCATTAATTTTTTATATATGAATTTAAAATACTTTACYAAGAGAATCCCTTGGAGGAACATTTAAAATAATTGCATGCTTTCATTAGTTAGTAGCAATTCAGAACAATCGTTCTCTAGTACAGGCTCTGAAAGAACTTTTATGAAGTTAGGATGAAAGCTTTAAATTCATCACATGTACAACATTCACTGAAGTTTAATGCGATTAAAGGAAATTATTTAAAGTTATATAAATAATCCAGTATCATATATATTTATCTTCTGCATGATTCTCTTCCAGAAAAGCAGAAGAAAGGTGTTAATGGTTGGAAGATCTGTAGGATGGGTTTGATGACTGAGCTTTGATTGCATCATCTTTGTCTGAGATATAAAGGATTAGCCTTTAACCAACTAGTTTACAATCCAGCAGTCAATTAGTCTTTAACCAACTAGTTTACCATCTAGCAATCAATGGGTGATTACTACATAAAGAAATCACTCAGTGTAAGAYTCAAACACTCCATATAAAACTCTAGTTTATCAAGGTAGACTTCCAGTTAACTAAATACAAATGTATTCTGTGATAATACTAAATCCTAATAATACTGGTAGTACTAAATAATAATAATTTTAAAATATTAAAGCAATTATTTCTTTGTTTAAACAAATTCACTTAAAGTATCTGCACTCAAATATTGACACTTTAATTCATAAACTCTTGCATTCCTTCCCCATAACTTTTTCCAGAAATAAGACATAATTGACTCTGGACATTGTTGAAGTATTGGACTGACTGAAGTATTGTCTGACTCTGGGCACTGCTGATGTATGTTGAAATATTTTATATCTGGCAGGATAAATTTTATGTTACTAAGGTCTAGAGTTCTTTCTAAAGCTTTTAACACTAGAAGAAACATATCAGGGAGTTCAACTGTAGCTGTTCTGAACAGCTACAATCTGAGAAACAGTAATTTTGAAAGAAAAGCAGGATTATCCTAGGTCTGAGACCAAATCCCAGACAGAGGTTYTAATCCTAATTTAACAGTACTCTACATCTTGAAAGATACCTTCAAGAAATTTGGACAGCATCCAAACTGAAACCAGGAAAGGTGCTCTTCCAATGAGGGAAGCAACGACTAGCAAAGACACAGGGATGTAGTCAGATGAAATATTTCAAATCACGACGTAGTCACCAAGTTCTGTCTCCACAAAAATCAAAGGAGACTTGTTCAATCTTTTTTTTTTATCGGATTTTTGCTTGTTGGGGTGTTTTCTCTTCTTTTTTAAAGAGCAATAACAAATAATTTACCTCATTATCTCTGCTGAAGTTTTTCTTTATCTCAATTAAACTCCTGCTCTCCTTCTGTCTTATATTTTTCTCACCCAAGACTCTGCCATTTCAGGTGCTTCAGTCTTCCAGAGATGCCTCTTCTCATTACTGGAGAATCTCTTTAAGTGACAAAAGAGGATTTTACAGCCCAAACTCCCCACATATGAGAACCAGAATTCTATACTCCTTGAGGTCCCACAAATAAGAGATCTTCATCTGTGTGCTGAAGTTATTGTAATGAAAAAATTTACAATGTGAATAATTACTCCCTCATCTCTTAAAAAAATAGATTTTGCTCTGGTTTTGTAAAGAAGGAAAATAAATAATAATTTAATGAAATGTTGTACTTAAAYGTGGAGGTTTCCATTTCAAACTTCTTTCTTTTTTAATATTCTTTTAAATAAAATGTCAAGTCGTGATATTATCTGGGGAAAAAAAATTAAAAAACCAATTAGTTGAACTCTGAATAAGTTTCAAACACACTTTTACAGTGARTTTAGTAGAAATGCATGATGTTTAAGCCTGAGCAGAATATGGTCAATTTCAAATGTCTCCTGTACCATCATGATAATTTAATTCCAATAAATGATAAAACTGTTGTATGCATCTATATTCAAACACAAGATAAAATGAATAYTTAGATGTTCGGCTTTGTTCTTCGACTCCTGTGCAAACTTCTTATTTATTTTTTGTGTATAACCTTTATGCATAAAAGGAATGTATTGATTATTTTTTTCTGAGAGCTTAAATCTGATTTCAGAATTAGYCTGAATCAAATATTCTCTTTTGACATTTTATTTAAATTTCCATCAATAGACATTTTAGAAGAAAACCTAAGTATAGAGATCTTACTCTGTTTTCCATCCAGCACTAGTATAAATCAAAATAAAAAAAAAAAGAGACTAGATGGCAATACAAAAAAAGGTAGGATTTCTATAAGACCCCATCTTGCAGCTATAAATGGAAAAAACATATGAACGTCTTCAATAGAGCTGAAGTTTAATATTACTATCCAAATTCCATTTTATCCCACTGTCACTGCCACYAAAAGAGGGGTTTTATGTTGGAGATAATATGATACTGCAGTATAAGCCCTCCTCAGATTTCAAACAGGTCAACTTGTCAAAGCTTTTTAAGGGAGCCAATTACATTAATTTTCCACAGCAGAGAAATACATATTTCATTTCCATCTCCCACTAGAGATGGGGCCCAGGGATTCTGTTTCGAAAGGCTCTTATCACTAAGTAACATTCGTACCCCCAAAGGAACCTTTGGCAGYCACTGGTCCATTGATATAATTGAGCAAGGTATGAGCTGTCTGACACTGCCATGGCATTGCTCAATAGCACTGTGCACTAAGCACTCGGAACAATGAAGCTTCAGCAGACGGCCGCATTGTCAATAAATTTCAATTACACTAATTGCCAAGAGTTCAATGAGTGCACTTTCAAAGGGGAGGGGGAAGGACGGATGGAAGATTAAAAAAGAGCCTATGTCTACTAGAGCTAAAGAATAGGATGCAATAAATAAACTGCAGCTTCTAATGGGGGCATTAATGTATTTTTTTTAACATGGCTTAACAAGATTTTACAAGCTGTACCAGTTTCAGGGATCCTGTTTTACATTTCTCTCTTACTGTCTCCAAACAACCTATACAGAGACTCAATTATGTGGCATTTATCTTTCAGGGAAGAATCATTTTCTTAGGTTTTTATGTTGCTTGTGTTCTGCTCAGGATGGATAATGCATTTGAAAGCAGAATGCTACAATGTCAATTCCATGAGCAAATGAGGCTGCTCACTGAACAATCATATAGCAACCAAATGCACCACCTTACTGGAGTGATACAGTCACATATTCTAAATTACTTAGGAATACTTACATGTACACATGTGTATTCTCTCCAAACACTATTAGTATTAGGCACACAGCAATGCCCRCAGTATAGATACAAGCAATTGATATACTTAACTCTTCAACACAGATTATTTACTGCAGTATCTGAGCTTGCATAAAAATATTCTTTTCTATTTTGAGCTAAATCTGGGAACACTCTATTTGGCTTATAGGGGCCAGGACCCCAAATAAAGTATTTCCTAATATGCGTAGTTCTGGTTTGGTTTTTAATACAGCTTTCTGTGTTAAGGGGGGCTCAAAGTAAAAGGCATTTTGCTTAGTATTTTTTCAAAACTCTATAGAAATGCTAAGTGAGTAAGTTAAATGTTTAAATTAGTAACTAGATGATAAAACCTTAGAGTGAAAACTTAGAGAACCATTAACAGTTCCTGCTTCTGTAAGAAATGTATGTATAAATGGCCTGAAAAACTGCTTACCCAGTATCCAAAAGTAACCTAAGGAGGTCTAYGGCACAGTCTTCTGCTCAAAGCAGGGTCAGCTCTGAGGTCAGAACAGGTTACTCAGGACATTATGCAGATGAATTTTAGAAATGCCAAGGATACAGTTTGTCCACCCTTCCTAAGCAACTTATTCCAATGGGACTAATAGGGAATAAGATTGTCCTTACACATGCTTGGACTCTCTCATGTTTCAGCTTGCGTTTGTTGCCTCTTGTCTTCCCATCATCCTCCCGCTGATCTTCCAGTGAAAGTCCTTGTTCTAAATACTGCTTAATGGCATAGACAGAGTGCAACTGCTCTAAAAAACACACAACCCAAATAGGTAATTGATATTACCACACCTAAGTAAGGCAATATCAAGAAAAGGATTTGAAAGTGGGCCTCCTCCAGGCCAGTCTACTGGCTCTACTGGCATTGAAAAAAATCTCTCATCTTTAAAAAGCCATACATAGAACTACAGAAGGTTTTAGTGTAGCCCAAATTTGAAATCTCAAAGAACTCTGCAGAAGAGAATGACAGCTTCAAAATCAGTCCAGGAAACAAAACAGAGTTGTAGTATAATATTTTTTCAAGATTTGTTTCTTTAATAAGAAACTGGACAACATAATAAAGTCTGATAAAATTAGTTTGACAAAATTAGGTCTTCAACATCTCAGCACACCACTGAGAAGGTTGACAATAATGACTAAAGCTGTAATGGGCTCAATAAGACACCAGAAGAACTTACAGCACACTAGCTCAAGGCACAAAATTCAGAAACAGTCACTTACCTACACAGGAGACTTTTAACAATTTAGTTGAGAAACATGAGCAGATAACCTCGGTTTTCTGGGTAAAAGGAACGAATACTTTCTAGCAAGAGAGAAGGAAATGGGGGAATGTAGTGGGTTGACCAAAACCACTACAGGGAACAAGTGTAAGACTCAATTGCCTCCTCTGCTTCATTATGTTTATGAGTTGATAGACATCTAAAGTTTAACCCTTTTTTTACACCTCAGAGGGACCAGATCAAGATTTGCCTGTGGCAAATGAAGAAAAACTAAGGAAGGACTGAGAGCAGGACTTAAACCTCCCGGAGGCAATATTACCCAGTCATAGCATGCAGAGATTCCTGCGGCTGGGATGATAAGTAACGCAAGCCCGAGAAACACCACAGCGTCTCAGCATAGGAAAGGGGCTCCTCGCTGATATCACAGCTAATAACACTACATGTGCAGGCTAGAGGTGAACGAGGCAAGGCTAAGGATGAATGCCAGAGGTGATTGGGGCAAATCTCCTGGACAACTATGGAATGGAATCAATAATTGATATTTCTTTCCACCTTGCAAAGCAAGCCTTACACAGCAGAAATAATAAATGACATTTAAATACTATTTCCAGCAATTTATGAAGATTCTGAGACACCCAAAAAATGATCCCAGATATCACAATATGTCTAATTTAAAGCTGTGCTGCTACAAAGGTGCGGGCTGTTTTTCACAATTTACTGCAAATATTAAAACCCATTTTGATGCATTAGGCTTTTTTCTAATCTTAAGAAATCAGATTTATGAGTAGTCACTATCAGATTCCTCTTTCTCATCCATTTAACCCATTACATTTCCAACAGCTAATGTGGAAGTGGAATTCATTGTGAAAATTCTAAGGAGTCTTCTTAAAAATCAGTGCATGTAAAAAGGAATAATGACCAAGTGGTTTTCCACCCAAAAAGGTGAGTAGTGCTGTGTGCTTCCCACACTGCACAGCTCTGTTCAGTCTTACTTCATTTTGCTGATTATTTAAGGCAAGGTGTTGTAGCTAAAGGACACAAAGTTTTTCACACAGCTCACAAAATACCTTGTTCAGGTTGAGAATTCTTTGTCGGGTGTTTTTGTTAACTGTAGCATTTCCTTAGCAATTTCATAAGTCTAGAGCAAAGTAGCGATTTCAAGAGTTTTGAAGTGAAACACAGCAGACTGTTTAGTTTCAGCTGCATTAGATGTGCTGATTACAGAACATTTTTGTTTACTTATGACAATATTAATTATAACAAAAACAAAACCCACCACATTTACACTTTAAAAAAAAAAAATCCTGCCCATAAAGAGGTTTTCCAATTTATTTTGCACAAATATTTTAGATGCCAAAATTAAAAAATCAGCCCAAGTATGTCACTATCTTGCAGCTGTCCCAAGACTACCATAAAAAAGTAGAGAGGCTAGTTAAAACTATTAGTTCATCTGGATATTTATACTCTGCTAATCAAACTAAAGGGCTTATTCAGAAATTTAAAATCAGGAGGAACACTGATCCTGTATTTCAACTTCCTGCGTAAGAGAAGCTCTACAATGTCACAGAAGAATTTCTGAGGCAAGACTGGTAACTTGTGGTTAGATGGAAGCTGTTTTTAATAAAATATCTGACCTTAATCTAAAAACCTAGTGATGAATATTCCACCACAGTTATTGGTATTTGCTGGTGTTTCATTTTACTTAAAATTATATATAGAGTTTCCATTGCTGCCCTTACCCATATGCATTGTTCTACCTTTTGGAATTTGTTAAGATTTTGTCTAAGAATTTTAAAAGAYCAGTAGAAATATATTTATACAAATCAAAAGAAGACAAAGGTGTTCTGTGCACCTTTGATACGAAAATGCACCCTGAAACAAAAACCCTAACATTAATGTGAAGACCAATTTTAATGTCAAGTAGCATATGCATTTCCTGTTTTCCATAGGTTGTTTTGTTTATGGGTTACAGGAAGCTAATGTAACATTCTATATGAAATAGATAAACCACACATGAATTAAATTAAAACAAATATAACACAATCAATTTTATATTTATTATAACAATTATGGAAAGCTATACATCGACTGGAAAATGTTTTTCTAAGATCAAATTACACCGTGAGGAACTCCACGGGCAAAACAATTTATGAATGAAGCCTGTGATACGTAATAAGTCAGGAAAAATCTCATTTTACCTCAGAAATGAAGATGTTCCCTAGTGTAAGAGAAGAAAGAAAGTTTGCTTGTGGAGTATAATATATACTGAATAATGGACTGAATATATAATATATAAAATTAAAATTATTTCATTTTTCTGATTTTGGAATATGTGTCGTGTCAAAAAATAAGGAATGGTTAACGACATCTAGACTACAATTCAAAGTTTTTTTTTTCAAGAAAGAGAAAATTATTCTTTTTTTGAGGTTATTTCRTCGTAACAGCATAGTATGGTTTATATAAAAAAAAGTGGTTGTGTGTTTTCTGAGCTTAATGAAGCAAACTCATTAAAACAAAATAAATTTAAGCCTAAACCATTATAATTTTGGATTACTAGCTTTTCAACTTGATTTGTTTATTAATGTTATCTTTACTATCATTTTTTTTTGTTCTACTGTACTGTATTCTTCAAATTACAAAAAATGAAGAACACATTTTCCTGATTCAGTCCCACTTTTGTAAGAGACCCATGGAGACTAAATGTGGCTGTTAAATGATTCCTGACGTCTAAGAGTAATTTTTTTGCTTCCTTACATTTACACAATATAGTACTACTTCCAGGATAATAGAACATAGCTATATGCAACTTTCTGCATGATCYCACAACATTTTAAGTCACTTTTGTTTTCCACACACATAGATTAATTTTATAGTATTTACTACATATCCAGATTGGAATGAAAGCTCTCTTCAGAACTTATGCTTTATAAAAAAATCTCATATATGTCGTTGAAAACTCTGGGAATCCATGAGAACAGTCTCCTGTCCAAGCGTACTAGAGAAGTATGATATATTAAACCTGACAGGATGATGTTCATTAATCTTTGAAATGTAGTCTGGACACTGGTAATTCCAAGAGGCATTACATTAAAATGAAAAGCCCCCTTATGGCAAATGAAGGTGGTTTTTTGTTTCCTGTCATCATCCATTTGTAACTGCCAATAGCCGCTAGTTAAATCAATGCACCTGATAAATATTGCTTGACTGTGGAAATCTAGAGAATCATCATTTCTTAGCACTGGGTATTTATCTTGTTTTCTTATTGCATTTATTTTTCAGCAGTTCTGTACTCTGAAAACCTGTTCATACCATTTGGCTTTTCAGCAATTAACATTGGCCTAAGGGCAAACTGAGAGAGGGAGATGGTTTTAGACCAAAGCATATACTACAACTGTTGCTTTACCACACTTCCTTATAGAGGTTTTTTGGACACAATTTCACATGTCCTGATGTTTTTATTAAACATCTACCTCTCTCAGCTCTATGGCAACGTTCGGAAGACTTTGAAACAGAAAAGCTCTATTTCCCATCCAACTCAGGAAAAACAAAACTAATACCATCTCTAAAACACGACTCTAGAAATTGATCTATACCCCAGAAGTAAGTGAAGACTGGATCCAGGCAATGATTTACCCCTCCCTCATCTTTAAACCATTACAAAATTCAAGAGAAACAGAGCAAAAATCTTTCACTGTTTACTGTTTAATCTTTTAGCTACAAGTCACACAGTCAGTATTTATAAAGGAAATACATAAAAGTGGGTGGAGGCAAAATACTTGATACAGTCTTTAAAAATTTCATTTGTTTGTTGAGTTTGCCTACAGTATACAAAATATGAAGTGCAAATTTAAGGCTTATTTGTATTTATTTACCCTAAGTATTTCTGTCTCTTGTTTTTAAAAGGGCAGTATTTTTCAGAAGTGCCCATTTACTTTGATTGTTCCATTATTTTACATGTCTAGCCTGTGATCCATACATTTGGGCAATCCAAGATTTATGATCACCAAATACTGATATGTATTCATGTACTTTTCTTTAGGGGTAAGATTCCCAAACTATTAAAATGCTTCCTTCAGTGAGTTGCAAAAACACTTATAAGATGCTAAATTTGCATAAGGAGCAATGAGAATCTATTTAGTTTAACAGCAGAAAGAAGCTCTTTCCAGGGATTTATTGATGTTTATTGGCCTGATAGGCAATGAAGTAGAGACAGCAGTGCTTTGAGTGGTATTCTGAAGCAGAGTCAGGAGTCTTTTCTTTAGAAATTCCCTATTTGATCTTGACCAACCTAAGCTGAAGACCAGCTCCCTTTCTTTACAATGGGCCAACAATTCCATCCCACAAAGCAGAAGTAGCATGTAGATATGATATTACATAAAATATATACAGCTAGCAGCCTTGAGAGCTGTGAAAATGCCAACAATATAACACCTAAACCAGATAATATAACAAGGAGAAGTGATTTCACAAGTATGTTATTTGGAAAAAAAAAGAAGTAAAGTCCATGTTACAAATTTGCTAATACTTTTTGTCTATAGTTGATTATATCCAGTTGCTAAATCAGTCTTTTCTCCCAAGACAGAAAATTCATTAAAAATTCATTTTGTCTCATTAGCTGGACATGTTTCTATTTTGAGTTATACTCTTACCTGAGTTTTTTTATAGACGGATTTCACTCAGAATTTTTACAAACATCTGTAATAAAAGCTTGATCCAGCAAAGCACTTAATTCCTGCTTAACTTGAACCATGAAAAGAAAGTCTCCRAATTCAGTCCAGCTGGCTACGTATTAACGGTGACACCCATGTAGGCACCTATGGCCTGTCAACTGAAGCCACAAATTTGCAAGGTTGTCCTGTGCTTCCATATATTTACACCACATCATGGAGAAGGTTACTCTAATGACTGAAGAGCCAGGAACAAATCTTTCAGCACACACGGTATGGTTTTCTTGAAGACAAACAGCAGGAAAAGGAGGGCATGGATACAACGCCGCTGCCTGGCACCATGCAAATGTTAAAAGAGAAGCAGTCAGAGGATTGACGATGCTCTGTGTCGCACTCTCCATGYGACAAACACAATATTAATGCAGACATCATGCACAACAGCCACAAAAGGAGCTACTGAAAAAAATCCCACCACACTTAGAAAGACAAGACAGGAAGCACTGATGTATTTTGTCAGAAATAACTAACATAAATAGCTAATACATATATATTCTTCCACTCCAATTTCGCATCATCTTTTAATATCATTTGGTGAAGTCTTACACTTTTGTCATCACTGCCATTCAGTGGGCTTTATCATAGAAATGGTCATCGTCAGGATGATTTCTGCAGTACGTGTTAAGGTCTGGCTTCAGTAAAAACAAGACAAGCTTACTCCATCCCTGTAGACGCTGAAAAGCTTTAGCAGAGAAATTTTCCAGCTTTCCGCAGCATTTTGTGAGAGCTCTGTCTTTCCCATTCAAGTTATTCAAAACAATGTTACAGTTTTGTGAACTTCTTGCAGTTGCAGGTTGTTTTGCAGGATTGTTATGGTTCTAACTAGAATAACATTCAGAGATGGGTGTCTTAAAATTTGGCCAATCCCCTCAAGGGGTGGATGGCCAAAGGACCAATTACCTTATGCCATTTAACACACTTTTGCGAACTAACATATAAAAGCCTTTGCAAAAATTATTAAATCGCTTCCATTTATCCCTGAGCCTGGACTCTGTGTCGTTTCTCTACCCGTCATCGGTGCAGACAATGACACATCCCTACCTCAGCCTGCAGGAACTGAAGAACAATTCAATTCCTCAACAGCCAGCTTTAGTGGAGGTGGCTTAGACACCAAGCCCCAGCTGCTTGGCATCCACTATCTTTCTCACATCCTCTTTTCCAGTTAGGAATAGCTTGCACTCATGTTTGACAATATATATTTCACATTTGGTAATTATTCTTCATCACATTATCATAATGTACCATGTCCTAAGGGCAACAGCCCTTTGAGATTCAGTTCTCTTGGCCTCTCCCATTAATACAGGCCTACTGGCTGTTTTACATGATTGAGGTTTGACTCACAGAAATACAAATAACATAAATTTAGGCCACTGGCTTTTTAATCTCCCCTTGGCTCCCCAGCAAGGCAGACGACAATATTCTAATCTGTTTTCCATTATAATTAAGGCTCTCATTTAGTTTATGGTTTTATAATTGAAGCACCACCCCTCAAGAAAAATCACAGGTTCTTTTCCACTTCACAGGAAAATCAAGGAAATTCTGCATCTAGCAGAAGGGGCAATAGGCAGTGACAGAAAAGATATTTATATAGAAAAAAGGGCATGTTCAAAAAGGTTCACATTTTTAAAGTGATAAAAAGCATGTCCACACAGCACAACTGGGAACATGTTAGAGAGCACTGAGCAAGCTCCAAATTTCTTTGCATCTGGTGCAATAAAAGGAAGCACTGCTCCATAAGCATATGAGAAGAATTAGCATGCCTCACTGTGCAAGCTGTTTTGTCCTACTGACAGGGTTGTCCACAGCCAACTCATCTGACACCAGCAATGAGTAACCCATGCCATGCCCCGTGGCATGATTTAAGCATGCTCATCATAGTAAAAATAGCTCCAGATTTGAAATAGAGTTTCCCTTAACTTGAACCTTTCCAAGAAGGTTAAATCTTCACATTGACTTTGGAGAGTTCTTTATATTTGTTGGCTTACACTAGTGGGATGTAGCCAGTTGGATCTGCTTACAGCAAAGAAATATGAACAGGGGCTCTCAGCTGAGAAAGGCAAGAAGTAGAGATAGGCCAAATGCTGGACTACTCATCCCATACAGAAAAAGYTTGAGTTTGTTCTCAATAAGATGTTTTAGTTTTTAACAATACCAGAAGCCTGAAGTGTGTGCTTGTTCTTTCTGCTCTGAGTCATTAATGCTATTTCAAAACAGGAAAATTTCAACTAGACTATTATCCACTTAAACATGCAGTGTTGATTAAAAAGGACACATATAGAAAATGCTTACTTTTCCTTAGTCACAAACAGGATAACTTAGGCTCTCAAGGAAGAAGAAAGTGGAAAACCAGGATTTTTTTCCACCAAATCCAGAAAAATAAGGGGAGGGAAACTTGAGGCAGAAACAGCAAAGTGGCACACAGACAATCTGGCACTTACATCAGGAGCAATGAGGACAGGACTGAACTGTAGAACAGTAGTTAGGATTATTGTATGTGCCAAAAAACATTATCTGTCAGCACGGGAAAACCAGGCATGATGACGGCAGTGTGAACAATGAAGTGAGGTTAAAGGACTTCCAGTTCTTTCAGGATGCTCAGAGCTCCTGGACTCCACAAGGGCCAGGATCACAGAGCTGTTGGAAGGTTATATTCAAAACAAGTGTTTGCCAAAAGAAGTACTATTATATTGGCATCTCGGGGGGCATTTCTGACCTGCATTTTCCAAAGTAGCTGTGTTTTTTCCAAGCTGCTGGAGTATGCTCAAAGCTGGTGTGTAGTGAAGCCGATGTTATTGAAGCCGATGTTATTGAAGCCGACGGGTGAGCCGGCCTCTCTGAGGGAACACAGAGAGGCACATCTTTATTAAAATAAGCCAGCTTCTGTTATCACAAGGTTTCTCCACGAGTCAGAGCATGGTCCCAGCAAAGACAATGATAACAGGGTACTCTAGGCCCCTTCAAACACTATCTTTACAAACCAGGATATGAGTAGCATTAAACAGTAGCTAACTGCTGTTCACTGTCAGACACACATTTTAACATCTAACATCTATACACCATATGTTACTTTCTACATCTCCACTCTCCCACATATTTTAAGTTCAAAAGAGYTATCATTCCTTATCTAACCTTTGGTTTTGGGGAAGTGGTTCCATATTATTTTCCCTTTGGTTCTCAGAGATATCAGTTTAGGTATTATTCCAATGAYACATAAAAATAATTAAGAAAAGAGGTTGCAAGAAAGTTATTTTAATTTGCTTCCAGAGAAGGGGTTAAAACCAACTTCACTTCAACTACAGCAGTGTTGACGAGCAGTCAAAGAACTACACTATGAGATGATTATGACTTCACGTTCAGGGGAGAAATTTTTACAGAAATTACATGAGAGATTTACTCTCTGACATACAGATGATACAAGAGAGAATGCACATAGCACTAAGAGTGTTCAAGGGAAATATGGGATACCTGTACCTATTGCACAATATCTGTCATCCAATGATGCCCACTGATGGAATGGCTCCAAAACTTCTCTGCAGAAATAGTGTTTAATGTTTTTATTATTATTATATTGTTACAAGAACAATAAATGTCTCAACTTTTCAAACAGTAAATTAAACTAGCTGTTAACAAAGGTCCAAATTGAAATTATGTCACAGGCAGGAGAAACAAAAAAAGTTTGTCATTCTTCTACCACCTTCTTTTTTTCCTATTCAAAATAAAATAAATAAAAAGAAAATCAGGTAGTTTTACTCATTTTCTTAATTGTTATTCTTCAATTTCTTAAAAATGCAAGAGGTTCTGAAATTGCAGATTAGTAAAAGGAAGAGACTAAACCACAGATATTATCAATTTCAATGCAAGGAGAAAGATACAGATGAGAAAAAAATATGTTAGGCCTGCATCATTTCGATGTGGCTATTTTATCAGTATACAGAGCTTTCCACAAATGGAAAAAATCAGGTAAAAGTTGCTCTATCTTATATCATGTTAAAGGTAAAAACTGTGAAGTTGCTTCTATTTGGTAAAATCATTCTTCCAGTTTTCAACACTATCTACTGAGAGTTTATCTGGCTTCATCAAACAGCTGAAAGACTTAGGAAGAGAACACAGGTTTGAATAGGGTGTCTCAAAAGCAGTGAAATATTTCCAAAGACTATTTACATCAATGATATAATACTTACTGTTTAAGCCATAGCAGAAGAGGCTGCAAGTCAGTATGCATAACCCTAAAATCTTACCAACAACTCCTAACTGAGCATTTGACTCAATTTTAATAGTGCTTAAAGGTCATATATCTCAGTGAAACAGTGAACAGATTGAAATTTTTTGCCAGGAAGACTGCAATGCCTGAATTTACCACTGAGCAAAATGGATTTAAAAGTGAAACTAATTCAAATTTTACTAATTCTGCCACTGTAAAACAGATAAGGTTTGTTAATATACAAATTCATTCCCAAATAGCATCTGTAAAAGCACTTAGGCAAATTGATAAAATTATGTTATGCACATTAATCAGTTTGATTAAAACTAAAAGAAGGCATCATATTTACGTTTAAACTAGAATCATTGTGTCTTTGGGAAGAAGAAAACTAAAAATATAATAGGACTAAGCTAACAGTGGTTAATGCTGAGTTTCTGAGCCATGAAATCTTAAAGCAGGTGAGACAAAAAAAGTAGACTGAAGACCTGGACAGTTTAGATATGTACACATGCTTCAGGATACATAGAATGCTACAGTATCTGAGGATCTCATGTCATAGGGGTGCGTTGTTATCTGCCATTCATGAAAAACCTAATTAGCACAATTATCTTCTGCATTAGGTGTGATACCTTTAGAATTAATTCACCTGACACAGTGGATGTCAACACTCCGAAGTCTCATGAATTCCATGAAACAGAAAACTTACCTGGTCAATACTAACTTACTTTGCTATATGATTGAATAAAAATGTGATGCAAATCAATGGTTGCACCATTTTTTAACTCTTGAGTGGAATTTCAAAAATTCCTTTTGATTCTGCAGCCAAAATCATTCTCAGGTCTTACTGACACATGGGCCAAATGAGGCCCTTGAAATACAGGAGTCCTAATATTTAAGAAATAAACACTAAACTTAAAGGTCAATTAAAAAAATATAGTCAGGAATTATTGCAAAACACTCTTAAAGAGAGAAGACACAAAAGTAAAGGATCGCTGGCAAATGAAGTAGCAATAAAAATTAAATTCATTTTTTAATAGAATTAGGCCCATAGACACAGAATTCTGACAGATACATTCTGTAGTCAGAACAACTGAATTAATCTAATATAAAGACAGATGTGAAATTTTTTAGAACATTCTCTTGATACAGGGTTTTGAAGGTGTACTTGACTGCCTTTAAGACACTGAGAAGAAATTGAAAAACTGGAGACTACTCAAAGCTAAATTCTTCTAAGTGCCTGGGCTGGACACAGACACCATTTCGATAACTAAGTTTTCCGTTTTACAGTTGGAGAAAAAGAGGAAAAGACTGAGGAACTCCCCTCTGTTTGGATTCCATGTTAGTGGTTTCTCAGAAGMTGCATGGTGCCCATTAGCTCACACAACTTCTTCATTGCCATGATTTCAAACATACATTGCACGGTCAGAAACATGAGCCTGACCTAGTACAAAATCATGAGGCAAATAAACAGAAGACAGAGCCCACTGTGGTGGAAATAAGACCCAGACAGAGGCAAYGAATGCTAAATCCAGATCTGACCACGGGACTTGCCATTCTGACTCAAACTTGACACCCACTGGGCCTAATACAGYGTCTCCAGCAGCAGCCAGCACCAGATGCTTTGGTGAAAGATACAAGATCCCCACAGATGCAGGATAATCTGTCTCCCTCAAAGGTCTCATCCTAATCCGTTTAGTTATAGATTCCCTTAAATCCTGACGCATGAGGGTTTTCATCCCTTCAAATACTCTTTTTTAGCATTACTATCATAACTCTGGATATTCTTGTTATCCATACAAATGCCCCTTCCCTCTTTGATGCTTGCAAAATTCTTGATTTCGTCTTCATCCAGAGTAAATGAGTTCTACAGTTTATATAGGAACCTTTTGGGAAGTGTTTCTTTATTCTTAAGAGGTGGGAGAAACTGTAGTCTCATGATCTTTTTTCTTTGCTGCATACATCTTTTCTTCTTTTTTTTTTTTTCTCTTTCAACCACACACTTTATSACTCATCTGAGTCCTCAGGTAAACAATCACTTCAGATACATTTATGTCACTAGCCTTTCTCTCTGCTTTTATCTGAGCCTGTCCAATTTTGCAGTATTTTTTTCCAGGATGGACCTACTATTAATACCTAATAAATTTTATAGAACACCACACTGCTGGCTGATACAGTGACTTTGTATGTGATTACTTTCAATTTTTTTTTCTGTATTTCTTCAAAAGGAATGTACCAAGTTACCCAGTCTGACTGAGTCCATGAAATTCCTTAAGGCTCCTCTGGACTTGATTAACAAGTAGCCTACAAAGGTTATCTACCAATAATGTGGTGTTGCTGCCTCATTTCTCCTTCCTCTTTCCAGATAACTAATAAATACATTACACAACAGCAGACCTAGTACAGAAACTTGTGGCTATTAACCTTTTGCCGTGATGAAAATGGGCCATTTGTTTCCGCTTTGTCTCCTGCCTCTCAGCTACTTTTTGATCCATGATATTACATTGCCTCATGGCTACTTGGTTTCTTTTAGAGGAGATAGTATCAATCCACAACCTTCAAAAAATCATGCATGACTACCCTCAAAATCACACGATAGCTCACAAATCATGACATATTAAGACATAATAACAATTCTGTATCTATTGGTGTCCGATTTCCAAGCTAGCCTGATTCATGACCATGAACTTTAACTCCCGAGCTTCTAGGCTGTAATTTTTCAGAAAATTTCTTTTTTACAAAAATTTCTCATCCTATTTCTTGACTACCATAATGAAGAATTTYAAAGGAAGAAAATCAGGCAATATGTGCCTTAGGAAAAACCCTCAAGAGTTAGAAATGCTGAATAGTCTTTCTTCTGAGACCCTGTCAGAAGTCTTGTGAAAGATACACTTAACATCCCCTCTATTCATTTGCTAACATTCTCAAAGAATTTTAAGACAGTAGCCAGACAAAATTTGCTTTGCATAGCTACATGATTAGCTATAGATTATTATCTTCCAACTCTTCTTTCTATTTCAGAGTTACTCCAGCTAAGGTTTATCAGCAAGTAGTCCCACAGAGCTCCTCTGGAACCTTTTTAAAAGATATGGTCGCAATTTCTACCCTGTCATCATCTGACCGGTTAGCCCATTTTAAGCAACTTGTTGGTTTTGTTAGAAATTCAGCTGAGTCATACTTAAAACATCTTCAAACTCYTGGATACATACCGTTTGGACATGGTCACTTACTTCTTTGGAAAATTTTACTGGTTTACTACACCTTTCTAAATTGTAGGTTCAAAAAACAGCCTCCAYTTTAACAGATCAGTGAAACACTGAGAGAAAATAAGTGTAAATGATCAAATGTTCTGTTTTAAARGATACATGAGTTGTACAGAAAACATTTTTTGAATGAGTTCAACAGTGAACTCTAAACACAAAGAGAAAAAGCTCAGAYRAAACAGAGGCAGAGCAAAAAGGACAAGATACTCAGGGCAAATATCACACCAAGGATTACCTTGGCAATTGCAAAAGTCATACCTATGGCTACTTTTTTTTTAAGTAGCTCGCACATTTCATTTAATTTCCTATAGCTATTATATCTATCCTTTTGAAGAAAAAGACAGGTTTCATACCAGCCTAATATCTTGCTACCAGACCTACATGGAACAGATAGTTCTAACAGCATAGCTTACAAAAAGTATACACTCTTTGGAAAGTTCCACACACATTTGTGTTTTAAAATGTAAATTGTGAGGGCTTCACTTCTGCTCAGTTGTCACTGTTCTATTCCTTTGAATCCTGTGTAGTTGAGGGAATGTAAGAGAAGCTTGGAGAACATGCAAGTCCCTCTAAGAAATGGTCGCACTTAAGTTTTGAAAAATCTTAGAGAATCAGTGGGATCACAGGATATAATTTAAAGTGRTCTGCATAATTTTGTTACCTGCAGCACCTAAAAGAAGTAGCARAAAAGTTCTGCATGGACCATTGCTAGTTGCTAGCAACTAGGAAGACAGAGATGAGGAAAGTAGACCAAGATTTCAAGGAGTTAAAAACAAGAAAGGTAAATAAACAGACCCTTTCAGAAAGAGTATATGATGTAGAGAAGGAAATATGGTTCCTCTGTCAAATCACTAATAAAAATTCTAGCAAGAAGTTGGGAAACATATCTCACTTGTTGTAAATAGATAAAAATGTTTTGTGTGACTAAGGGCAAAGTTAAAGGTTTATCTGGTATGACTGTACTTGTTCCACCATATATTTTATATGTGGGTTCCAGAAACTTGAAGTTTCACAGTACTGGAAAAGTGGAATTTTTTAAAAAAGAAAAGCAATTCTATTCTCTGTGCACTATGAAATGGCAGACTGTATAAGTTGTACTTACCTAAGCTCACGAATCAAAAGGAAATTCTGCTGCTTCCAACTTCACACTTCATCAAAAACCTCCCCTAAACTGGTAATTCCAACTGCAAATATTGTGAAGTATAAGAGAGTACACAGGCCAAATCCTTCCATCTTTGTAAATCTCCTGAATTTGTATTGTATGTTTTTATATTGCTAGCATGATCCGACAAGGTCACCATTCAATGCCATACATGATGCTGCTGCACCATTTTGGGAATGAATTGCTTACTTCTCCTGCATCTGGAAAGCACACCTCATGGGAAATATTGGTTTACATATAATTTTAAAGCAAAAGCTGATTTCCAATAAAGACTGTAATTGCAAAGATATAAATTTATTCTCAAATACCAGACAGCACTTAAAATTTTCGGATATTTTTGGCACAATAGTTATATTACAGTGCCATCCACTGACTCTCTCCTGCAAGTACGTGCACTGACATACACAGCTGCTGTTTTACATTGAGTTGGCTTAATTCCCACTGAAGGGCCAACTATCCCCAGACAGATATATTCCCAATTCATTTCCCTCTGCAATGATAACTGTGAAATTTACCCAGCTCACAAAGGAAGAGAAATAATTTCTGTAATAGCCTTAATGGGTTTTTAGAGACTTTGGCTAGCAGCCAAGAGAGACTTAGACATGGTTTTGCAGGCAGCATGAATACAGAGGTTATTTTCCTATGTGTGTGTGTGTGCATGTGTGTTGTGTGCATGGTTTTATTGTGAGATATGTTTCAGGCAAAAAAAAAGTGTTAATTGAACCCCATCAGCACTGATGCGCCCACCAATAGTTTTTCTTCACTGACATCGAGGGATATGAATGAAAACTAATTGCGCTTCAAAGAAAAGGCAAATCACAAGTCTGTTGTAGGATTAGGTTTTTCTTTAATTAAGATTGTTGAAATAAACAGCAAGAGAGCTGTTATGGACTTTTTCATGTATACTTTCGTTCCAGTTTTTCTATTGAAATGTGAGACTATCATGTTATTACAAAAGAAGATCAAAGAAAAGAATACACTAGAAAAGCCTGAAAAGCTTTCAAAAAAAAAAAAAGCCAAAACATTAAGCTTTGCTTAACTAAAATTCAGTGAAATAGTCCACTCAATTATGTTCTCAATATTTCAGTTACAAAGAGCTCAATAATAACCTCTTACAATTAGAATTTCCTAGTATGTGCCTTACTCATACTCTCCTTCAAATAGAAGTAGAGCATTTAAAGACTGATTTTAGAAGAAATAATTTTGACAATTCAGAGATTGCTACACTTAACACAGTAAACCACATTTTCTCACTTTTTGTTGAAAAACACATGATCACTGACTAGCACATTGTATGCCAGCAAGGGCGGATGTGTCCACACACCAGCACAAACACACTGCAGAGGCTCTGCAGAGCTTTAAAAATCCTACAGAGGAGGATCTGGTTTTGTGACAACTCCCATACTTGGTCACTGAGGGTCACTGAGGGTGAGTGAGCCATCAAGAGCTTCAAATTAAAAGCAGGTAAGGAAGAAAGGAGCCTGAGGAGTACAAGGACAGTCCAGCTGGTTCGACTGTTTAGTGGCAGTTCTGCACCACACACGCATCCGTGTTCTCACAGAGACTAAGGGGGTCACGAAGCATGACGTTCTGTATTCCAGCATGCCTGCAATGCACACAGTGTGAACAGAGCTTTAAAAAGCCTCCTCTRTGGCAGACAGTCACTGCCACCAGATGGATTTAAAGTCGTTTAGCCACAACCGCGCTTTTAGAAGTTGATGCCCACAAAACAGGCAGAAGAAACGAGCCCAACTTAATGCACATCCTCAAATTTTCTGCCATAAATACCTGACCTGGCCATACAGATGGTCAGGGAGGAAATTGTGGTTTGCAGCACGATCAGCAAATGTATGTCCTGCATGACTTGCCAGTCTCTCAGTCCCCTCTATCTTTTAATCTTTAGCCCCTTTCWTATTCTGCTGTTGACAATCATGTCTGACACACACTCATGTTTCCTAGTYCTACCTACACTGACAGTGGAGCCACAGCTGTGCTGCCTCCACACTGAGAGCTGGCTGCCTTCCCACGTATGGACTTCTACAAGCCAGGTAGACGGGGAGCCAGGAGCCATCCCTCAGACAAGGCCTGTAGAGCTCCACAAGCACCAGCCACTATTGTGCCGCTATTGCCATTCAGTACCCGACAATTGCTTCGCTGTATGACATTATCTGCTACTGCTCCTCTCTGTGAGTAATTAAAGAACACACCCAAGCAGCTCGTCAGCCACAAAGTACTAGAGATTTGCACAGTCTGTGATCCTTRGGTACAGATCAGGAAATCTACATATCTATCACCATTATATCAAAGGGGTTTAGCACACTGATACAGATGCAGTGCCTATATGAAGGACTTTAATAATGGCTAAACTCCTTTACTTTATGAAAGCTGGAAAAATTCCTCAAGGGAAAAAAAAAAAGCAGTTGCAACAGAGAAGCTGTCCCTAGGAAGCTGGGTTCTGGTTAGCACTGCAGATAAAACCCTCCTTCTTGGGACTCAGGTTAGTTCAACGATATCTGACTGCAGGGTCCAACTATGCTGAAAGTCACTTGCATGAAAACAAGAAAGTGGTAAGACACAAAGCTATAATATTTGAAGGAGAAGGGAAGAGGAAATCTTTGTTAACAAAGACAAGGGTCATGAAGACTGCATTTGTGCCTAAATCTTGAGATACTGCCTTTTAAATTATTCCTTTTATTGTTACAGGAGTAGATTGGTTTTATTTCAACCAAATGTCATCATATCAACCATCCTGAATTGTTTTGCTCTCAAAATAGGTGAGCTATTTTTCACAATATCATTGGAAGCATAGACTAATTTTGTCCTCACAGAAAACAGAAGTCCAAATTCACTGATTTTGCTTTAAACAAAAATTCTTTCTCAGACCTCTAGTCTCAGCATAGAAGAGATTAAATATGATTTAAGCTCAACACTCTTGAGACAAGTACTTAAAGGTGTTTGAACATTTCTTCTTTATCCCTTTTCTATAGTGCTAAAAAGAATTTTCTTCCTCAAAGACCACTGAGGTCTGACAGAGATAATATCAAAAATTTGCTGAATTTTAGGACTCACGAAAGTTGGAGACTAAGTATATGCCCTAGAAGCATACCATACAGATGCATCTCTGGAGGCAAAATTGACACAAGTCCACAGTAATAATATTTTTATATTTAATATTTTTCCAGCACCTGGAATCCCATCTTTTTTTCCCCTGCTTTTTCCAATATCTATTAACGTCTTTTGCTACAGCTCCTACAGCAGATGTTTATCAACTGGCCAGCACATTACTGTTATCTTTTAGGGGGGAGGAAACTGGATATACCTTTAGAATAGCCACTAAGCACAACATACACCTTACACGGCCTAATGTGTCAAAACTGTAAAAAAAATAGCTGTGATTGGAACATTTGCTCAGTTTTAGGTCCATAAACTTTAATGTCACATGCCCAGCACTGCTTACTGTTCAAAACTACTGCAAACTTCCCAGGTCTAGCCTGGCCAGATGAAAATCTGGTGCYCACAAGTACATGCAGTCTGTCATTTGAAAGAAGCTCTCCTCTCGATTCCACAGTCACCATCTATCTAGGTAGCAACCCCAGACATGAAGCCCTAGGCAAAGCAGAAGGCCATGCTCTAAAACATGCAGAAGCCTATTTCCCTAAGGACTCTGGAAAGCTTTGTATGGTTAATATGCTGCCAGGCATACCCAGGCAAGGTTTTCCTCAGCTGCTCGCAATGCCCAGGAGGTGGACAGAGTGCAGAACACATCATGTCACAAACACTTTTGTGGCCACTTATCAGGAAAGCCATATAGATTTAACCAACAAATCTTAACCTTAAATTAAACCAACTAAAACCCCATTCAAACTTTTCTTAAGGTTTTGGGCTGGTTTTCTGTTGACTGTTTTTAAGATCACTGCTTTACCAATTAAGCTGTGTTCTGATTAGTTTTCCTTACCTAAATTGCCCGTGTTGCATTACTGTTTTGGTTCTACTTGCATAAAAGACAATAGCAATGTGTATTTATACCTCTTCCAAAGAGACAGTGGAGACACCAAACCCACACATGTTCAAATTTATGTCATTGTCTCCACATCATGCAGGTAGGACAGTTCCTCATTTTTCATTCCAATTTCTCAAATAAATTCATCCACCTTGTTTACAGATTGTAGTTATACTCACTACCTACATGGAAATAGACATGCACTGACCTGCAAGACCGCGTTCTCCAGCCATTTTTATTATAGTCACAGAAATGGTTTTTCCGGCATCATCTTATAGGAAAACTTTAGACCTTTCCTGTTTTGGGCTTGCTTCAGAATTATGCAAGTCCTCTGTTAGGATCTCTACCAACATTATTTCTCCTTGAACCTAAAATTCCAACATCATATTTTATCCTATCTATTTAATTCAGTAGGTGATATATAAGTGTTTCAAATCTGACCAGATGAAACATTACATGCACATTGTTTTTGCAGCAGACCCATAAAAGACTATGACACAGAAGTATACTCTAGATTCATGCGGCATACTCGGACCTTCACTTCTGTGTGTCAGTGTGCGGGTCCGATGTGCCCAATAGCCAAATACCCATCCAGCTTCTCACTCACACCTGCTCCCCAGTTGGGCAAGGTGAGAAAATAGGATCAGAAATTTCCCTGTCAGGATAAAGAGAATTAAAAAGAGATTCAGGTAGCAAGAAACAAAGACTTCACCTGTCCTCCCCCCTTTCTCCTGCACAGCATGAAGTCCTGCACTCCAGATTCCTCTACTGCCTCCCCTGGAGCAGCATGGGAGGGAATGGGAGAAGTGTGTGTTCAGTACACAGCAGTTCCTCTCTGTCCCCCCTTCCCCCTCACACTGTTCCACTGCTCCATCATGGACTGCAGTCCTTCAGGAACCTGCCTGTATGACATTTTTTCACCCTTTCTTATCCAGGTTTTCCTCAAGGTGGTGGAGCCATAGGGGCTGACTGGAATGGGCTATGTCCAGCCACTCATCACACAGGCCCCTGCAGCATCTGGGCACYTGCACCTGGTACAGTCAAAAAGATCAGAATCTACATATATTAAGGCCAGAAGGAAGCAAAAAAAGGGTCAATCTAACACAAAGTATCACATTTTACTCAGATATGCCCTGGTCTGACTAGAAGCTTACATTTATCAGGACAAGAGAAAACGGCCTAAAGTTGCACTTGTGGAGGTTTAGGTTGGATATTAGGAAAAATTTCTTTACAGAAAGGGTGTTTTGGAAGCATTGGAATAGGCTGCCCAGGGAAGTTGTGGAATCATCATCCCTGGAATGCGGCACCTCAGCCTCGCCAGCACTGCTAATACACTGCTTTGGGCATCCTGAAGTTCTTATAACATTCAGTCCCCAGTTCCTTAGCATTACTTATATTTCACCAAATCTCTGACAGCACAACAGTGGTCACTATTTTCTCAGCTGTCATCAATTTTATTGTTTTTTCACTAGATTTGAACAACTGAAATAAAGCTTTCTAGGTGAAGGTCTGTCACTTGCRTGTTTCTAATCTCCTACTTTCCAGGCGGTGTTTGCCTCAGTTCAGCAGTCACCTCCTTTGGGGCTTTTGCCTCTAATAGTCCATTCTTTTTTCTCCTGTAGAGATTATAGGTCCATGAATAGTAAAAAGTATCATTTTCTATACGCTCATTTGTTTAGCTTTTAATTCTTTACCAATGACTATTCCGATGGGCACTAAGAAGTTGAAAAGAAAAAGAAACCTTAAAATTCCTCTCTATAATATTGGTATCTACAGAGCTAGGGAGAAGAAATTAATCAGAGCATTTACCCAATAACATTCACTTGCTATTTTGTTTCTTTCAGCAAGTATACAGTAAACAGAAATAGCTACGGTAAAGGAATCAATAACAGCTTTATTTAAGAGAAGTAAAAAGCCTAGCCAGCAGTAAAATAAGCAAGTTGTCCCTTACTAAACGAAGTCCCACAATGTCACATAATCTGGCCATAAAGCACCACAAGAACTGGACACAGAATTAGACCCACCTGCACCAGCACCCAAGGCAGTACTCAGAAGAGAATCCTGGTCCCCACAGCAAGGATGCAGAATTAAGGAACCYACACTCTAAATGCGGGGTTAATACAGCAAAAGCTCTAACACAACACTCAGGACTGCTGGATAAAGGAGCCTGAGGTGTGGAGCCCTTTATCTACTCTTCCTTGCAGGGATGCCCTTCCCTTTAGCCCTGAACTCCTAGCATGCACCAACCTCATAGTTACCCTCTGGAGCTCTACAGCAATCTCTTATCATCGCCATTACCTGAAGCTCAGCTGCATTTCTACCCTCCTTTCACACAAATCCCACATTACTAAAATGCTCCTCACCTCCAGCCATCCCAACTTGCATCACCCCATACCCCAGATACCTCTCCCAGCTGCACAACAAGATTATTCTCACAGAAATACACAACCTGCCCTCTGCCTAGAGAGTTTTCCTGATCCCAAACAGAATGAGCAGCTCAGCCACAGGCTTGTTAACAGAATAGAGCACATGGTGTGTATTCAGTGAGCAAAAGAAATATTTCAACCATTCATCACACTCTTCTTCACTGAATTCTAAAATAATAGTTAGAAAGTGTGATTCCAGGTCAAGGTGTGGATACAGACAGCCAGCCTGTGGGGGCTGAATGTTAAGAAACTCTGTTATACTTTGGAGAGCATTAGGTCACCACGGTGGGCAAGGCAGACAACAGCTAATATAAAGTACAATTGAATAAATTTTACATGGGGCTTTGGGAAGTATCCATTGATGGAATAGCATCAGTCCAATATGCAGTGCCTTAGAAATTCCACTTTGTATCTTTTATTTATGTGCCATTATATTTTTTCAACTGTTTCTTTTAATGTGGTTGCCCTGGTTCATGCCTTAATTTATTGTTGTCCTTTTCTTTCATGTTTTTTGTTGTTTTATTGTGGTTCTGAGTTTGGGGCTTTTTTAGTGAGGTGGGGATTTTTTTTTTGGTTTCAGGGTTTTTTGGAGTACCTCCTCTTCTTTTTGGGTACCACATTTTTCTGGCTCTCAGCTCTTACATGCCCCAACACAGAAGTGGTGTTGCCACTCCTGTGAGCAGCACCCTCTTCAACTCACTCCACAGACAAAGGAAAGGAATCAGCTTCATATTAGAGGAAGATGCACTTAGTTAGAAGGATTCATATTTTTTACTACAGAGAGCAAAACCTAGGATGATTTACTAGTAAGTTTTAGCTCTTCTACATTGAAATAATCCTTAACGTTATTACAAAGCACTGCAAAGTCAGAATTGAATGTCATCACCAGGAAATAAAGGCACAGAATGTTTAAATTACTCCAATTTACAAATCAGAATAACGAAAAAAGCAGTTAATGGTTTTCTAAGGCATTTAGATTAGATGAAGTCGTTGGCTACCATGTTAATATATTGCAGTATGGCCATTCTCGTGGTACATAGGACACAGACAAAATGGAGAAAAGTAGATTTGAGATGAAGAGGCTTGGCCTTTATTATTCTTCACCCCAAATTCTGTCTAAAATATTAGGCATACAGTTGTATGTTTCTGGGGTAGTTCATACAGTAGTTAGCTCTGATGATGAGCTCTTTATTCTATTACTAAATCACAATATCTCAATTGTGTTCCATTATTATATTGAAATATTATAGTATTCTTAAGGCTTAAGTGACTACAAGAGACACAAAAATGTGCTCTGCTGTACATAGCATGAAAACTAATTGGCCTCCAGATATAGAAAAGTGGAAATGTACTATACATAATTAGGTCAGTCTTGAGGGTCTCCTAGGCCTGCCTTTGACCCATAATATTTCTAACTCACGGATACAGTTAGAGTAAAACTGTTATAGTCCAGAGGGAGTGCAGATTTAAAGGTCTTTGCTTGTCATATAGTTTGGTATTTTCTCAGTTAATTAAAAAAAAAAAAACAGAGATCAAAACTTGTAGGAATGAGGATTTAAATTATATATTCATTTTGGTATTATAACTGAGCCTAACAATATGGTTTTGCAGCTCAGAAGAAATACTATTTGTAATATATTTTCATGCTTAACAGTATATGCAACGCTATGGGGCTTCAACAAACACTAATGCATTTGTAATTTCATATTTAATTAATTTGTGGAATAAATATATTTCTCAAATCCTCAACAYCTCACTTCACCTCTCTGCTCAACCCACTCACCAGTGCAAGCGCATTTAAAGAAATCTGAAAGGTATAATTCAGTAAAATGTGACTGCTTTTCTCCCTGCCTTTTTTAATAAGAAAGTATAATAAAACACTTAATTTGGTTCCATGATTATCTAAAATCTAACACACTGCAAATCTACTACCATGAGCAATAAGGAGCACATCTCTTAGTGTTTTGTGCAACTGAGGAATGCACCCAAGTAACTGTGTTTTCRTTTGTGTTGTGCAGCAGTCTCAGAGAGTCTATCTGGATGAAATTAAACTAGAAAGTGCCCACTCCCCAGCAGCACACCTAATGCATACCAGATGAAACTGGGCATTCGGACCATGGAATCWTACCAGAACCAGAGAAAAGTAAACCCCATGGAAACATGTACAGTAGGGGTGTCAGGCGTGCCTGTGGGTCCAGTTTCTGAGCACAGATCATCTTGACATGCTTCAGCTTTAACCATATAATTTCACAAGGCTAAAGCAATGGAGTGTTGTACATAACAGGACAGCCTGGACAAATGGAGCCCAGCAAGGCACAGATCCATGCTCAAGCAGCCTAGTTCCCAGATGTGTTTTATTATGTCTATTTTATATTATATTTTAAATCTAGTTTCCTCAGTCACGTTCACAACCTCTGACCATAGTTCAAATGGACTGTGCAGGGTTACTTGAACACACAAAGTGCAGTCAATCCCTTGCCAAACATTGGGCAGGATGAATCTGCAGAGTAGGAAGTGAAACATAAATCCTGGACTTGTGAATTGAACAAAAGCACGGGACTGATTAGTCAAGCAATCACAATCTGAACTGGCTTGGATTAATTAAACCTTCTGCTGCTCTAAAGTAGCACTTTACCTAATGTCCTGATGTTTTGGAGTGAATAAAGCTCAAAGCTTTGTGTTTCAGGGCTAAAATCACGTAAATCCTATTTTACACCCACCCACCCAAACACACCTMCACACCATGCCTGTTTCATTTTCTCARATCATATGCATTTGCCTGTCARCAAGGCCAGTATTAAACCTGCTCATTCACACAATTTCAGTCCCTTTAAATCTTATGGTCTATGATGCTTGCTTTCTCACTGTTTGCAGCATGACCTAACTCTTCCACAACCATAACACTGTTTTTAAGAGCTTGAAGTCAGTCCCATGAGAAGTCTGGATCTGAACAACTAGAGCTGCTCTTGGTTTTCAAAAGTCATTAAGAATACAACTTCCACTGTCTGGGAGCTGCTGGATAGATGACAGAAGTCCTGAATCTCCTGAAGAACGTAGCCAGGTTACCAAGGAAAAAAGATCAGACAACAAAACATCTACAAAGCATTACACTAAATAGCCAAAACAACCAGTTATCTGTGGATTCAGCTGTCCTGCAAACTCAGCTTTCCAAAAATATTAATGGTATGTGAACCACTGAAAAATATTCACTATTCCCGAGTTCACTGTATTAGCAAGACACACTAAATAACCGGGTTTCACACTGGTCTTGTGAACTGGAGCTTCCATGGCTGGTCAGCTGAAAGTCTTAAAAACAGAACTGGTCAGGTAGTCTTTGCCAGACGTATTATTCAAAGAGTACTGCTGTTACTCATCAAAATTGTTCTTCAGCAAACAGCTTTTAGCAGCATTTGACCAATTGTGTAGCTGGCTGAATATTATTCACTGAATAAATTAATTCATGTATAATAGCAATATTTGCTGAATAATTTATTTGAGGAATATTCTTTTCAAGTCTTTGACAGGCTCCATTAAATTCCAATAAAATCTAAGACATCACCGAATTAAAAATAATTAAAAGTCTGTTTACAAAAATTTGCCTTATTCTTTGGTACATGCTTTATGGCATTTGACTAACTCTCCAGTTCCCAGATAAAGTTATAACTGGATAACCTGTGCAGGAAAGCAGATTCAGACTGCTCAAAGATTTAAACTTGTATTTTCACTGCTATTTACACATCAAGACATGTAAAAYATATGCTTCTCACAGAGGCCACCCCTATAGCCCACTTCCACTACCAAAACCTGGCCACAAAAAATAGTACATCCTATTCTTTCCTACCTGTGGCATGTAGAATAGCTCAAGACATTTCAACAGAGGAGATGTGTGTTGACATGTCTCACTAGAGTGAGAGAGGGATAATGGACACCAGACATGGTGATGGGTCTAGGTAAGACACAGCTTCTTAGCCAGTTGTTATATATAATAATTTCTACCTGAAACAAAAGTCACATATCTTAAAACTTGTGGAACTGTAAATATGTCTGTGAAGAAAACATTGTTCGTTTACAGGCAGAAAATTTTTTCTGAGCAACGTCTTCTGTGTTGGTTTTTTTTAGCCTTCAGATGTCTCTACTAGATATGCTAATGTCACTGCAGAGCAGATATGCCTCTAGTGAGATTCTGCCCCAAGAGGAGGACAAAGTATGCAGAACGCCCAAAGTTTGAGAGGCAAATCTACAGCTGCATTTCTGATGGAAGTGCAATCTCTACATCTTTTTTGGGCTATGTCTCAAAAATATAACCTTTCCCACCAGCAGCATCTGATGTTAATTGGAAGTACCAAAATACTGAGCTGGACTGAACCTTCTGGGAAGTATCTTGATTTTGACCCAAGTTTATTTATTGACTTTYCTTTCCAGATATGTTTATGTTGATACTTACCTCTCCAAAACCAGTTTCTGTTTTGTCTAAATCTTACACCAGTGAAAATAAGTTCCAAAATTTGTTTACTGACTATTTGCTTGAAATACTAATCACTTGTTAAATGCAATTTCAAATTTCCTGCATGGCTTGAAGCATAAATGTTACCTATTTTTTGCACACCTTGTAGCTTTGTACTCCATTCTAGGCTCTTATTTAAAATCCGGTCTAAGCCGATCTCTGTAACTGTACACAAAATGTAACACGCATCGTGATTGTTTGCAGCATCATCTTGCTGCTCACAGGATTCTGAGCTGCCCATTGATGCAGAAGAATCAGTGGCCACCTTTTATTATATATCTGCATTGCTCCATTCATTAGAAAYCCTTTTCCTGATACTGTCTCTTTACTGATGGGCACTTGACGTGTCTCCTGGTCGTCTGCCAACCAGTCTTCTTCCCATTATTGCTGCCAGAACAACAGGACTTTCAGGAACAGACTTTATTTAAATCCTGTAGCCTTTACCTCCCACTTCTCTTTTGTTTTAGTGGGCATTTTGTCTCCCTGAAGCATCCATTCAGAATTTGGTCTCCCAGTGGTTAATCTCATTACAGATAATCCCATGTACTGAAAATCCTTCCAATAGGATAATCTTGTGAACAGCTTCCCTCTGCCACCTTCCCACTATTCTTTCAGGGCTGAATTATTTTGATCTATTAAATAAATGGATCTCACCTACACGTAATAGTTTTCCCCTTAGACTAATTGGTTGGTACTGAAGTAGTAACCTCACACTTCGCATTCAGTCCTATTTCTTTACTGGGCAATAAAGAACCAGGCTGATGTTTTGGTCACTCAYCACTGACATATATGAAAGAACTGCAAGATGGCCAACTAGATTCCCACTCAAAGACTGGTGACAAAAGGAGGCACAGGCTTCTGAACAATATTATTACTCAGTTTATTAATACCCATCCTTTATCTGTGGAATATGGAGATGGTAATTACTATTATAGTTTCATTGGAAATTAACTACATATAAATCTAAATATCATCTTTCAACTAATGTGTACAAGAGTATATTAATTTATACTTGCATCTGTATGTGTACATACTGCACAAATAATGTTTAAATCATAACTTCAAGACATACAATTCAGTATTGTAGCTGTAAAGTTTAACCGATACCTGCTTAATGCAGTTCCATGCAAATAGGCGCTGTAAATCAATTCGTAAAACTTTCGTCATGTATAAATGAAATAAAATTTAAATTTAAACAGTCTCTACAGAATCCATGTTTATCAAATTTCTGTACTCGTAGCAATCCTGTTTACTCAAGGAAATATTATTCTTACTGTTGTATTAGAGTGAACAAAAATTCCACAGGTTTTAAGTAATTAACATACTCAAGATTTAAAGATTGAAATGTTGTTTCCTAACACAACACTTCTGCAGCTGTATGCATGCTCTACTAAGCATCTCATTACAATATTCCTGACAAGCACTCTATATCCAGTTCTTTTCATACCGAGCCTTTGAGAACGCTTGACTTTTTTTCCAAAAGGGGACTGGATGAGGTAAGGATAGCTTTGTTTGCCAAATCAAAAAGTGGAGTCAGATATTTGAGATCAATTGTGTATTATTAAATGGAGACACTTTACATTTTTCCTAATTTATCTTTTAACATACGCTGAAAAATAATTAGTATTCAGGCACCAGATATGAATCCACCATTGCCATTTTTCCATCTTCAGAGAGCTGAAAAACCTAGCTTCTTCTGACATTTGATAGCTAACTTTTAATAGCTGGAAAATAATCAAGAATCTGTCAACCTCATAAAGCTAATCTTAGGGTGTTATATCTCAACACTTCCATATATTTTAAGTTAGGAAAACTAAATACTTCCAGCAACTAGAAAACTTGTTGCCATATAGTGCAGTTGAAAACTTCTGTTTCCTACATGAACAAATGATGACTAATCTATCATATACTTTGTTGCATTATGCAGCATATGAGCTAAGTAATTAGCTAGAAGCAAATCTTTTTCATTATTTATCATGAACTGTTTTCCTCCCCAAATTAGCAGTAGCACAGTAGGCACTAAATAATGAAAAGCTGCCAAGAAACTCCTCTAATTCACTTAAACTTGTTACATTACCAAATATTTCTAATGAAATTTGATTGCTGTCAAAAAAAAAAAGGAAAGAAGTGGATTATTCTTATGTGTTTTCGGAAACAATACATATTTCAATTGTTTTGAARTATTAGCAGTAATACAGAAACATTCACATTTCAACCAAGTTAATTATTGTTTTCTCATCTGAAAAAGGAACTGGCATTTTGCTGACAATATACAGATTTTTCTCTGTCTTAAACATACCTTTAGAGCACTCACTAAGTAGTAGTAATACTTAAATTCTGTGTAGGAGTGACTGGTAGCATACATTTCATGGTTTTCTTAGTAGCAAAATTGTTTCAACAATTGTGTCTCTTAATTATATAAAAATTACTTTTATTAGTTATGTTTGCATTCTTTTTCTGCATCTAGCAGTCTTTCATGAAGAACTAAACAACTATTACTCAATCATTGTAAACTTTGACATGAAAAATACTTTGTTCATCTTTGTGGATAATGAAGAATTTCTTCTCAAAAATAATCAAGCAAAAAGTAGTTTATACTTTCTGACTGTTTCATGCAGAACAATTATCAGAAACATTTGATCTTTCTGTATTTTGGATTATCTGTAGCCCTTGAGTTATTTTTTGTTCAAAGAAGTCTTCTTTTGTTTTTGAAGGAAGACTGATGCAATATTTCTTTTAAATTTACTGTCAAAGTTATATGTTCACATCTCATTTACCAATCAAAGCACCTAGATAACACTTAGGCGCAGCTTCATATCAATTATCACACATTATCATATATGGTGTACTGAATTAATCATTCAAAATACCGCGTCCCATAAAACCAATATGACAAATATAAATAAATATAATACAATCATCTTTAGATACCCAGCACACTGACTACACAGCAACTGCTCTAAAAATACATTTCAAATGTAACTTTCTGAATGCCAAAGCTAGTAGTGTTTATAGCTTAACAATTTTTTTTAACTTAGGATTCTGTTTTTTAAAAAGTCGGTGCAAGTATAAAGTACGTTAAGCCTATGAGTGTATAGTACTCCTATTTGAGAAGCCTTGATCTTAGACCAGTTGGGCTGAGAATATAAAACAGTCTTCAGAGCAGCAGCTCACTATGAGTCATTCTGATATCCCTCTGATGGGGTGAATACTAATAATACGTCTCTCTGTTTGTTGTGCTGAGATTTTTTTTCCCCCTCACTCAGACAAGGCAGGGAAAGCTTTATGCTTCTCTCCTCATATAAATGAGTCCATATCTGGATTGAAGGAAGTTTTCCACCACAGTTCTCTGAAAATTTCAGCTGGGCCTTACTGCAAGCTCAGAAAAAGATGACTTATTTTCCCAGTTCAACATCACAGCTCAGAATCTCTCTACAGGAGAGAGATACAATAGAGTGAAGCTACATACAGGCTGGCAAAGTCAAATAAGAAAACTCTGGTAAGTCCCTTTACCCTTAAAGTTGCAGTCAGAGACTTTTTCCCTCCTCATAGTACTCATGCAATCTTTGCCATAAAATACTTATACAAACAGTAAACATCCACATTTCACATGGCCATTAGTCACAAAGGCTTCTTCCGTGCACAGCCCTACCCTGCTGTGGTGCAAGAGAGGGGGAGAAAAGAGCTAACAATTACAGTCTCTGGTCTGTAGCTCTGTGCTTTCTGTTTCAGGTGTGCTGTTAAATGATTGCAAAGAAACTTAATTCTTTTGGTGTTTTTTTAACTGCTGGAAACATATTTCTGGTGTTTCTTTCAAGTGCTGCTTTTGGGACCTTTCTGGTCTACCCGATAAACAACGCCAGTACTAGCCAGCTGCTCAGAGGGAAGCACTTTCCAGACCACGCTTTTGCACTGAGATACCCAAGCCTTATTTTCTGGTATCTGCATAAGTACAGGAATTTCAGCTACTTCAAGGCAAGAGTTTTGCAAAAATAGTCGTAGCTTGTGCAGCTTGATTATTATACTTTAGTGGAGAATTGCATCCATTTGTGGTTAATGGATAAGTGACTGAATAAACAGCAACTAACAACGGTTTATTTTACCACTAACTAATATTCTTAATTCTCTCTCCTTTCCAAAAGACCCTGTTAGCTTGCTGCCATCCCTCTCTAGGGAGTCATTCACAATTAAGCTCCTGGTGACTCTGTGTGTCATGCCAGCTGCTCAAAACACTGTAAGGAAGACATATGGAATAACTGAAAATCTAGCTGGCTCTAACTTTTCACAGCATTGTTCATTACATTAGCACTAATAAACATCTGTAATCTACTTCATTATTTCCTTTTCAAAAGGACATGTGACCAGAATCCATCTCTAATCCAAGCTGAATATAACTTTGCTTTCATTAACAAGATGTCAGGCAGTCTTAATTTTGTATGATTTGTGTGTAAGAAAATATATCCTGTCACAGCATTTGCCAAAAAAGAACAGAGATATCTGCAGGGACATATAATTAATGTAGTAACTAATAGTCACCACAAAGAATAATATTACCAAATAAAATAATCTATTAGCTCATAAAGAATATTTTTAATGAACTACATTGAAAGAATTACAATGAAAGGTTATGCAGGAGCAAAAGTAGCTATACATCTTCTAATATTTGTGCTTCTTTTTAAATACCTATTTTTCATTTTGGAGTTTCTCATTCCCTTAGGTATAGCATGAACTTGAAAGCAACCTAGATTTTTCACAGGATTTTTAGAGTATATGATGGATCAATAATTTGTTGGTTTGTTTATGAAATATGCCAACTTACTGGGACAGAGTCATTTTTAAGAGGAAAGAAAGATCAATATATATGTGCATAGATTTATGGGTGTTTTTGTTGCAATCAAAATAAGTCTTTTTGTTTAAAGAACTCTAAAAGGCAAGCTTGGCTTTTCTTTTTCATCGGTGCATTGGCTTGAGCAGGCCACTTTAATACTAAATGCTGATAAATACTGCTTGTGAATCTTTCAGTCTGTTAAAATCTCTTTGGAGTTTAATTTGAGTAAGTTCCAAAAACACAAGCAACAAACCTATTAAGACTTTTTAAACATGATGATGACTACAATGTGTTCATTTCTTTAAATACGTGAAATGTTTGCCTTGACCTATGGATCCTATCCACTGCTGTACTTTTTCTTCTCTCGGGTTACTGGGATAGAAGTTTCTCAGGAAAAAAAACCAACACAAGATGGATGGAACAAGGGTTTGGACCCCCCATTTCCTAGCTGTATGCCCCACACAGCTTTTCTCTTGCAGCAGCAATACAAGTGTGATATCCGACTTGTGTTAGTTTTCAATGTCCTCAGTGCCCTGTACACTCTAAAATTATAATATTAAATTTACCTATTACCTCCTAGTTTTAATGTCAAAGCTGAAGACACAGAAGCATCATGAGCACCATTGAAAGGGTCCAAAGACAGGCTGGAAGGGGGTTTAAGAAACCTGATCTAGTGGGTGGCATCCCTTACCATGGCAGGGAGGTTGGAACTGGATGATATTTAAGGTTTTGTTGAAATCAAACCATTCTATGACTCTCTAAGTCCCTTGGGGTTTCAGTGATCCTAATACTGTTCTCTAATTGCTTTCCTACCAGCCATGAACATAGGTACCCATCTTCTGATGGCACACAGGACTTTTGCAGCCACTCTTCGCACATCAGCCAGAAYTTCAAACTAGGTGCATCTCAGCCTACCTAACCCCTAGGGTTCACTTTGATTATTTTTGTATTCTCAGATGCCATACAAAACAAAAATGGTAAGACGGTGATAGTGCTGTATATACAATATCAAACTTTTACCTAGCAGATACAGCATTCATCTCTCAGAGAGGTAAGAATAGTCAGTCTTCCTCTTCTTGGGCAGGCCAGGTCATAATTCTGTAAAATAATCCTAGGAAGATGGATATCATCTCCTTTCTAAAACGCTGAGCAAACCTTTTCTATATGCAACTTAAGGACTAGATCCTGTATCTCCTAGGTAGTCTACTGTAAGATGAACCTAAAAAAGTGATGTGAGTTTTGACATCTGTTTACCATGAAAATATCCAGAATCCTTCAAACCCACACTGGCCACTTAGCAGCTGTTCCCTCACATGCACAAACAGGCATGATGCATGCCCAAAGTGAACGAGGCATGTTTCACATTTCTATATGTTCCTCAAGAGGGGATCGAATTGAAATATAAAAATGGAGCTCACTGTAGTCAGTTATTCCCTGAATTCTAGTCACTGCATAGCCTCTCAGTGAACACAACAGATCTGAGATCCAGACTTTTCATGTGACAGTACATTCGCTTTTGTTGCTGCTGGTGCGGATGCAGTCTTGATTTACTGAAAAAAAAAATCAGAATAAATTGGCCACTACCTCCCTTAGCAGATCTGTTCCACTCACGACAGGAAAGGTCTATCTTTCAAATCAGAGTAAATACTGTAATCAAAGACACTTTTGTTTCTTCCCCGTTCTACACCTAAAGGATGAAGATGAAGAAATATTATTATATACAGATTATATACTAATGGAAATAAAATACATATTAGAAGAAAATTAACTGTTTTATTTACTGGACTGCTAACTGCACTTATGTGATAACCTTTTTTRTTTGAAATTGTCATTAAGGAATGGAATGTAGTACTCTTTGATAAAAAAAAAAAATACAGTTGCATTTTTTCCATTCTTCATGCAGGTTAATTTTTTGCATACTTTGTCCATAATTACAGTGTAATTCCACAAACTTTGCTTAGAAAACAAGAGACCACAAAATTGATTTTTACTGCTTGAGCAACTAAGCTAGTCTATTGATCTCTCAATTCTTTGTGTGATTTCAGATAGCTTCCTTAAAATATACTAGAACAGTCCAGGGTTTTCTGTGGGAAGAGGATAACATGATGCAAGTCACCTACTAAACACAGTTTATTCAAATGTTTACCAAATTCTGTTTTCTCCCTCAATTAATACTTTCTCTTTCCTGTTTTCCCTCTCCCTGCTTTCCAGAGATATCAAAGGCATCATTAAAGAAGCAAAAAAGAGAAATCAAGGAAAAAACCAAGACTACCTTGTTAAGAAAAAGTCAAATAGGCTACTAAAACAAGAAGAAATAGCAAATAAAATATTTAAAATATTTTTTTAAAGATGCTATTATTAAAATCTTGATTGTGATGTGTCTCAATCAGAACTGAGAAGTGGAACTGCCCCCCCTTCTTTAGTATGCCAAAGGTTCCCCAAAATAGCCATTTAAACAAAGTAATGGATTAGATTCTATATGTTTTTATCCTCAGAATTAAAAAAAAAAAAGTGCAAATTATCCAGGAAATTTATTTTTCATTGTTTTAATCTACAATTTTATTACACTATCAACAAAATGATTGGAAAATCATAAAATAAAAGAAAAAAAAAGCTTTCAAGGCTTTGCAGAGTTGCCTGCAACTTTACAAAAGTTACCAGAGGAAATTTGCCTTTCTTGTCTTGTTCTGACTCTTTGGCTGTCACGGGTAAAATTCTTAGTTGCTGTCCTACTGATTAAAAAAAAAGGCATAAAACCACAACATTCAATTCTGTCAGGGCTGTCAGAAAGGTGGATAAAATTACCCAAGAGTTCTGTCTGTTCTTTGAATAAAATCAAGAAAAAAAAGAACACATTTATTTCCTTCATTTATATTTTTATTTCTTTCAATGTGCCTGTCCAGTTCTAAACATAATTCATTCTTGGGTTTTATTCTACCAGTGTTGTTTTTATTGCCTAATTTTTAAATGAATTCAATACAACTTAAGGAGATTACATGCCACTAATAAGTACATTGGATGTCTCTGACTACACAAGTGGTGGTCAACTTCAAAGGATTATTCACATATATTTATTGTTCTCTACATCAACATGCCCTGCTAATACTTAAATATTAATAATTACTAGTTTTATTATGAGTTATGTTTCTGTTAAGTGTCTTAACCTACAGTGAGCTAAGCAAAGTGTGAAACTGTAAAATAGACTTTTAAAAATAAAATTGAATTAATAAATAATAATTAATATTACTGTCTTTTGTACTTTACAGTTTAATTCACAAAAGTACTTAGAGCTAATAAAAAAGTCTATATCACTCCAGAAAGTCTATGATGCTGTGCTAAATTTTGTGTTTATTTGTCCCATAAGTCCTTAGATTAATTCTGATTGTTCAATTTGAGCTAATTAAGAACATATACAGTCAAAGAACACATTAGACCTCAAAAATGTCCAGTTGATTAATGAATCAACTTAAAATTACTACACTGTTTGCAGTAGTCTGTATTAGAAATAATATGTTTGCATGTATTTAACGCAGGGCTCTCCAACATGTAAATGGATCTAATCTATCAGTCTTCGAACTCTTCATTATTTTTTATCTATCTCTATTACTTGTAGACAAAAATACTTCAAGAAGATCATGTGGTCTTTAGTATAGCAATGTCTGCTTTTCCAAGTTTCTACAATATGAAAAAATAATTCCTAGTAATAATAATAATCACCATCATCACCATCATCATCTAATCTCATCTCATCATGCAGGTGCTGTTTTAGGAATTTTGCTATAACATAAAATGCCCAAAGTAATGATGAGGTGTTACCTGTCTTTGAACTTTCAATATGAAAACTAGAAGCTACTTCTTGAAGATGCTAATTTATGGATTTCATTAGGTTTTGTTGAGATGAGTAGGATACACTTAGTTTTGTTTTCCAATTTGCTGGGAAAGATAYTCCATTGACTGAGTAGCTGTTGACTGTGCTTGATGTTAGAATTTCTGAAACAATGACTATTTTTGTTAAAACCCTTGGAGATCAGATTACATCTCACCTTGTAAGTCCCAAAGGAATGAAATTCATTACCATTGTGATCCCATTCTTTGTGCATGTTGACAATGTCTTGAGAAAAAAAAAAACAACAGAGTGATTGAAAAGACCACACAAAACAATTTCAAAATGCTTTAGGCACAAACTATGTGAGTGACAACTACAAATTTAGGTGCTGTAATTCTTTGATTAATAGAAAGAAAGTGATTTAGATTATTTTGATAACAGCCTTTAGGAAAAAAAATGACACTTAAAGGACTATAGAAATTTGAGGTTTGAATTACTTGCCTAAGATGTGTTTTTAAAAATAACCTGTCACCTATATTTTGGAGGGAGAAGAAAAAAGCCGAGTTATTGGCTTTTTACAAAGTAAACTACCTACTGTATACTCCAGAAGTGACACTTACATTTTTTCTTACCATATCCAAAACTTCAAGAACTTGAAACATATAATAACCTATTACAGAGCCAGAGCATGGACATGATAAGAAAGCAAATTCAGAATTTACTTCTAGTTCACTAAAAAGAGCAAAGCTATGGTCTCTTCAAAAAATACTTTCATATAAAGACTTCTCATTATTAATAGCAGTTTTGAAGACTGGCTACACAGATCAATAATGCATAATCATCAAGTGCCAAGTACACTAAGATGAAATAAAATTGCCTGTTTTAACAAGTGCATTTGAAGCCCAAATCTGCTCTAAAGTTCTACTTGTGTGACATAAAGGAAACCAATTGCACTCATTTAGGTGGGCAAATAATGAATTAGGTACCTAATTGAAACTTCTTGTTTTACTGTTATTAATTTTTCACAATGAAAAATCTGGAACTTCTCAGTGCTTTTAAACAACACCTTTTGCATAACTCAGTATCCCCTCAGGAAGGAGAAGCCCAGGAACTCTGTAGATCTGTAAAGAAACCCAACATGCCATTTCCCGCTATTTATAAACCTCTGAAACAATTTTGCATCCTCCATGCTCCTCTTCTTCATTGAAGGTTAGCCCCCAGAATTATTCTGTCCCTCACTTTGCTACATCTGTGGTCTGATTTTGTGTAAAAAGCTAAAGGAAAGTGAAAGATCCCAAAAAGGAGTACGTTAGTCCTGTGTCACTTGCTTCCCCCTCTGATAATCCATAAGATCCTTGCTTAGAATAAGTTTCAGCTGTTAGACCAATCACTCAGTGCTGACATCAAGTGATGTTCCTTAATAGGAAGCAAAAGCCAGCATTTGCTTAAGTTGTCATTCTCTCATTTTCGTAACCACCTTCACATTGGTTTGAGCCTTCAGTTCATTATTCAAGAAATTATTTTGACCTTACCCAAACAAGATTTCTTTTTTAATACATCTTCAGAAAACTCTTTAATGAGATCAATCAAATAGATATTTGCATATTACACAGCTTTTAAAGAAACACAAAATTTACACTTTTTTTTTTCCAGCTTTCTTGGTGCAAATAAGTACCTATAAATTAGGGGATTTGCAGATAGGCCTAACAATGAGTTCAGCCTAAAGTATTATCTATTTTGTATTTCATAATGATTTTGTTTATAGTAACTGCAAAATCAGATGAAAATTTATAGCATGAGTCATTACTGAAGGACTTAAGAAACAAAGTTCACCCAGGCAGTAAAACTGCAGATTTCACAGGTCCCCACTGAGTCAAACAGGAAGAATGGTAAATTTACTTTTGTGAAGACATTTAAAAAAACCATTTTTTCTCTCTTCAACCCTCTCAGAGGAAAAGACACACACAGTAGGAACATTCACATAGCACAKGTATTGTGAGTATTTGGGATTGTCCACAGTGAAAAGGATTCTTAGTCCTTAGCATAGGAGCAATGGTTCTTTGGATAACTCAGGTTAGAAGAGACTTCAAGAGGTCTCAAGTCCAACTTTCTGCACCCTATGTTGAACTTCAAAACAGAACGGAACAGAACAGAATAGTTCAGTTGGAAGGGAAGTACAACTATCCCTTAGTCCATCTGCACCTTACTCCAGTTTATCACTGCCTTTCTCTAGATGGGTTCTACAAGTGCTGAACAGCTCGGAATAATAAACAATCAAATTTTGCTGCAGTGTGCATGAACCTGAAGCTATTTCAGTTAAACCCACAGAAGTTCTTCTGATTTATTTCAGGAGAGGAAAAAATGGAGACAAATGTTTTTCAAAATTTATATCCGTTGTCAGATGATGTCAGTTTTGTGCCAAAAGACTACTTGTTAGTACCTAGAAGTTCAGAACTCTAAAACCCAAAAAGTCTTTCCTGAAACTCTGAAAGAGGCATAGAGAAGTGGCCGTAAAGGTCCCATCAAATAGACTACATAAGGTCTTTTGAGAACTCTTTCAATCCACCAAAGTCCTCAAACAAAAAGCAGAGGCCTGCGGCGGCCATCCTGCCCTTAACGATAGCCCGGTATAGAGAGCAACTTGTTACTTGTTTATGCTAACTTTGATAAAGGCCTTTTGTTCTCTCGGGAAGATGCACACCAGGGAAATGACCACAGCTATAAGCACCAGGTGCGAATGTTTTTCCTTCATCTCCCAGAATGCTGGGAGAGGGCATGTTTGCGTGAGTGGCTGATAAAGGGCAGAGAAGTCCGCTCTGCCAAGCGTTTGGGGGTATAGCTGTTTTGTCTTTCCTTCTGCACATTCCCAAAACTTTCTTAAAACTTTCCCATGGCAGAAACATGTAAATACTGAAGTGTGTGTAATAAAGTTGGATCCCGCTAGAAGAAGCAGAGGTCTCTTTGGTTTTTTTCCAAGCTGCTGCACAAAACATCATCTTTAATGAAGAATTTTGCACCAGCTGTTTTAAACTTTATGAACAAGAAATGGTAAATCCACAAAAGAAAACTGAATCAATAAAAGCCTCTGACATTAACGACAAGTTTTGCAGAGCAGTTGTAGTTGCTCCAAATGCAGCTTTGGAAGTTCTGTGGTTCCATTTGGAGGCAACTCAGGCTTCATCTTTTCCATCCCTTCCTAAACACTTAAAAGATGAGCAAATTAGAATTTTTGCCCAGAGACTTCACAGATGTACTGGCAGTGTAATTTGGGTCATTGCAGAGTAATTTAGGTATGAAGGGGTCACAGGAGGCCATTCAGTCGAACATATGGCTCAAGGCATGCTTAACATCAAAGCTAGATCAGATTGCCTAGGGCCTTGTCCAATCACATTTTGAAGCTCTCTGAGGATGAGCATTTCACAACCTGTCCAGACAAACTGTTCCAGTGCACTAATGCAGTAATGGCACTAGAAAAACTAGAAGCCATGGGAAGTGTCTGACAGACACTGGGATACTAAGGATTTCCTTTCCTTCCAGCAGTAAGTGAGGCAGGGCTCCATGTCATGTAGGACTGCTTAGACAGAGGGTTCCCAAGAAGTGGGCTACACACAGGAGCAGAGACTCCCACAAAGACTGAAGAGTACAAGGTTCTGCAACCACTTGCAATTCCTGGCCACATGAGAACCTAAGACTTTTACTGGTGGCTGAGTGCGCCCTTGTCTGAAGGGGTAGAATAAGTGTTGGTGATACCAAAAAATTGATCTGGAATATTAGCTTATGCTGTTATTGCAGGAAACAAGAACAGGGTGCAGAGGAGCTGAAAAGCTGGAAACAGCCCCATGTTCCCTTCAACTTTCTGTATGCTACCAAATGATGATGTAAAAATGGGTGAAAACAAATTACTTTCACTGCTAACACAAAAGAAAGTATGTTGCTTTCAATAATTTGTTGCACAACTGAGGTTCTGAACACAGACTTGATGTCAGTCATAAGACTTTCTGTTTTGGAGAAGGGAGATGGCGTCACAGTAGATAACTGTTTCTTAATAACAATGCAGTTTTCATTTATAAGCAGCTCCATGACTCCGACACATACTTAGCTTTCTCCATGTTCTTCCTTTTACTGCCCTTCAATCATTCCCAACTTCCTTTGCATCTCTTTTTGAATGATTCATCTCCTACTAAAATTAACTGTGGAACTGACAAAGTAGGACCTGCTATGAGCAGCTCACTCCATTTATGCTCTACATTATTTTCAACTAGTTTATTTAGATTGTCAACTCTGTGTTTGTACATGGCTTAGCAAAATGGCAATCAATACTTGGCTGATCCTTAACCACTGTAATAATAAATATGATTAATAACAATGTCAGGATTTTTTTTTTTTTTTGAGTCTAAGAACACTATCAGAAACACATTCATTGAGGAAAGATGAAAACCACAGTGGTTACCACTGCTCTGTTCTCTCCTTTCCACCTGTTGTTTAGATCCAGATTCACAAAGCTAAATAGACAGTCACTCTGCCTCAAACTTTGCTCACTTTTTTCACTGTATGAAAGATAAGCCCCTGCTACTATACAGAGAGCAATAGTTCATTCAGTCTTCAATATCTGATATCCTTTACTTTCCAAAGTTACCTTTGGATCATTAAAGAATTTTATCAGCTAGACCTTTTGCACTCTGATAGTCATCAAGAGAAGAAGGGATGCTCCAATGTCTGCACACTGATAAGAAAGTCCTGCTCAGAAAAAATAAATTACCATATTTTGCCTTATTTAACACACTCATTCTTGTTGAACTATAGTCTGTCTCAGAGCATGTTCAATTAAAATTATTGCTTTTCATGCAAAACAAGATCATTACGATGTTCTACCATCTTCCCATTCTGTATTTAGTCGGCCATAGTCTACTGTGCTCACCATAAAATTACCTTATAAGCATTTGTAGGCAAGAGTATTTATAACATGTTATACAGAGCCTAGCACTTCTTAATCAGAACACTTTTATTGTAAGTGCTATCAATAACTTATGAGGGGGGAAATAACATTAATATTTTTATATTTAACTAATTTTAATTTTTCTGTTTCAAAATGTGATGTTCAGGGACTGGTAAATGCTCCTTCGAGGTAAAAATGAGTCAAAATCACGTAATCCCTTCTACCTTTTTGAGCAGAGGTGACGCAAATTAGCAATTTTTGATCTATGGATATCTCTTGTCTGCAATTAGGTACAATCACTGCCATGGCAGGCAGTTACTATCACCAGATGCAATTTCTTGTGCAGATGTTCATATTAAAATCAGAAATGCAAGCAATAGCCCCTATATCCAAGACTGAATACATGTGGCAAAAGCAGCTCCTTAAGAATAATTGTGTTAGCTCCTTATGATAATTTTGCTAGAAAGGTTTTTGCATAGGGAAGGGAAAAATGTATCAGAGACACCTGCTTTTTGCCATCCATAGCTAAGTGCATTTTCACCTCTCTTCTCTATATCCTGATATGCTTATGATGTATTCCAAAATAGTCCAACAGCTCACAAATTGATGGATAGCAATTCTTCCCATGAAAATTACTGTGACAAACGAGTGATGCAGGCAGGGACTTAAGAAATACATACATTCTAAATACAGCAAGGGTGCATGGGGTGGGGGATGCAGAGGCAAGAGAAAGATCATCCTTATCAACTGGAGATAYTGAGGTTTTTTACTGGCTGTTTTTACAGCAGCTGAGATCTTTTGAAATCATCCTTCACCAATCAATTCACACCGAGCTCTATCTCTTGTCACTACGCTGTTTTTCTGTCCTTCCCTCTGGATGGTCTTGCTGACCTTGATTCAGTGGACGGAGACGATGAGGATGAAAACATAAYTATTCAGACAGAGAGCAAAAGCACTCAGACACAAAGATTTACACTGGGTTTTCAGGCCCACAGGTGAGGCAGCTGAGTCTAACAGTGTATCATGTTCAGAAAGGACTCAGGCGCCGAAAAGGCAGCACCTTCTCCAGCAGGCGATCCTAATGATTAGGCTGTATATCTAGAAAAGAAAAATCAGGGCCTATGGTGACTGGGAGAACTAACAATTAGTACAATGTTAAAGCTAAYATACCAGAAGTTGAGTGTCTGAGAGAGGAAAGAACTTTTAGCCAAACTGTTTAAGTTTTGATTTTGTTTCTGCAAGAATTATTACCTGTAGCAATATTGACTTAACTCAAAAAAAGAGTGTTGACCTTTCTATTTCACACACTTCAGTACAAGAATACTTACATTAAATATGGGTAATGTTTTCCATTTTTGATCACTCTGTATTAAAAAGTAAAAACAAAAAATCTTTAAATACAAGAGTCTTTCAAAACACTTATGTCAACGAGAACTGGAAAGAGAAAGTAACCCATTTTTAAGTGTTGTGTAAGATTGCAGAAAATCTAAATGTATCCTCTGTCATGGTCAGACAGGCAATCAAAAAAAATATACCCCCAAAAAGGCCAAAACTTGATAATGCAGATTATTTATACTAATGTCTCTGTGCAACATATTTAAGCAGATTCTTAAAACATGAAGTAGTCCTTCCAGTTTCATTTGATCTATTCATGTAATCAATATTGTCACACTAAGTATTTATTCCATTAAGTGAACTGTACTTACAAAGAAGTAACACAGTGCTGTTGTGACAGTGAGAAGCAGCAAGACCTGTTCTGGATGTTCTGACCAGGACTGGTAACATGCTTGCTGCACGATGTCTTCTCACAGAGCTTTACAGTTATCCATTTCTACCGAGTGCCACAAAGAAAGGAATGCTGAATCCTCACTCTCCACGTAATTTTCTCTGCTTTACTGTAAAAGTGACTAATATGGGGTTAGAGAGAGGAAGACAGCCATATACCAACAAAATGCAAGGATTTTATTCTACATTGCCTTTGCAATTGTGACTTAGTGGCAGATGCTTACCTTAGCTTCCAGRCAGGCCTATCTTAAGATCCTGGGAATACTCTGGCCTCCAGAAAGTTTGCAAGCTAGAAAATAGGACCCAATTCTGATGCATACAGCACTTATGCTAACAATATTCTCCTTTCAAGTGTAAGGTAGAAGATTCCTGACAACACAGTTTCAGTAGAGTCAATCAGTCCACAGACAGCAAAATATTACCACAGTATTCCTAGCATGAATTCCCCAGGAATACACAGGACTCTGAGTCAAACTGTGCTGCCGTTTGATAAGGGCCAACTCTGCCCAGCTCTGCCAAGCAGAAAAGGGAAAGCACAAAACGACATTGGCTAGACAGAGCAGGTATCATTGCCTAGGAGGGCTTCTATTTCTCATGTYGTCAACATAGGCTCTAAATTCAGCGATAAATAGAGAGCTGGATGTCAAGCCTGAGGAAAGGCAACTAATAACGATTCCATATTAGCTGTTAGAAAAATTCATTCAAGACACAAGATCCTGGATCCTGTAACACTGCCGAGTCTTTCAGGCTTCATAAAAACACAGATTCAAGGATTTAATTAGCACTGTGACCATTTTGAAACTTCTGTCAATCAATCTTTGAGAAAAAAAAAATACTTGTCAAGTTTGCATGCCCAGGGAGAGTTAAATTGAAATTAAAGTGAATTTTAAAAGACAAGAAATAATTAGGGCATCAGGAAAAAGAATTCAGAGACAAAGAAAGCTGTAAGAGGAGAAGTATGTTACTAATTATGCTTTTTACTTTTTATAATTAATCCTCATTTCAGTCCCAGCTCACTTTTAATAAAAATAATGAATGATTATACAAGCAATGCTATACTGCCCAATATTTGGTTATGCAGATTTCCCACTTCATGTGCACACATACAAGCATGCCCAAATGACCAAGTATGTGCCCATCAGAAATGCAGTAGAACGGTGTACACTACATGAATGAGACTCAAACTCATATGCACAGTTTATTAGCATATTCACTAAGCCCAGTTTCAAGTGCAAAAGCAAAGTTGTGCATTCCCTAAAGTCAGCTCGAGAAGATTASAGAGGATGTTCACACAGAACAAAAGGGTATCAGCATCAAACACTCCCATTCTTCAGTCAGCGCAGCCCCAATGCAAAAGCTCAAATCTGGGAGGATTGTAAACCTTAGCTTGTGAAAGACAGCTGTGGGAAAAGCATAGGACTAATGTGAGACAGGCACCCAAAACAGTGAGCTAAGAGAGTCTACATGGAGCAAAAGCAATGCGGGAGTGAAACATGGAGGAAAACCTGACATTTTGTTCTGAACAGACAGCTAGGTGAAGGGAATGCATGAGAAACCMTCACTGGAGAAGACAAGTAAGACTTTATTTTGCTGAAGGAGAAATGTTAATGATTTTCATAGCTCCTGAAGCTACTACATTCATATAAACACCTATATGGGAGTGAGGAGACGTGCACACATGGTTTATAGATAGAAACATATACAAAACATACCAAATGTGATATATAATTGTATACTAAAACCCCTCTATCTACATGGTCAGTAAAGAGATGCAGTGTCACTTACACTTTTTAAAACAAGTAGCTGTTCTTGGTGCATGCCTGAAATGYCTGAACTGCTGTAAGGCAAAGATCCCGATGCTGTTGTCTTTGCAGAGAGGTCTAGGAAACAGAACTAAATTACATACCCACTGAATAGGAATGATATCTGTAACCGCTGTGGTTGTCCTTAAACATGGTTACTACCCTTTGTCTGACTCACTAAGCAAAAGGAGCAGCCTTCTGCAATGCTTTGTGAACCTGACAATTAAGCAGCAAGACAGGAGAAGGAAAACTCATCTCCCAGCTAGCAAAGCTGTTCAATTCCCAGGCATTGTCTCACTTTATAAGCCCTGCCCTCACCATTAAAGAAATATGTGAGGTCACTTCAAAGTTTCACAAACTGCTAATACTTCAAATTGCCAAGATAAATAGATTTCCATTACCCCTACCTGCCTTTATGCATGTACTCTTCTTCAGCTGGCAAATATACAGTATCTGAAAATATATTAAAAACCAAAATGATATTCACTATTTATCTTAGCCCTGTGAATTGAGGCTTTATTTGCTGATACTTCTAATGCATGCCCTGTGAGAAGTGTGTTTCTAAAATACATCCTTTAGTGTCTAACAGTGTTTTAACATCCTAACATCCTCTAGTATTTTAACAGACATGTCACTGCAAACAAGCACAGACAAATACTGTGACACTTGAGTTCTTCATTAGAACAAATACTGATCTATACAGTTTTTCTTCTGTGTATAGAGAGTAAAGCATCAGATAGCTTCAGAAAGTCAATTAAAAAGAGAGATGGTGCATCTTAATCACAGGGCTTTTCCTATCTGTTTTTTCCAGTAGTTACTTAAAACCACTAACTTGAAATCAGTCACACGCTGTCTTCAGAAGTTCACTCAATCAAAGGGCCAAGCTCTGAGCAATCAAAGATCTTAAATCACTGGAGCGCCCAACATCAGCCACAGGAGGATTAAAAATCCAGTAGCCAGAACTCAATTCTTCGATCTAGCGAGCACCAGCGCATTATGAGAAGTCCCTAAAGCCCTAGATCACAGCCCAGCCTTTGCCTACTGTGGAGCTAAGTGGAAACCGTCTTTAATTCCTTAGGAGATCCTATCTTGCCAGATGAAAATAGATATTGGCCTCTGTGTGTAGGATGATTAGAAGAATGGAAGAGGATTAAACAAGATGCAAGAGGAAAGGCTCAGAGTGGCTCATTTACATGGTATTAATGCTGACAGATAGGTGTTAACAGAACAGAGCAACCTAAAGGCAAAACTGTATCTGAATTAAAGCTGTATTTATTTACTCAAGTTATAAAGGGATTAAGTCCTGTTTATTTTACCACATCCAGCACTGTTTTATCTATTAAGCACTTTGATGCTTACTCAATTGCTCTGTGTCATGCATAGCACAGCTGTTTAGGAATGTGTTTATCTTTATTTAAAACAGAAGCTTTTAAACGTTTCAAACATAAAATATAGATGCTAATGGCAAGTTAAACATTCAAGGATGTCTTCTTGTCTCCCAAAATGGAGACATTTTTAAAACAGACAATGGGAAAAGTAAAAAGCACATTTATAAATACTTTGTAGATTGCTGACAGGAAGAACTAGGTACAGGAGAGTATGTGTCACACATAAAGGCAGTGTCACTGACAAAAAAAAATCATTGTATTTTGATTAATTTCTAATGATTCAAAAAGCTTTAATTAGGCAGGAAAATGATTTAGCAAAAATTCCATCCTACCCAATATATCAGTCAATTTGGTACTCAGTGAGTTTTCTCAAAAGAGAGTTTAACACCTCATAAGGTAGCTACCATTTCACTCTGAGTGAAGCCCTGTAGCAGCTGCTCTCAGGTGACCCAGTTCTCAGGGGACATAGAAACTTTCCCTCCTCTGACAGTAACACCAGAAAATCAGTTATTTGTAAAACCCAGCCTCAGTGCTGCTCGGCTGCTCTTAAACCCTTAGCTGCCTCATTTACCATTCCAAGTTTGCTCATGATACTTATTATCTTCTGAGAACTGAAAAACTAATTGTATCTCTTAGCTTTGCCCATCCCTGCTTGTGCTCCAGCAGACCTGCTCCCTCCTCCTCTCTTTCTTCTCTCCCTGCTCATTGTAATAATGACACTTTGCAAATATTTGTGTTCTACTCCAGACCTTGCCAGCCCATTTTGCACAAAGTATGGTGAGAGAAGTGAGAAGAGAGGAGAGGATGAAGATGGGCAGGGGAATAGAGAATCTTTCAGAGCTTGATTTTTCAGACCTACTGGTGCTCGGTGCTGTTATATGTTTGCCTAGGTTCATGTTCTCCAAAAGAGAGTATTTACAAAGCCATAGGACTCACTCAAGTGCAATCACACTTTTGATAATCTCGTCAGTAACATCAAAAGGTTTGTTTTCTGATGATACATTTTCTGGTTCCTGCTGGGGCAGAACTGACATGCTGAGGCTGTGAGAATGGGCTTCTGCATGTTTCTTTTCAGCAGAGGAAAAAAGAGCAAGTAAAAGACAACGGCAAATAAATTCTGTTCCAAATTGTACAAGAAATAGCAACATGCTTCTACAAGCTGAATACTCAGCTTCCTGAAAAACACAGCTAATAATGAGGCCTTTCCAGATGAAATAGAGGCAAATCTAAGTACTTAGTAGGAAAAACTTTCAAGTACTGTGGGGAAACGTTAGTATTAAGGCATCTCAGTGTTCTTTGTGGAAGGCTTATTATTCATAGGAAGCTATCATTGCCATGACGGACAGTAAAATCTGTACAAACACTTATGAAGCCAAGTCAAATTCCCCAGAAAGGTTACGATCAAATGGGGAAGAAAAACAACAAGCAAGCAAGCAAGCAAACACCACCCCACCCTCACTCCACCCTGAAAAACAACAAACAGAAAAATGGATTTCAGACATAAGTAATAGATTCTGTCCTGCTTTGAGAAAGCACCTGGAAACCTTCCTGCCCTGTAGGCCAAGCAACCCCTTGTAAAAGGGACGAGCAGCGTATCTGTACATAGATTCCTATCTCCATGTTCATTGCAATTAGCTCCTCCTCCCAGTCACCTGAGCTGTCCCCGGTTCTCTCAACAAGCTCCTCAACCATCCCAAGCTCTTTGTGCAGTAATGTTCTCGACCCTGCCTGCAGTTGAAGCATGACCTACTTACAGTTCATTTTGAAAGACAGTGTGACCCTGGCATTGTTGAAGACTTTTTTCTCGGTAGTGCAGTTCCTTGTAGTCTCCTACACGATCAGACTCTGCCATTAATACTTTAGATGTGAATACTGGCCCTGTTACATCAGGTACACTATCACGCACAAAGGAAACAAGATTGAAGTAAACAAGATTTCCAGGCATTAAATAATAATAAAAGAACCCAGAGACTTTAACTAGTCTGTTTATAGAGCTTCAATGCCTCTTAAAATAAATAGGTCATTGTTGACAAAAGACTGGGCTCCAATCTTCTCCTCCTGTATTTTCAGAACGCTTTCCAGCATTCAAGCACAATGTAAAGAAAACCCACAGGCCTATCTGTTCATGCTTCTCYAGCCCTAGTATTGATATTAATGCCAACAAAATTAGTAATTTGACAATTAGTTTTCCACTTACCTGAAAAGACATGAAAGGCAGAAAGAAAGTAGTTTAACTAGATTATAATGTGGCTGTGACAAGTCAGGTTCCTGTCATGTTACAGCCTTCCAACTTTAACATTTTCATGTCTGCTTGGCAGGTTATTAAAATAAATGAGGGTGTGTTGGACTGCTGTTGCACTTTTCTCTAATGGGAGTTCAGGAATTTGCAAGCCGCTACTGTAAATTGACCGATCGTGAAGTCTGAAAGAAGTTGGCTAAAGTGGACAATTAGGAGCATTTCTCCACAGCTGAGTGAAATACTCCTTGTTATTTTAATAATTCAGGCACAGGCTAATTTTCGGAGCCTGAGTTTGTCAAGATAATGTGCCTTGTGCTTGTCTGCTTGTCATTTTTAACTCAATCCCACATGTTACAGGTGCAGTCTAGCTTACAAAACAGGCAAATCACTCACGGTGGAATTTGCATATGGAATATAGATATATTGTACTTAGTAAAAAACAGTCCAAGAAGTCAACAGATAGCTGTGATAAGAATGAAAATGATGGTAAAAACTTTTGATGTTTGATAGCTGTTGTATCCCTCTTTATGCTGATATAATTAAAGGTTTTATTTGGCACTATGCATACACAAACATGTATAATGTAAAGCATCATGTAGATTTCTTTGTAAAGAGAGATGGTAAGGCCACAGGAATCCCATGTGGCATGCAGATGTTCTGGGTAGACTCAGTTACCTTTTTCAGCTTAAAACGTCTCAATGTTAATAAATGCGGAACATGCAGGGAATAGTTACTTCCTTCAGCTGAGAGGGTGAGATCTTTATAAAAGATGAAGCAGTTTCAATATACATTATTATATCCAGCTTCTGGAGGCAATGGCCACACTACTGAACCAGAATTTTGAAACCTCTGATTATCTTTTCTCTTCTATATTACTTAGAAGTTGCTTCTTTTCTGCGAATGGTATTCTCACCATGCATTTTCCTCTCATTTTCTCAAGCTTGATTTCTGACCATGCAGAAGTAAGTGTTCAGGTTCAAACTGGTTGAGAAATTCTCTAACTTGCTGCAGGCTTCTCCTGCTGATCTAAGCCCTAGCATTGAGCCAGGAGAACTCATTCCAAGAGTTCAAACCAATTACAAACTTAGAGTGGATGAAGCATTTCCAGGGCAGCTTCTTGAAGGCCAGCTCAGACCAACCGAATACCAGCTTATACTTAAAGCTTATACCATTCTCACCAGGAACTATACCATCGTAAGGAACATCTTCACACTGCAGCAGCTTTGGGGAAGGCACTGTGTACCTTCCCTTATGTTCCTTGCCAGCTTCATAACCCCAGAAGCCCATTAGGAGGACTGCCATGAATGGACACCCAGGGAGAAAACACTGTACTTAGAAGAGTGCAGTTATGATGTTTACATAGAAGATAAAGAATTTCAAATTATTTGTGAAGGCTGGGCAATAGGTGCCTCTCAGACTTCTCCACCATGAGATACACCTACACACAGGCAAATGCATGTATGTGCCTATGTGTCTGTTTACATATTTATGAATATATGATTCTGTATTTGTATATACATATGCTTATCTATTTTAAGATGTAGAAAAATTCAATTCATTACTGCTTTTTTATCATCCAGATTTCTTCCTCAAGGTTATGCAAAAGAAGAGAACACAACATACCACCTTGAACTCACCAGTAAAAAGAGTTACGATTCCACCTGATCTCTGGTGCTGCCATCACCTCCCTATATTCCAGCAGCAACGGAGCAATACCACCATCTCCTTCTATGAAACAAAACTGAAGGCAATTTTATTAATTGGATTGAGAGATGGGGGATATGGGTCCCCAGTGGCAACAAAGAAGAGTCCATCAAAACTTCTAAGACTTTGAAAGGTATGGTGGACAGTGTGCTTACACTTAACAGTGATGTGGCATGAATTCTTAGAATATTGCACCATGAGAGTTACTGGTTTTTGGCCATTCCTAGATATACCCTAAAACACCAAGAGAAATCTGAATTCCAATATTTGCATGCAAACCAGGCTATCCATGTGCAAATATGAGCATTCATCACATTTTATTCATTTCTGATTGCATTTTGAAAGTTTCAGTCGCTTGGTCAGGGAGAAAACTCAGTCCTCAGCAGCTGAGGTGGCCACTCACTCAGCATGAGAAATGAACAGCAGGGAGTGAACAGCTGAAGCAAAGGGTTCAACAGTTCACTCTCCACAACTATTCATACAAAATTGTTCATGTAACAAAGCGTACCATAAACAAGGTACTTGCACTCTGCAAGTGGCTCATCTTCACACATGAGGAGCAACAGACTTTATGTCAGACCTAAGACATTGCTAAATTATGAAACAGTGGAGATTAGGACTTTAAGCCTATGCACACTATCACTTTCCAAGAATTTAACTTCAGTAGCTTCAGAAAGGGAATCATTGCTGCTGCATCTGGACTTGAGAGAGGAAAATGTCAACATATGAGCCTATTCTCAAGGAACTTGATATCGCTGCAAAGAAATAACAAGCAGTAAGGGTAGACAGAAAAACTCATCTCTGGTCAAGTAGAGCATGAAACCCAAAGAGCAAGAATCAGAATCTACATAAATGTCAGACCTCAGCTCAGAAGGTGTCAGCAGGGAATAAACCAAAGCTAAAAAATCACAGTATTACTGAGATGGCAAAAGAAATGGCTACAGTCTTATCCTCACAGCTATCATCCTATGGTACTTCAAGATGAAAAACTTAAAATCTTTCCAGGAAAGGTAACAAAACAAGCAGAAGAAATATGTAATTTGGTGACTTTACTCCTCCTGCAAAAGAACAGTGTCTCAACAAGTTACTGATACCTATTTACTCATTTATTTTCCCTTTTCTCCAGCAGATTTTAGCAGAAAGCTTCTTTTCTGTATGTTTTCCAGCCCCACCTGCTCCTCTCTGAGAAGGACTGCATTTCTGATTGTGTTTCAAGCTTATACTGATGTAAAYATGATAGTTGTGTTGCTTTATATCAGGTTTCAGGATGAAGAGGTGTGATATCAATTCTGGCAGKATACATTCTATGCCTTTTCAGGACTAGATAATATATAGCAAATTACTTCTGAAAAAGATCGAAGCATCTCATTTACTTGTGTTTCAAAACATTAAAAAAAAAAGAAGTAAAAGAAGTCATTTTTGTTAAAGACAGGCAATTTAATCCAATGTGTATCAACAATACAAATTAAGTACTTGATTTAAATGTCAAGAACATTACACTTGACATTTTGAAGTTGTAACAACAGAAAATATGGTTCATGTTTGGTATAAAAAACATTTTAGTGGACAAGGGGAAGAAGGGGATGGCCATTATCAACAAATGAGACCAAAAACTAACCATAAACAATTCCACAATTATTTAGAGGTTAAGGAACATAATCACAAATGATAGTGTTTGCATAATTGCTTGTGTGCCTACCGTTGAGCAAACCTGAGTTTGTGTCTTTAACACCAGAGGGAAGATCCTAAAATGTATCAATTTGAAGATGTTACTTTACAGATGTAGGGAACACTGGCATCTATGAATACAGATATTCCCCATATTTACATAGAGAGGTAATATCTTAATGTAGATGCAGTGAAGGCCCTTTTATAAACTTACTTTAAAAATCAACTTAAACTCAATTTTAAAAATACATATATTAAAATATTTTCATGTAGAACTGATTTTGAAACCATATATGTAAATTCTTATGTGTTGTATGTCTGGTTAATACCTGCTTTTGAGAAGCAAACAATTCTTAATGTCTGCATTTTATTACAAAGATGTAGATTCAGAACCCTGAATTTTAAGAACCACAGAGCAACTACATTTCCTCTTTTTATTCGGTATAATTACTAAACAAGCCTATTTTCTGGTTAATTTTTAAAGCTCATCTGATATTCAATAAAAAGAGACTGAAACTCTCCTAAAGAAAAGAAGATCTGATACCTCCTTTAAACAGGAAAACTCTAATTCTTTCCAGTATTCATTTATGAGTCTATATAGAGAAAAACGTAAGTCCAAGCCCACTTTATTCTGAGTTGTTACACATAATGAAGCCTGAAATATTTCAGAGAGAATAAGCATTTGACATTTATAGACATATTTTAATATAAAACACATAGCATGACTCACCTTGTACATTTGTAACAGAAATGTTAAAGATAATTATCAGACGGGTTAAAGAAGCCTTGATATTTCTAAATCTCCTATAGAACTCCGACCTGTCAAGATACGTATGTGGACAAAAAGCATGACAAAAGCTTAATGACTTTTGGAAGTCATTATTTATTATTAAAAATAATAGTATCTGACATAACCAGTGTATGTTCATCAAATATATATGGCACTCGAAGCAACTTTGTGATATAAAGGTTACATTCCTCGGTGTTTGAGATTTCATTTACCTCAGTCCATTGCAAAGATGTTTGTCTAACACCTAAAAAGTGAGCCAGTGGAAAATGTAGAAATATGCTAAAATGTATTTTCATGTATTTCCCCCCAGACTTCAAGGTGACTGCAACTTGGTTTGGAACTGACAATTTACTCTTTGAACATAGCAAAAAAGACTGGTTATATAATATTATATTAAACCATGATATACATGGATGATAATACTATTATTATTACTATACATTTTTATAACTATACAATATATATATAATATTGCATAGTAAAATTAAAAAGAAGCTTTCTACCACTAACTCTTCTTTTACTGCCTTTTCCCCTTCAGAAAGCTCTTACAGAGAAACCTGTCCTTTACAGAAAAATTGTAGTGGCTAGTTCCAATAACTTGGACAGCTAAATAAATATTTACAATATCAGAACCTACAGCAGAAACTCATTTGCATGGACCTAGGTGGCCTCATATGGATTACCAATTTTTGCAATTAGTGTGTAAATAAACAAACAGGATTAAAAAAGTCAAGGATATGGCATCACAGAGGGTACTTTGTTCCTTTATTTTGACAAGCACAGTTTTGTTTAAATTGTGAAGAATAATGCTACCAATCAATTTATAATCAATTTATATAAATTGATTTATAATTTATTTAATCGATTAAGTATTATAGGATGTTTGATGAAAAGAACATACTTTTAAAATACGTCTGCCAGGATACAACAGGGAGATAAGTTCAAAAAGAAATTTGATATCTGTCTTTTCAAGTGAGTTTGAACTTTTTTCCTTCCATTTCATTGTAAAATTTCAATATATGTTTTAGTTTCAATAAACCACAAAGTTTTTTTTTTCCAGTTATCAGCTTCTGAGGCAAAATGTTTGTTTTTTTTTTTTAATTTCACACTTCCACATGCTTTTTCCTTACTTTACTCTTTTTCTGGTGTTAAGGGTATCGACTTAGTTGTGTCATGTCTGGCAAAGCAGATTCTCCATGCTTTGGCTTACTCACCTACAAAAACTGCGTAACACGCTGATTGTGCAGAATTAGTATGATGTTTAATCAATCTTCATAGAAGCACTCAGCTTCAGAATCCTAGTAGCACATATGTAGGAAGCACCAACACATTTGATTCCTATGTTTGCAGCATCAACAGAGTTGTAAAAAAGGAGTGAAGTTCCACTTTTTAAATGCTGAAATTATTAATGAGTCAYGCTTTTCGCATTTCAGAGACAGAACATCTTTTCAGGTCAGAGCTGCCATTTTGCTAATGCAGCACTGAGTATACTGGAAGTGTATTAAGGTATAAATGCAGCTCTGTAGTAGTCCTCCTGAGACTGAAAGATTGTCAGAATTTTCACAGTGTGTTCCATTATATTTTTCTCCAGTATGTAAAAAATGCTAATACTTAGGAACAGGACTTGCTATATGTCATCAAACKGTCTTTTTAACTGTCTTTAAACCCTGTTCTGAACTATGCTCCCTATGACCAATATTGTTATCAGATAGCAAATACAGCAGCTGTTTAAATAACTGTCAGAGATTATTTATTACCATTATTTCACAGAAGTTCCCAAAACATATCAAATGCTAGCTAAACTTTATAGCAAGATGTCCCCATCCTCAACTCCCCCCATACACACCCCCGTCCACGTGATGGGAAAAAGTGTTCAGAGATGTTCCTAGTTCATCACCTCTGAAAGTCATGGGACAATCAATCAGGCTACACTCTTGCACCTGGAGGTCACAACTGGAAAGTTTGTAACACTATACTGCTTCAAAGACGTGACAGCAGTTGTAGTGCAGATGCTTAATAAGCAAAACAACATTTTTCTCCCTGTTAATGTTGTTTCTACCTGCTAAAATGCATCTCTTTAAATAGATGTTGGTTAATAATATTTTAAATTAATGTGCTCTGTTGGTCATTAAGGAACAGATTGAAAACCGAAGCAGCTGTGCCTAATTGAGTAACTATTACTACCCCAGTAATGGGATGTGTGATGCATTTTAGTGGCTTTCTTTGCAGATTGTTAATTTAAATGGATGGCATAGCAATAAACCAGTTTGAGTTAATCAGCTGAACAAAGCTGTAGAAAGACAATGTAAGGATCATTTTAATGCTAACTCAGAAAACTACAGCATTTGTAAAATATAATAATTAATAATTAATAGAGTTGATGAGAAACTAATTTCTGAAAAATGGAACAACTCCCTAAAGCTACTCATGGGTAAAAGTCCCTGAATTTCTTCAGCATAACGGCCCAAAAAGGTCTCATACTCTAATGAGAAAGACTGAACTATAGCAAAGGAAGCTGGCATTTTTCAGCCTCCGTAACTGGAGTGAAAGCAACTGAAAAGGCTACACGTAAGGCAGCAGCCCCAAAGGGTTAAATTTTGAATTATAAAAACATGGGAAGGTACTTTCAGAATTAATTWGAAATTTTATTGCCATGTACTCAAAGTTTCAGTTTCTCATGGACCCTTAAAAAAAAATGTGCTTTCAAATTACCAGTACTAGATAGTATTTTTTGTGCATGCTTTCTCAAATGTGAACAGAATTGTGGGGGGTTGATATTCTTTTATTTTTCTTTTTTCCAGCAGTTAGAAATAAATAGTACGTATCTTAAAGGACCAGGACCCTGGCCCTACTGTAATTATTAAAATTCATCTGCAGTGTGACCAGTTCTATCAAGGTTTTAAAAATTCTGGATGTCCTACTTCTGTTTGGAACTGAAGGGCAGTGGAGGGAAGACTCTTGTCTCGGTATTAACATCTGAGTAAATAGATAATCACCTAAACATTCACAGTGTTGGACGCTCATTGTGATCCATTTYTCAGGAACATTTACCTGTGTGTCCATCAGAAACTATAACTCCAAGGACTACTGGAGATGTTCCCAAAGWGCACTTCTACATCAGAGTGTATGAGAAACAAGTGGAAAAATATATATTTTTAACCTGCAACCTTTTCAGGCTGCAAATTCTTCTTGAGGTTTATTCATCTTGTGACCCATGTCTTGTCTATAACAACTGTTCAACAAGTCAGTGGAAAAATACTGATAGTAATTTGGTCCCAAATTCTTGCCTTACATTTGTTCAGTTTTAAACTGGAAATCTCTTTAAAGTTGGTARTATTGTAAGCCAATTACTCAAACCTGTAGAGTACAAAGGATTACAATCTGTAAACATGGTTTCTAGGGTAACATATGGGGATCTCAAGGGGAACACATCATTACACAAATACACTGAAATCAGTAGGACCAAACAGACGTAATGGGTATCTGAATCTCAGTCAAGTTTAATAATGGTCTGGATTTTAGGCTAAATAAAATCACTATATTCTGAACAGCTTTTACCCTGATTCCACGGACATGTGTTGGAGTTCCTGTGCAAAGCCACTCTCTTCAAATCATGTACAAACCTTGGACTGACAGCTAACACTGCCACAGGATGAAATTCGCAGTACCTAGGATAATTTAAACAAAATAGGCCATGACTCACACATCAGCAGTTTTGATGTTTCACAGATCTATACCAGAGAAGAAGAAAAATCTTTAATGAAATTATGGACACAACAAATATCACATCTCTTCAGAATCTGTAGGTAACAACTTAGAAGGGAGTGTAGTATTACATGGTTTATAAAATTCTGCTGAGAGGAATAGAGAAAGCAAGAAAGCTGGCTTATATTTTTGCATACATTTGCAAAGTGGAAGAAGCAGCACCTCTGTCAAGTTACAGACATGAAAGATACTTATAAACAGGTTTTTAAAGGATGACATATTACAGACATTTGCAGAAATATCCACTGAGGCACTTAAACCAACAGACTGTAAGACTTAAAATCCCTTGTCCTGAGCCTTCTCAAGGTCAGTGAAATGTTTTAAAAAATCTATAACATGAGAAGAAAGAGAAGAGCAAGTAAGCCAAATGTTGCACTTATCTGTCTTGTCAGCCTCCTCTGAACCAGCAGGCAGAACAGCCACGAACCAGCACAAACTCAGAATGCCACAGAGATGCAGATGTCTGTGAAATRTGTTCTTCTTAAACATCTGTCTGGACAAACACATCAGGAAGGCTTCTCATCTCACCAGCCTTTTGCCAGTCTGACACTGAAAAGTTGTCATTTCCATGAAAATGCCAGCCCTTCCTCAGAAATGTATCCAAAGTCTCTGTGAGGCCAGAGAGGTCCTTACTCTTTACAAGCATATTGTTTATATCACAGAACTGGACGATGTTTTTGCTGTAATTTGATATGCTTCTTTGTTGACATACTGGAAATGTATGAAAGCATTATTCCTCTTTCCCAGCTGGAAACTACTTCTTATTGGGAGCATTTTTTATTATTACCAGCAAGAAAGGCAAAAACTGGGTGAATCATTACTACACACAGCAGGCAGGCTTTTTCCATAAGTCCAGTGGCAGCTATTTTTTTTTGTTCAGGGATCACTCAAACGTCTTCATTAAAGATTTCTTAAGTCTTTAGAATTATTGTCCTCAATCTCTTTAAAAAAAAAAAAAACGGTGGTTTTACTCCCACCATGGAGAAAGAAGAAAAAAGAGTCTGTCGTTCCTTCCTTTTCTGGCAAAGAGAACTCTGGAAAACTTGGCTCTTCCAGCTTTAACAGCACTCTAAGATAACATGCCTTTCAATTTATAATGTTGAGATTCTTGCACAATACTCCACAACTGCATCAAAAATCATCCTGTCTTTAGATATGAAATAAAAATCTCTCATTTCCCTGCTTACATTGTGGCATGAGATCAACCTGAGTATTTGCATTCATGAGGGTACAGGTACCTGAGCAATAAACAAAGTTTGCAGAGCAGAAGCTCCTGCTCTTTAAGAAGCAATCTATGACAGCCAACAGCTAAATAGCCAGAGAAGATTCATAATGAATCTTGCCTAACACTACATCACATAGGTGACTCCAAATAAAAGGAAACCTTAATTTATAAATTTAAAATTACTCTTATCCTGTGTTCATGTCCCTTTTCTGCTATTCCACATGTTGCAGAGTGAAAACAAGAATCTGCTGTTTTGAACCCTTGGAYCTCATTCAAGCCTGTACAGAAATGTAGCTATTTTCTGATGTTGAAATACTTTCTGGCATCAGTGCTTGCTCACAGCTAACTACCAAATGCTGCCAGAATTTCTCCCTCTCTCCCCCATGCAGTATTTGACAACACAAAATGCTACTCATCCAGACATGAAAACCATATATGGATGCAGCCTTCAAACAAGTGCTGAGCACTCCAAATCTTCTTTCAGATCCAGCTGCTACATACATCTGTCTGTAAGTACCAGCTAAAGCTTATTTATGCTTTGTCAGCAAGAAGACTTTCTGTTCCAGGCTTCCTCAATACCCATATTATTAGTCCACAGAATGCTGAATTATCAGAGGATAARCAGGATGCAAAGCTGCTCTGGTTGCTTACTGAAGGGAAGAGGTGGAGAAATAGCAGAAAATCAGAAAATTCAACAACTGCACACGTAGTTGGCTTCTCCTCTGAAAAACATCAAAACCAAAGGAGGGAGGAAAGATTAATTCCTTCACCAGGAATCTTCTTTTCAGTTCCCCTAAAAGGAGCATGGTTTACCTCTTCATAACATCAGCCATTTCCAAAAGTCAAATACAATTCTTACCAACGACCAAACACCATAAACACACATAAAAAACCCCCAAATAAACAAAAACCAAAATCAAAAAACCCTGGCAGAAATAATTTAGATGAGACATATTTCAGGAATTTAGCATCATTTTGGACTTCTGCAGATAGAGCTCCTTGCCTCTTCTTCCTTGCTATCTCAGGCTCAATATGGATGCTGTGCTTTTGCTACCTCAAGAATGTGCTGGAAATGGTTTCTTGGAATTAGTACCTTATCCTTGCTGCCTCAGACAGGGGAAGTTTAGAAAACTGCCACGTTATCTCTCACTGTCTGGTGAGAAACTGGCTTCTCTGTTGAGTAATCAGTGCCCTGCAACATTCAGGAGTCACTGTGATCTCTAAATCACTCATTTTTGAGAACTTGGAGAGATTGGTTGAGTAGCAGAAGARAAACAGTACCGAAAAGAAAGGAAGATAGGGGGAGCTACAAAATGGCCTTATTTCAAGACCCTAGGACTATCTATTCAACAGTCAGCATTTAAACATATAGAAGACAAAGAATTTGCCAACACACCAAGAACCTACAGCATAGTTCAAACTACTTATCTTCCTTGACAGCATAACTGGCATAACAGAAAGAGAGAAGCAGCAGATGTGATACACTCATTTTTTWAAAAATTTGATATTTTCCTTTATGACAGTCTTGTAAGAGGACTAGCAAAGGCAGTGGAGATCAATTCACGATAGAGTGAGCACTTACTCGATAGAAAATGTGCATATTAGGAATACAAAAGTTAGATTGGGAATACATTTCAATTGGAATAGAATATGAATTTGTCTTTGGTCAAACCCTTTTCAACACAATAATTTAAAATTTGAATGTCAGAGAAAACCAAATCATCAGTTTGCAGACGTCACTGATCTGAAGGCCTCCCACCAGAGACAGAAGTGATATCAAAATGATCCTAATATGCCGGGAAGACACTCCATAGGCAAACGCAGAGAACCGTGGCCTGAAGAAGTGAAGTGCATAATAGGATATAAATAACTGAATAGCTAGAGCACAGAGGACCATAAACTGACAGACTTAACTTGGTGATGTTGCTGTTGTGAAAGGAACATCTTTTTTAGGATATACTTTTACAACTGCCATATATATGACCAAAGTGATAAAGATCATTCTACTCTGTGTTCAGTCAGCTTGGCTGGAACAGAGCGGCCACTTCCCAGAACCATACTTCAAGAAAGCAGAGAAATAAGATAAATTCTCAGGAGAAGAATGGTGGTAGGTTTAGGAAACAAGGCCTGCGGAGACAGGTGGAAGGAATTTTTGTTCAGCCTCTGAAAAAAAAGTACTGAGGAGAATCTCTAACACCATTTCAAAATTTGTAGTAAAACATAACCTTGTCAATACTCTCTCATATTCAGTGAGAGGGAAACAAAAAGTAATCACCTTCAAAGGTATCATGGAATCATAGAATGGCTCAAATTGGAAGTGACCTCAAAGAGATCTTGTTCCAATCCCCCTGTCACAGGCAGCTATGTCACCCACTGGACCACCCACTAAGCCCCATCCAGCCTGATCTTTAACACTTTCAGGGATGGGGGCATCTACCACCTCTTTGGGCAACCTGTTTCAGTGCATCACCACCCTCTGAGTAAAGAATTTCTTCCTAATACCTAATTTAAATCTCTCCTATTTTAGTTTAATACAGTGTCTCCTTCACCCATGTAAAAGTTGCTCTGCTGGTAGCAGAAGAGACTCAGGTTAGCTTTCAGGCAAAATTTTAAGAACTGGAGAGGCTGCAGAACCTCAGTCATGAAAGCTTTTGCAAAGAATGTTCCATGGGTATCTGTAAGGGATGAGTTAGGGGTATTCATCTATGAATGGAAAGGCACTACCTGGCCTTTCTGAAATCCAAAGGCCAGGCTCCATGGTGCTTGACTTAGGGCTCAAGAAGGTCCAAAGTGATCAACAGGGAGCAGTAAAAGCTGGTTTCTCCATAAAGGAAGGGGAGCCAGAGAGCAAGGCAGACAGCAAGCGCACACACCTGCAGTACCTAAAAAGGAACAGCAAAGCAGGTCTAGTGGCAACAAGATTACAAACTAATGGACAGGTCTCCAATACTGAGGCAGGTCCACAGCCAAAACAGGGAGTTAAATGCACAAATTAATGTCTGGCTCAATGGGATATGTGGCCATAGCTGCAAGCAGGGTCAGGTAGCAGCAAAGAGGAAGGGTCTGAGTTTAAAAACAGCACTCAAGCGAAATGGAAACAAACCCCAGCAAGCCTTCTCATAGCTCCTTCTCAGTCTTCCTCGGCAGCAGTTAGACCTAAGGCCACACTGCTGCACTGCCCTTAAACCCAGGCTGCCAAACCCACAGRGCAGAACAGATGCACTTGGAGGCCTGACAAATACATAGAAAGTGACAGGGAAACCAGTGCAGCACTCCTTTACTTTCTTCAGTAGGTACCTCCTACTGGTTTTGTGGTTTTAAGAAATACTATCCACAAATTAGTAGTCTGGCATAAATTAATATTTTTAGTTGCTCCTTGAGGAGTGCTAGTAGAATTCCAGGGTGAAACTACTGAATCAGCGTAGTCATATAAAATCCTGACATATGCATGGATAGTATTAATATACTAAAAGTATTGTCTTCTTGGAATGAATACATATAGGTAGAAAATGTACATACATACAGGTAGAAAATTATAGCAGATGAATATAAATGTTCCAATTGATTATAGTAATTGCAATGGTTTTAAATGTTAATATTGTTTTAGTAAGATACATTTTGATAAACAAGTCAACTGCAAAGGCATTCTGTAACTGTAGCAACATTATTAAAATCAGGAGAGGTTTGCAAGTATTTTTATTGATAGAATAAATGAAATTACTTGAAAGTATGCCATCTGTTGAATAAAAATCACAATGTAAATGTAATTAAAATTGTATTAATAATTAGTAGCCATGCACCAAGTATTTCCTTTTAGAAAAACTTCAGTATTTCAAAGCTACACTATTGCAGGAGTGGCACACCTGGATTCCATCTGGGGATCAACTACATCCCTTTATAGTAGATATTTCACCTGACCTTCTAATCTAAAGCTTGTGCTTGCTAYTTTACAGTCAGCTTTATTTCAAGCYAACTTGTCAAACACATGGGTCACGTTTTCCAAATGCCAGCAAAAATCTGAAGTACGATCACCCAGAATGCCTTATCTTCAGGAAAGCAATAGGTGGGGTCATTCTCTTCTGTTAAGAAAACAGAAATAAGTGTTCAACATGACAAGTCTCAGATCTCTGAGACTCGGCTAGCCATGCAAAGCTTCACTTATCAGAACCCACAATTCCCTGTCAGCTTGGATTCCTCTCTCCGTCTGAACTAAAAACCTATCTGCTAGCCTGAAGTACCACACAGGGCCTGGGCTTCCACACAAAACTAATCTAAAAAAAGGAGCTGTTCCCTAGGCCTGCCATGCTCCTACAGCACAATACTTCAGTCAAGTYTCAGTGAAAAAGTCAGAGGTGGCTGATGATAGACTGGTGAGAAAAACAAACGGCAACTCCAGTACCAATTATTGCTTTAACTATATGCAAGTTCCAATGCTGCTGAAATCAGTGGCCAAAGATCCAGAAGAAGATTTTAGTTTTAAGATGGTGTCATCTTTTAATCTTTATAATAAATGGGAGAAGTTCTCCACTGTGTTCAATTCAACTGTTGCAAATTTAATGTGTTATCTGTGGATAAGACTGTGATTTTCAGAGCTAATCTAGGTAGGTGATGGAGATGATGCTGCTTTTGCATTTGCATTCTATCTGTCCATCATTAATCTTTACATGAACTGGCACATATTTGAGGAATTGTGCTGCCTGTGGTAACTGCTATCAAATCATTCAATGCATATAATATACGCGACTGAATCCTTTTAATATTCCATCATAGAGTGTATAATTTGATGGGTCAGTTTAATGGATGCTTAAAATTATGGAGTTTTCCAAATTATACTGACTTGGGATGCTGTAAGAATGTCTCAAAAATTACTCCTAGAGTTTGCTGATAAAACAAACAGATTATAAAGTGTTGTGTTAATCAATCACATTAAGATTCCTCCAACTCACCAGAGCCCAGAGCAGTTTTTGATACTTTGGCATATTTCTATAAAAAGGCCTTTTCATTATTAACAAAGAACAGTGAGTGACTGAAAAAAAAAAGCTCAGAGTTGTGAGATCACAGTTTGTCAGGCAACAATATCTGGAGACAAAACTGTGAGCTAACCAAATCACAGAATAAGCTGAGTTGGAAGGGATCCAGAAGGATCATCAAGTTCAACTCCTGGCCTTGCACAGGACCATCCCCAAGAAAGGACGAATGAGGAATTTCTCCTTTGGATATGAAATAGGGTAGCATTTGATTTATTAAACGATTCTCATATTTTTCTCAATCTAAGGCTTTCTAAATCATGCTCCCTCAAAAAAGGTGTTGAAGTTTTTCATGTTGAAGTTATTCCTTCTAGATCCTGGACCCCAGTTTTTCCCCTCTTATTTTCATAAAAACTTACTGAAGTGTTACCTCTGGTTCTGTTTGTTTAAAAAAGACATTCAAGATACTTTTATTTCATGAAAGTTACAAGCAGGTAAGAAGTTAACAATTAATAGTATGTTTTTCATACTAGTAGTGCCAATTATATGCTGTTTAAGCCTATCATCTAATTGCATGGTAGTGCTGGCTTCAGAGATGGCATGACATTAAGTCAGACTTGTGCTGCATTTCCCAGCAGTGGAATATTCAATTATTTGTTCTGACTCATGTAATTCCCTGTATTCCAAGCTTGTTAATGTCATTACAGGGCTGAAATAAAGTGATTACTCTAAATGAGTATTTATCCGATAGGCAATGCAATTCCTGCCTCCTCCGGCTGACAACAGATGATTGCAAGTGTTCTCTTCTACTCCCTCACCTGCACTTCCCCCTCCTTCCCCTGTCAAGGAGGAAACCATAACATTGTGGTGCTCTGTGAAATACTGTCAGATGGCGTAAAATATATATAATAAAATAAAAAGAAGCGCAACCTTCCCCAGCAGAGTTAAAGCTAATGACCACTGCTTCCACTCCCAGTCAGTGATGACAGGTTGAACTAACTGATAATGGCATGCCTGCTGTTGAGCTGGCCACTTATGTTATTTCTCTTGACATGGTTCTGGGGAAGGCCTAATTTTTTTGACATTTGACCATGCAAATTTGAGTCCTGATACATTATTCTGCATTTACATCCTCCCAGTGTTGCTGTTTAAAATGTGCTACAAGCTCCTTGAGCTCAGCTAATAAAGGCCACAGAATGAAAGAAAGTTAAATATGAATGTAAGAGGAGACCTAAATGAAGGGCTAGCTTGTACATCTCAGAGATGACCTTCTGGAAATGAGCAAGTGGAAAATCCTTTTTAAAGCAAATGGTAAGAAGTGTAACACCAATTTTTTTTTCTTCAAAATTTTTTTTAAAGATTCTAAAATATTCACAAAAAGGAAAACATTAAGTTTTACATAGACATTTCTTCAGTCAGCAATTCAGCTGAGTGTATTTTAAGCCTAGGTTTCATTAATGACTCTTAGTAATACACCTTTCCCAAAGAGACAGAAATTCATAGTGCTTCATTAAACATAAGGAAAAAATATGGCCTACTCTCTCTCTCTTTCTTTCCAYTTGCTCTTAAATTTTTCACATTGTTGAAGTCCAAATGTATTACCTGTGAGCAAACCCAACTTTTTTTCCATYTCTTATAATTAATTTGTATAAATTTACTGCTTATGAACAGCAGTAGCTTGACAGCTCTGAAAAAACATCTCGTTTAGCTACAGAGAGAGTGTAGATCAGGCCTGTGCACCCCCTGCTAAGGCTTTTACATCAAACCTGAATGCATCATATGCAGGGAGAGGTCAGCATTGCGTGGACCGTTTATACTTCTGTAAGTCAGAGAAGTTGTGGTGAAACTTCCAATCCCAGGTCCTTCTCTGTTATTTTCTCTCTTTCTTACTGTCTGTTTACTACAACAAACCTCTCAGTGCATAAGCCAATATAGAAATATTTCTGGCTTGCATGTTCTGCCTCACTCTCACATAAAAACTCCAGTAATGAGATGGCTGCAAGATTATTCTGCATCCAGACTCCCGTGTCTGCCATGCAATGAGCACAAGAAATATACCAGACTTCCCCTAGTCAATCACTCCAGAAAATAATGCATTTTATAAAGAGCACAAATCAGAATCTCTAAAAAACAAACAAAACAGAAATTACCATAAACAAGAAAACTTCAACCACTGTGCAATCTGGACCTCCAAGTCAGACATCAACTCTAAAGCTACTTACTGTAGCTTGTTTTTAACTATACTCATTTATACTCTCCTTACTTTCCCTGCAAGTTCATCTGATTTCATGTTTGCCAAYGACCTACTACTCTGCAACATGAAATGTAAGACACAGTCTGTGTGATCTCAGTATGTTTCAGCTAGAAAACTTGAAGATGTTAATATTGCACTCCATCTTGTTGCAGCTACATTATACTGCATCATATTGTTACCAGTTTGGGATATTATGTTATAAGGAAAGCAATGTAACACCAAAGGACTGGGTTTATTTTCTTTTTATTTCTTATATCTGCTGGTATCAAGACTTGGTTTTCAAATTCTTATTTGATACATATTAAATGGGTACCTTAAATCTAGGTCAGACTGTCCAACAGTTGAAAAAGATCTTATCAGTCACAAACCATGCAAATATGAAGGCACTTTCTCCAGTTTTCAAATAAGTGTTTCTTTTGCAAGACCAACACCAGCAAAAACTTGATCAGTCATCTTGTATTCACACYGGGGTCAAGGAACATGATTTTTTTCCTTACCTACTCTAAATGGATGGTTCCTCCAGAAGACTCAGTCAATTTGCAGATGTACCTGATTGCTAATCCTTAGTATCTTTCCTTCTCGCCTGGTCCACAAGGAATAGCTCTCCATGTTAAGGAAGCCATTTAACCTATCTTTTCCCAAGATGAATTTAGAGCCACTTACCATCCTCATCTCCTATCTCTGGCTTACATGGACAAYAGGGAAATGCCCTCCCTTGCCATGTGGAAAAGGAGAGGGCTAGCAGGCAAGTGCCCAAACCTACATCAAAAAAAGGAATACAGTAGTCCAAATATCTGTCTGCATATGCCCATTTTTACCAAAGAATCCCTGCTTCTCCTGTGATACCTGCTGTGTTAAAAGTGTGTTTTCAAGATATCTGAAATAAACYAGTTTCTTCTTTCCTTCATCTTTAAGGAAACCTAACTAAAAATAAGTGGTGGATTTGTAGCACTGTACTGACCAGAATTTGCACATCATTTAACAGAATCAAACCAAACCAAAAACCAAACTGGACTGTGCACTCATTGTGCTAGGCAGTGTTGTAAGTGAAAGTCAAGGAAGGATGCTAATGAAYAGCCAATAAACTAACTCAGAGATCAATCAGATTTCTACCTGAAAGACACCACCTGAGCAAATATCAGTATCTGTAGCTGGTCAGAAAGAAGCAGTAACAGCACCCAATTCCTTAAAAAAAATCCTGTACATTTTTCTGTTTGTACATCTGTATAAAATGTCTACATACATCTACTTGTTCTCTTCCTGCTGAAGCACGAATCATCCTGAAAATGCCCCACCTGAAGCGCTGTTTCAGCCCAGAGCAGCTGAGGCTGCAGGGGAAGCCATGAGAAACAGCTGRCTATGCAACATCTTCTCACGAGTTACCTCACTTAAACTATGGAGGTTACAATGTAAGGCACATACTCCAAATTGAATAGCATCTCCCTCTGCAATTCTTTAATTCCACCAGGACTGATACCTGAGATACAATTTGAACATCCATGTCAYATACTCATGTGACAGCTTTAAAAATGACAGCGTGGGCATGTGAAGTCCCAAATTTGCTTTGTAATTTCCCTTTGAAAACTCAACAGACACCTGTGATATTTGCTGTGCTAAAAGGAAATCACATTTTAGCACTGTATTTCCCTGGAGGGAAAAATCATGAACACCCCAGAATTCATCACCAGTCTGGTTTTGTAACCCAGTAACACAATAGCCAAGAAGCCAGTAATACAGAAAATAAAAGATTTGAAGCAAACAGACACCAGTTTTTCAAAGAACTGTGGTACAGTTTTTAAACACTGCAAAGAGTGTTAGTCTGGGGGAAAACAGTTCCAAAGGCACAGTGGCATGAGTAAAAACTAGAAGAGAGAAAAACGACACAGGCCAAAACTATAACCACCTTCAAGATCATGTTTCCTCTCCTTTTACTTTTGGAAAAAATTCCACTGCTACTACATCTGCACATCTACTGAGTGCAGATGCTGCTCAGTAGTTATTTACTTAGAAAGGTTGATGTCCAGCAACGCAAGCTCAAGGATTTCTAGGCCTACCYAAGCTGTCTCCATTTCACTTCCAACATTTCTCATCTAAGCACTTTCCAGGGAAATGAACTAAAATAAATGATATGACAATGGGATAGGATCATATTAACTCCTTAGAAGAGAGTAAAAACATGGGAGTGGCTATTTTGCTTCAAATACATAAAGTCTCTTCTCAGGGTCAGATTATTACACTTCTCCTACACCAAAAAAAGAAGAGTTAGAATCTGAAAATACCTTACAGTCCCAATCTAATTTTTATAGCTTGAAACAGCACTGCATAAATTGCATGGGCTGTCAAAGATAAAAATTAGCCTATTTCTACAGAAAATTACTTTAAATATTAGCGTTTTCCTGTTTATATCTTGGCAAATAACCCAAATTTTGTAGCCATAYTGAATAAAAGCTACTTACTACACAATTTATCAGCTTTTTTCAAGTGAAAGTGATTTTAAAGAGAGCAATGCAAATATTTAAGTATTAGATACACGTACATATATACTGCCCTCTGTAGAAGGAAATTAAACCATCTGGGATGCTGTATTTCAAGAGTACGTTAATAAGATATATACAATAGATTTAGAAACATTCAACTGTGATCGAAGTACTCTCATAACTCGAAGCATACATTTAATTTTTTCCTAAGTTAGGACCATGTTTTATGGAATATCCATTCAGATGTTCCCATTTTAATTGAAAAGTATTTAGCCAGTGGCTGCATCTTTAAAAACACATCCTGAATTACTGACCAGTTGTGAAATCATCAATAAATCTCTCAAACTGGAACTTCTAATGATCAGTAGAATTTCAGGGCTGTTACAAGGATTTTAAATAAAGTCACAAAACTCAGAGATAAGTGAGCAGTAAAGCTTGGTTAGGTTATCAATAATAAAATCAGAATAACAAGTTCAGTTAATGCCTAAAAGAGAAAACTGGTCTATGCAGAGCAAGCAGGTAGATCCCTTCCAAAGACCATTACTTCTTAAAATCCCATCTCTTTACAAGATTAACACAGGATTAATATCAGTGCAGCTGTATTTTTGTCACTTTAGCTAACCACAAATATTCTGCTTGTACATGACATTACCTTAATGCTAGCTAAGTATAACTTGCCGTGCTCTGGGGTTATTTGCTGCTGCAATTTTAGCTTGCGCTCATACTTTGTCCCGAGCAATAAATAAAAAAAATCCTACGTGACTAAAATAACTTTTTCCAGAGCCATTTTGATCTTGCCTATCCCTACTTGCAATTTCTGCTACCTTTGCAGTTTCTGTTATTTATATATATATATTTATATATATATATATATATATATATATATATATATAAAACCTCTATTAAGCAATAGAGTTAGGCCACAAGCTTTCTGCTCTATTAGGCCGTCTGCTTTCTTAGACTACAGTCTTTATGCTCAGGTTACAGAGTGATGTGGATTTTCCATTTTTCAGAAGATATATAAAGTAGCATTTAATTAATTTGAAGAGAAGGAGGAACAGCAACATACAATGCCAAACTAACTCTAAAGCATAAAAAAATGTTTAGCACCCAGCCTGAACCAGCAGACAGCAAATTAACAGCCAGAAGCTAGGCAGCAAAAACCAGACAACTCATCTGAAAGAGCAAGAATACATTCCCAACAGAGAAGTTACAGTGACACAAAGTGGAAAGGATATGGCAACAYGGAAAAGGGAATAAACTCACAGAGATATCTGTTCAAAATACACTCACTGGTTGTTGCTTTTAAAAAGAAAAATCTACATCAAAGTAAGAGAAAGACCAAGGGCTGCAAGTGCCCTGAAACACAGCTCAGCACTGCAAAAGGAAATACTCTCCTGGATTATCCATCAAACATTCTGCCCTGACCTTGTCCTGGGAAAGGTTGGCCCTGGCAAGTCACACACTGCTTGCTACTTGAATCAATTCATTTACTGCTGCTCATTTACTCTCACTACTCTCACTACCAGCCATAAACACAAACAGGAAGCAGTATGTATTGAAAGCAACATGAAAGGAGATGGGGAGGCAAACTGGAGTGGGAAGTGGGAAAGAGGAAAGCTTAAACAGTGAAGCATGTGCTCCAGATAACTTCAGGCAACTCAACAGTAGCTGCAATAAAGTATTACCAACACTCYGGACAATCCAGCTTTTCTGTAAAAGGACATCCTGATACAGAAGTCCTAACTAACTCTYAGCAAACCTAAAAAGCACTGGTGCTGTTTCTATGCAGGACTTGAATGACTGGACTCCCTAGGAGATGAAGCATGGGAGACAGCAATGCAATGCAGAATGTGCCACAGGCAGAGAATATTTCACAGTGTCGTCAAGAAGCAACTGGACCAAACACAGCCTGATCTCAATAAAATGCATTATCAACAGTTATGAATGCCTTTTTTGACAAGAGGCTGTCAGTCACTCTTCCTGTGTGATGATCTGCTAACCTCCTGTGTAGACACCACGTGCCTGATCTACCCCAGATACAATGCCTTGTCTGACTTGGAGGAGTTCCCACAGGAAACAAGGGATTTGGACATTTCTCCTGGACTACAGAGCAGAGGCAGTAAGCTTGAACTACTTGCCAAATGCCCAGAACTCAGTCATAAATGGCTACTGCGTGCATGCGTGGCAACCTGGATTTACTGCTCAGGTGCAGAGGAGACACTCTGGGCACACGGTGTAAGCTCAGTGAATCCAAAGTGTGTCAGATTTGCTGCACACACAGAGCCTGCATGCTTGGCAAGACTGGTATGTTCTGCTTGTCAGTCACTGCGTGTGCCCAGCATTGTATATCTGGGTGCTAAGCTGCTGGTCAACTGAAGTCCATTTGCAGGGTCACCATCTGTACATAAAACTGACTTGAGGGTAGCAGTAGGACAGCTCTTTGGACATAGCACAAACCTACCTGTGAATCCCACCACATTCCTGATCCAACAGCCCTGCAGCCAAAATGATCATGGAGCTGTACACAGTAGCAGGTGTCACTGCAGGAAACAAAGTGAATTCCCTATAAAGGAAAATAGGGATGGAGTATTTGTGAAAGGAAATGTCAAATTTCTACTCTCTTTCTTTCAGTTTCATGAAACTGCTTGAATACATGATGAGTAGATCTCCTTAGTTTTGCTAAGGATATCAAATCTGCAGAAATGTTATGTCACTCTTGACCTACCAGTTGAAAATGACAAGGCAACAAGCACAACAGAGACAGTTTAGTCATAAATAAGCTGGCCCAAATGAGTTGGTCCATCTATAGGAATCAGTGCTATGCAGAGAGACTGTCCTAAAAAAGGTGTACTTTCATTAATCCAGCATAGCCTTCTGCATAGACCAACTGCCTCTTTATGGAGCTAATTAGAGCAGAGCACATCCAGACACTCTCCTTATCTTGCCAGCTGCTCCACTGAGATGCAGAACACACTTGTGTCCTCTCAGTCAGCCACAAGACAATCGCATGAATGTCTGCTATGAAAAATTCATTGTTAATACCCACTCCGTAGCTGGCAAGCTATCATTTGTTACCAGCCTCATGGAGTGACTTCAAAAGATGATGAAAATGTCCTTGCAAAACGGAGAATCTGGCTGCACATTTAAATATGACAAACACAAAGGTGGATGTATTAACCAGACCTTTTCATGGAGACAAAAGCAGAACAAGTATCAGGGAAATGAAGCTGGCATCCAGTCTACCCAGCTGATAGCAATGATGCCAGATGAGTCAGTTCAGACACTTTACCAGGGCATTCACATGAATCAGGAAAAAAAATAGTTAAGGAATACAAAGTTCTTTCTTATGTGTAACAACTTCTTAACAAGTGCTTTTGGAGTGTGAAAGTGCACCTGTCCTGTTGGGGCAGAAAATTATGAATTCCTCCTTCATGAAACAGCTGCTGGAATTTTCTCAGAACTGGCCTTCATATTTGGTTACACTTCTGGAAAATTATTCTATTTATATACAGTGGAAGAGGTGTAACTCACTTTGGTTTCCAYTTAACTCCCAACTTCCATTTGAAAGTTGTCCTGTTAACATCAGTATTGGTTTGTGCYGTTTCAGAAGTCAGATTCTGACCATTTCATGGCTTTGCTGTAGTGGTCTGTTGTGGTTTAGGAATGTTATTCTCCAATTTAGTACTCCCACCAAAACCAGTGCTGCTGCCCCTTCCCTGTGGTGCACTTGAGAGGGGAGTTGGAGGCACAAAAGGCAGGGAATAATGTGCTAAGAACAATTTACTGGAAACAATGAGAAAAGAAAACTAACAGTAAYAGCAACAATATTAGTAACAAAAGTGTGCAGAAGAGTGATTCACATGCCAAAATGCTCACTGTAGAGCCCGCAATTCCAGCCACGCCACCCTGACAGCAAGAGAGCCTTTCCTTCCAGAAGGAGAGATCCTTCCCTTTGTGCCCCAAAACGAGGTACAGAATAACTTCTGGGTCCTAGCCATGCYCCCTCCTGGCTAGTGCAAAATTAACCCTGTCCTGGCCAGAACCAGGACACGGTCATACTGGAGAAAACTGGTTTTTCTAAGYAATAAAACTGTAAAGCACAGCAGCATTTTAAGATATTAAACCTTACACTTAAATACTGGGTTTGAACCTTGTAAAATCTTTGGATAGCACATAAATTTTGAAAGCATTTTTTTTTWAWYCYYYYCYTKSMA